>ML783724.1:178915-222491 GCA_009831015.1 Picea engelmannii
CTTTGGAAGTCATTACTTCCCTTGAACAAAAAGTATTGATTATTTCTCATATATTGTGCATGGTATATTGTGGTGTATTGGTGTAACTCTTATACTATTGTTCATTTCTCATTGAATATAATTGAATGGTTTAATTATAAGTTAAAAAAGGTTTTAAATTGTACTTGATACTAATTCACCCCCCTCTTAGTATCAACAGCTACAATGTGTTGTGTGCAACTTCTTTTCAACAAAACGAAGGGCCTAATAGGATCTGACCACAATCCTTGACTCACCCTAAGTCAAGTCTTCATCTTTTCTGTGGTATTTTGGTTGTCTTATTGTTCTCTCTTTCCTTCTGGTTTTGAATTTCTTTTGTTTCCAGCTTGGCCTAGTTCTGCTTTCTCTTCTTCAAATGAAGGGCCCAACTCAAGTACAAGTTCTAGAGCTCTCTTCCTAAATTCTTGAAAGTTGTTCACTTTGTACTACCACTTCTTGGAAAGCAGTGAAGCTTTAGCAACAAACTGATGAGTGGTGTCTATGATTCACTCTTTTGGCTTTGAAACAATTAAAGAGTTCCATTCTAAGTCATCCATGGAATCCACTTGATGCATATGTAGATATTTTTTCTGGACTATAGCTCGAAACTCTCCAAGTTCCTTCTTAGCCATAGTTTGGGATTCATACAGTGCAGTAAGGTCATTGTCTGCCTATTGGATTTTGTCAAATTTCTCTTTTTGTTCCAATGGATCCAAGGTACTGGCTACTTCTTCATTGAGTGATTGGATCTTTAAAAGTGAGTCCTCCAATGTTTGGTTGTGCCTTGAAATGATTCCCATCCAATCGCTAACCTCTTTGAAGATATTTGTGCATTTTTCAATATGTTTGTGCAAGGTTTATCTTGTGTTGTTCCCTTCCAACACAATTTTCTCCATTTTCTCTCATACCTTCCTGGGTTGCAGTTCAACTTCTTTCTTACCGTCTTGTAGTTTTTCCTAAATATTTTCTTCTCTTTCTACCATTTTTTATCAAGATACATGAATTAATTTGATCTTCTCCACAGGCTCAATAGTTGTGTTGGATTCTGGTAGTAGAGGTGTTGTCTTTCTGACCGTTGTCTGGGCCTCTAAGAGTTTTTCCATTACCTTTTCCACCTTCTTTTCAACTCAAACCTTTGAGTATTCCTCCTGCGTTCATTGTTCTTGAGAAAGGAGTATTTTTTGTTTATAGAAGTGTTCCTCTTGTTTAGCATGTTGGATCCTCTACTCCAATTGCTCAGTTGAGGCTCTGATTATTCCTACCAGTTGTGTTGTTGGTAATTGAGTGAGTTCACCCTATGACAGAGCGACATCTAGGGGTACTCATACATGTAGTGGCATTCCACTAGAAATCGATTGTGTGGAGGGTTTCTCCACCTCTTATTATCATGGGAATGGACCTTGCAGTTGATGTGCAAGTATAGCCTTTAGAGCCGATGGAAATTGAGCGAAAAAAAATTTCTTGGCAAGGAAAAGATGCAACAATTCCGCTCATCATTGTGGATCCTAGAATACTCACTCCATCTCTTCCTCCAAAGATATTGTTCTATGCCCCAATTTAGTTTCAGGCTCCTTTTGAACCATATGTGCTCCTTCCTCTTTCTATAATGAAATTTATGTAGTTTCTCTTCTGTTGATGAGAATATCAACATTGATTGTTGAGAGAGGACTCTAGGTTCCTGGAACTTGTGGTATTGGAACAATTGACTCTTCGTCGAAGGCATAGTGCATGGAATGGGTACTAATGGAGTGGTTGACTGGCTCGAGGCTTCAAAGGTCAGGGTAGTGCATTCTGGTACATTTTCAGGTGGGTCTAGGATATCCAACTGTATGGGCTCGGGCGAAGTGCGTTGACATTGAATGGTGGTGTTTTATGGTGGCGATGGGGATTATGGGGGTGATGGAGGTTTCTCAGTGATGATGGTTGTGGATGCAATGGTGTTTGGCTTAGGATCATCTATGATGTTAATCACAGTCTGAGAAACTCAACAACTTATCTAGTACAAGGTATAGCCGAGGATATCAATTGTGGATTCATTATCTTTACAGGAGAATACTTGTTTGTGGCTTATTAATTGAAGGGTCCCTTATGAAATCAATGGCTAGGATGTCATTGACATATTTTCCTGATAGTAGGGCTTGGTCTAGGAGCTGTGGAAACATAGGTAACATCCTCTTCTTGCGTTTGAGAGGTTTTGCATCCTCTTCGTCTTCTGAGTCCATTGGAATTTGGACCCTTTGTTTCTTCTCTGCTGGGCTGGAACTTGGCCCTACTCCTTCTTCCTGCCCCTTTTTCTTGAGAATTTTTGCTAGCAAGAGGTAGTGCAGGAAAGAGGTAGTGCATGCATGGATTGTGCTTGATGCCATTCCACGACATGAATTATTTATCAAATTCTTCCTCATAGAGATAGAAGGGGAGCAACCCAAAGTGGATGTCTTTGAGCTTCACATGCCTCAGCCAGACAAGGGTATTGTGGGGATTCACGCCAAAGGCTATGTTTTGGGTATTGAGGTTCAACAACTCATGTGGTATGTTCCATCACTGAGTTGCGTCAATTAATTGAGTATACCATTTTGCAAAGGTGATGTTGTTGAACTCCATGTTCTCTTGGTTTGGCCTTACATGCCATGGCTCAAACATTTTTTCCAAGCGACCTTTGTCTATCGGTGTGAACTGTCTTCCCACATGTGGCTTCCATTTACACATTGCAAACTCTACTAGTAGGTATCCATATGTTGAATTTATGCCTTTCTCCTGAGCTTCCTCACAAGTGACCAGTCTTTCCTCTAGTAGGTAGTTGTACTATTTGAATAAAATTCTGTTTATGTATAATTCATATACTAAAAGATAATCTAAGGTGAATTATCCCTTGTAGTAGGAACGCATGACCTTTCTCTCAATTACATAATAATATGTCTGGACTGTCTCCGAAATTATTGGGTCAATATTTTTTGTTCCTCCACCTATGTGTGTCTGGAACTTCTCCTTTCTTCTTCCAATGCTTGCTCAAGCCTTGAAATCCTTTGGAAACATACTCACCCTTGAGACATAATCCAGTGAGCTGGTGGATTTCTTCTGCTTGAATCATATATCTTTGGATGATCCCTAATCTTATGTCATGCACTTGTATTATCAAAAACTTTGTGCACCATGCAACCTCGCCAATGGTCTTGAACACCGGTATATCCCTAAGGTGCATGATTATGGAGTTGAACAGGTTGATGAACTCTGGATTTGATATAAATTACATGCCTCCCATTATATCTAGGACCAAGTCCCAAAACACAACAATGTTCATTTGTGGAAACAATACCTAGTCCATCAGATCAAGGTCGAGAAGTTTCAATTTCTCTATCTTCCACTTGACATCCCCAAAGATCACGATCCTAGGATCATACAACTCATATGGGATTGCTTCTTTGGGAGATGAACTTTGACCTATTGTTTCACTGGGCATGATAGATCTATATTGTTGATAATTTGGGTGAGTTGGGGTTGACTTTGTGACAGGGGAATGAAAATTCTCTCACGATATGAGCGATTGTAGAAAATTCAAAATCAGAGGGTATCTAACAAAAAACAATGATTCTCGCTCCATGAATTCATGGGGTATTATAACTGGATAAATGGAAATATCTATAAGAACACATAAATACACTCATGATTAGGCCATAAATGTAATTTTAGGCCTAGGTGTCTGACGGGATGGATAACGGGGTAAGATCTATCCAGTGATCTTGGATTTTGATGAACAAAATGACAGGGACGTGGTTGAGATGAGGGGATTAACCTTTTAACGGCTGAGAATCACGGTGGGGATATCAATGGAATCTGTGCATATCACACCTGTAAGGTTTAATGGAAAGTTCTAATAGGTTATGGTGGCTATCATAAAGAGTATGACTGGATCAGATGCGTGTGGTACATGGGTTGTGATCTAGTTTGGATTCGCCCACCCTCCGACCACAATGGGGGTTCCTGTCATATTTAATGACTTCATTTAATGTAATGGTGGATATTTTGATCCTGTTTGGCTGAGTAAGAAGTTATGCACAAAACTAACACTTAGACTAAAAAAAATACATGTTGTGTCGCATTCAATGCACACTCCGACGTTATTAACTGAATTAAAGAAATTACAAGAAATGGAAATCTATCTATTGTACATGATCATTTGGGCTGGATCAACTATTCTTTGGCTCAAGTGTGATAAATTTAGAGTTTCAGGCAAGCACCATTCACCCATCCTGGTTGAAGGATACCATCAAGTTGTGCTAGCTTGACTACACCAGATTGTCATATTTTTGTAACTATGACTGGACCTAACCAATGCATGTGCAACTTGACTCGATGTTTATGATATCAACTATCGTAGAGTAGTACCCTATCCCCTTGTGAAAATATTTTGGACTTAATATGCATGTAATGCCAATATGTTTGTTTATCTTTCTCAACTGTATAATGAAAATCTTCTAGAAACATTGCTTCCTCAAATTCTTGCAAGTCTGCAATCCTCTATGCAACCGATTCAGCATTGCTCATGTGTGTAGCCTGTGCTATATAGAAAATAGGGTTAATAAATTTTGTAGTTACAACAACGTCTTTCCCATAGACCAACTAAAATGGGGTATACCTTTGTAGCTTCTTCATGGTAGTCATGTAATCCCACAAGACTGTTGGAACTCTATCATCCCAGTCTTCCCTGTTTGCGCAACATACTTTTTTTAGTCCTATTTCCATAATTTTATTGAATGCCTCTACCATACCATTAGATTATGGATGGTAGGGAATTCTCTTATTGTGTTTTATAAGAAATTATGTTGTCAACGCTGTGATTGTATTTATGATAAAGTGACTTCCTTGATCACTGGTCAAACTTCTTGTACATCCAAACTAAGTGATAACATTCTCAAAGATAAATCTAGCAGTTGTATCTATAGAACAATATTGAAATTCCTTTGCTTCATCCCATATTGTGAGGTAATCATTTGCGTTGATGATGTATCTGGTATTTGAGTGCTTAGCCGGGGGGTTGATTAGTTCAATAAAATCAACATGCCACTTCTAAAATTTCTAAAGTTCTCGAACTGGTTGAAGGGATTCGCAAGATCTAACATATTCCTAAGCATCTTTAAATAATGTAGGCCACCATAATATAGGTTGAAGTAGCTTATGTGTAGTGTATTTACCTCCAACATTTCCTCTCGTGATCCAGGTGGATATTGGTAGCCACTCACCTATTCCAACTAGCTCCACTTGTCCGTTTTTAGTTCAACACGTTCTTCTGTACTTGTTTGTAATTGTGGGTTCTACACTTCTGGGGTTGTCTCAAGCCTTAAACATCTTCCTGGTGGATACTAGTGGCCTCTCACCTAATCCAACAATATTATTTTGTATTTTTTCATGTCAACACATTTTCTTGTACTTCTAGGGCCATTTTGGAGCCCTAAACAATGTTTTATTGGCTCACCACAATCAAACTATAGACTAAGTCAGAGTTTGACGACGTAATGTGTAGTTGTCTGAAAGACATTTCCAATGGGGTATCATGCACCTAAAACAGAGGTCATATGCAAACTTTTGACCCCAAGAAGTTTAGGTACCAACTTACCCATAGGGGCCCACATGAATTTTGGTGTTTCATCTCCTAGGGTTAATTTTTTGGATGTGTAGGGTTTTAGAATTCATGATTAATATCAAAATGGCCTATGGATCCTCATTGTAATCATTCTACTCAGATGAATGCGTGTAGCAGCCACATCTATTCTCAGAGATAACTACCAACATTCGAGCAAGTGTTTCAATTCTGCAGTTTTATAGTTTTAGCCTATTTCATTTATTCAATAGAAGATATTGTTCGCTATATATATGTGTTGTTCTTCATATATCTATGTTTATTGTGTTTAGTCTATTAATCAGTTCATTCCTCTCTTAAATCTGGATCAATGGTATACAAGCGGTCTAATCTTCATTCATTTTTCTTCGTGCATGTCCCCAACAAGATCTGGGTATAAGAAGTTGGGACTTGAACCAATCGAGTCGTTTCTAGATCAGCCACGTCGATCTTGATAACAAACCATGGGAGACGAAAATAAATATGATGGAGCAGGAGATCATTTTAAAATGTTGCTCGAGGAATCCCTTGCTCAACAACAGAATTAAATGATGGACAACTTTGCACAGATCCTTTGGTAGCTACCCACATGAGAAGAATCTTCATCAAGCGGCCATGCAACCCCCTTCAAGGTATAGGTAAATTTTGATATTCCATTATTTGAAGGACTGATAGATGCAGATGTTGTAGATAAATGGTTGAATCTTCTCGAAGGGTATTTTTTGGTCCACAATTTTTCCAATAGGGACAATATTACTTTTTCACTCCTCAAGGCTATTTCCCACATTAAGGACTGGTGGAACACTTACTCTGAGAAAAGGGCCATAGAGGAATCTTCAATATTTGTGTTTTCCCATACATGGGATTCCTTCCGGGATTCCATTAAAGAACAATACTACCATGTTAGAATCTATGAGGACCAGTATCGTGGTTGTTTGCATAGATACATTCAAATAGAAATGGATTTTTTGGACATCACCTCATTGGGTACGACTTATAGATACATTATCAATATCGAGCATAAGTTTAAGGAGAAGAGGCGATATTTTGGATCTACAAACTCCTCAAAGATGAAGCAGTGAAAAGGTGGCCCCAACCCACACAGAAAGGGACAAATCATAGTGTTAGAAAAATAGGATCACAGAGCAATAAAATCAAAGAGATGTTGAAATAAAACACAGAAGATACACAATACAATAGAGACACACACATACGTGGTTCACCCAGTGTGGGATATGTCCACCAGAGAAATTTCCAAGTTGTTCCTTTATTATTATCTGAAAAATGAAGGGATACAACCTAAAACACACATGTTGTAACTTTCTCTCCTTTATCTCACAGTCTCCTCTCTCGGAATACAATATTCACAATGATACATAGCCACAATACATTTCCCTCATAAAAGAGGGTTTCCTTCTAGGGAAAAAAAACCTAACATGACTTCTATCATCATATCTGTGACCTTATAATGAACAATATAGATTTAAAATGAAATTACAACATACATTTAAAAGATATTTTTTCCTTCGGGGGCTTCTCCCCCCGAATCCCCATTGGGGAACGCTATCCGTCGGACCCCCCAGTGGGGGGATGGACCCCCTAGACCCCGAAGAGAGGGTAACCCCCCTATGCACTCCCCCACATGGAGGAGTGTACATTATGCTGGCGTGAAAAGAATTCATGCTGTATAAACATGGATGAAAACAAAGACCTTTGAATCAAGAAGATAATCAGGCTCCATAGGCAACAGTATCCCACTTGGAGACTGATATAAACAAATCCACTGTTGTTGTATCTGTTGGAATATGAAACTTATTGTACCTAGAAAATTTCTCATCTTCACCTTCATGCTTGAAGACCAACTGAAACTGAACAGGAACTCAGTTTCTCCCTGGTTACTCCCTTTGTTAACATGTCTGCAGGATTCTGCTTAGTGTGTATCGTTTCCAACTTCAAATGTCCATCTTCCAAGATGGATCATATGAAATGGTACCTAAGATGTATATTCTTAGTATTCAAGTGAAAGGTTGAGTTCTTTTCAAGATGAATGGCACTCTCACTGTCACCTGTTATTCTCTTTCTTCTTTCCTAATTCCTCCATAAACCTTTGTAACCAAATCATATCTTTACTAGCCTCTGTAGTAGCAACATACTCTTCTTCTGTTGTTTAAAGTGAAACAAACTTTTGGATTTTCAAAATCCAACTTACTGTCGTTCCGTCTATAGTAAAAAAATACCATGTGGTGCTCCTCCTACTATCTTTATCACTTTCCATATATGAATCATCATATCCTTGTAGAACAATGTTTGATCCTCCAAAACATAATGCATGAGAAGTAGTACCTCACTAATACCTTAGAATCCACTTTACTTCCTCCCAATGTTCTTTACCTAGATTGTTCGTATACTTGCTCACAACTCCCACTGCATGTGCAATATCTGGTCTTGTGCAAACCATTGCATACATCAAGCTGGCAACTATTGATGAATAAGGGACCCTGGACATGTATTTTATTTCCTCATGTGTCTTGGGACACATTTCCTTAGTTAATTTGAAATGGTTGGCCAAATGTGTACTAATTTGTTTTGCATTCTACACTCTAAACCTCTCCAACACATTATCTATGTACTCACCCTGAGACAATGTCAATTTGTGATTTTTCTTGTCTCTTGTGATTCTCATACCAAGGATTTTCTTTGCAGCACAAAAATCCTTCATCACAAATGAATTAGCTAATTTATTATTGAGCACATTTATATATTGCATATTAGACCTTGCAACAAGCGTTTCATCTACATACAATACCAAGATAATATAGCTTCCATATTCTATCCTTTTAAAGTAAACACATTGATCAGAATGGCATCTACTATAACCTTTTTTCTGTGATAAACCTGTCAAAATTCAAGTACTACTGCCTTGGATCCTTCTTTAGGCCATACAATCTCTTCTTCAACTTACATACCAAATTCTCCTTTCCTTTGACCTCATACCCATGTGGCTGCTGCATATAAATATATTCCTCCAAATGCCCATGGAGAAAAGTTGTTTTGACATCTAACTATTCAAGATGCAAATCTTCGACTGCCACAAGACTTTAAATAGTCCTAATTGAAGTCATTTTAACAACAAAAGAAAATTGTAATATCCCATAGTAGAGCCCCAACTGTAATTATGAATTGTAATCATGTTTTGTAGGATGGTGATTCAAGTATTGATAAGATGGTGGGATTATGTGTTTATTGGGCCAGAGAGCCTAAGTGTTAACGGCCAGGAGCATGTTTTTGTATATGTAATTATGCATAACATTAATAAAGATTAAACATCATTGCGTGCAGACCGACCACGAAGAAAGAATGATGGGGGACTAAGATTCCACAAGGTGGGTAAGGGAAAGGGGGCTGAAAGGTGAAAAAAAGGGGCTAAGCTTAGGGGCTTAAGTCCTTGGGAATAATAATTTATTATTATTCCAAAGTGGTGTGAATGGTATACTTTTATCCTAAGTTCATGGAAAAGGGAACACGTAATTGATGCAGTGCATGTAGCTTCATGGGAGACATGTGTCAGGCCAGGCACATGTAATTTAACCCAAGAATTGAGCCGTGATGGGGGTTTGTTCTCCATTTTTTGGGCATCTATTGTCTGTCTTGTTGTGCATCTGCGTCTAACCCCTGCATACCCTCATGCATCTCTGAAACCAGAAAACCATAATGTTTTTCTGAGAATTCGATGTATCTGTCGTCTGAACCGTTTGAATCTGTGTTTGACCTCTATGTTGATTCCTTTTCATGCACCCTGAAACTAGTGGGAAAACCATGGATTGAGCTATGTCACATGTGTACCCTGTGAGTCTAGCCTATCCACTCTTTTAGAGTCGAATCTGTACCCGAACTGTCTTTGGGTTTCTACCTTCTATTTTTCTTGAGTGGAATTGACCAGTTGTTGTTGCAATTATCCTCACCTTCCGAGAATTTGGACGAAACTGGTTGAAGAAGTAGGTTGTCAGACCCATGGTTGAAGAGGCAGGTTTTCAGGCCTGTGATTATCTCTCTCTAGGTGAGAGAGTCTGTTGGGAAGTGGTTTTCTCCTAGAGAGAATCTAGCACCAGCTACAAAGCTCTGAGAATTCCTGATTTGGCTTGTTGTCGAGACCCAGAGAGGGAGGTGAAGAACCGATGGAATTTTCTTGTGAAGGTGTATACTCCCTGGTGGAACATGAATGTGGGGAATGAGAGTTCATGAGTAGTGGTCGTAAGAAGGCTCCTGGAGAGAATCCTTTCAGTTGCTCTGTGCAGTTTTCCTATAACCTCAGCCTAGTCTAGGATTCTCTTGCTCGGGGTGGATCTTAGTCCCATCTCGGGGGTGACCCACTATTGAGCATGCTGAGCAGCATGGTCTAAGGCTGGGAGGTTCTTGGAAGGTCTGCATGTAGTGGGTGGAGCGAATACAATTTCAAAGATAAGTATAATTATGTGTTTAATTTTAGTTAAAATTCATGTATGTGATGCATGTAATATTATCATGTATTTTGTTGCATGAGTGAACTGTTGTTAATTCTATTTAAGTCTGTATGATGGCATAAATTCTATGTTAAATTTTTTAATTTGATTTAATACATATTATATGTATGTGAATGTTCTGTGTAGTAGCGTTTTCCGGCAGTGGGATTCATGGTCGGGGACGTTACAATATGGTATAAGAGCCCATGGTTTCAATGCTGAGCCTGGATGGGCCGGATAAGTCATCTTTGGACCCAAGGTTTCGAGTGGAAACGATGTTCGGATGGAACCGATTTTGAACCTTAGAATGTTTCTAAGTTCCAAGGGGTTACTTGGTTGTGTTACGAAGCTCAGGGGGAGTAGCGGTAGAATAAAACCATTGTTAGCGTGGTATTTGACCACAGAGAGAGAGTGCTAAAAACTTGGGGTGTTGGAGCCGTAGGATCTATTTGGGAAAAAGGAAAGTCCTTTACAACCGTCATATTTGGAAAAGGTGCAGGAGGATTATCCTAGAAGCCTTTTCTGAGTTCAACAGTCGAGGAAGTGGAATGTGTTGAGGCATAAAATTACGAAGGAGATATACACCGTAGATTGTAGGAAAAGAGCCTGACTATTAGATTTGTGTCCAGGAAGGCAAAGGAAAATCACTTCAGAGTATTTCTAGTGTGGAGTGTGACAAAATCCTAAAGTCCCGAAGTAGATTGCAACTGTTTGTTGCGAAGGACACACATAAAGAGATCGTGTACTTCAGATGGAAGTACTTTGTGAGGAGGCAAGTGTTGTGAGTTTAAACTCTTGAAGGCCAAAGTGTTGAAGTCATTCATAGTCATTGATCATGAAGGATGACACGCATCGGTGGATCGTGAACTCTGGGAGAAAGCACTTCGCACAAAAAACAAGCATAGAAGATTTGAAAATCCCGAATCTCGAAGAGTCGAAGTGGTGAGTCATGATGATGTCACCTTGGGGTGACGTGGACACATAGGATGTGTGCCACATGTCAGTGGGTTTATAACTCGTGGAATATTGAGATGGAATTTGGAACATGAAGAGTGTCACCCATTTGAATGGGCCACATATCAGTCGATAGTGTTCTGCCATGTAGCATCCTGTGTGAGCAGGGTTAGTGGGGCCTGAGGTTACGTAATATAGTTAAAGGTCAGAGGACCCACAATGGCGTTGATCATGATACATCAATATCAACGACTATGATACATTGCAGGGACCCAAGCTGCACGGAAGGTAATTCTCCAAGGCGATCCCACAATCCAAACCACAGTTTCACTGAGGAGTTATGTGTCAGCGTCAGGAGAATTGCAGGATGAAAGGCGGGTTACTCCAAACCACCATTGCATGCCCCCACAATTGGGAAAATGTTAAGTGATGTAACGTAATAAAATCACCTGAGGTGACGTGGAAGTGTTCGAATATTAATGGTTCAGGTGTGAGGATGTGAAATATTCTGAAGTCCCAAAGTCTCATAACTCATATGCTTGAGGGTCCATAGCGAGTGTCATCCATAGGATGTTGGGTAGACGTGGACCATTGATCCACCCTACTGCTCGAGTTTGGTAACTCAAAACTCTGAGTGACTATTTGTTTATGCTTGGAAATCTTCCAAAGTCGAAGGCTGAAGGCCAAAGTGTGCACATGGTCACGACCATGGTCATGTGGGTTGGGGAACTGAGAGAAATGAGATAATGCCCGAAAAATTAGAAGAGTGGAGCTCTGAAAGAATAAATCTGTGGGGATTCTTGATTGAATGATAATCACAGAGAATGAAAACTGAACGTTTTCTTGAATCATATTTTTTTATGAATGTTGTGCGATTTGTTAAGGAATGATGACCTAAACAATTATGGTTGTCTTCACATTGTGTTGCAGAAGTTTAACGAGTGCCAGAACCGAATAGAGTTTCCACTAAGTGAAAGAAATGGAGGAGACACAGAATGCTTCTAGTTCAGAGAATGAAGCAAAAGGAATCGATGTTCATTTTGGAGTTGAAGGGTCAAACTCCAATGGGCATGGAGAAGAGATAGATAAGGAAGGGAATATAATGACAATCATTGAAATATTGCAGAAAGATGTCCAAACTTACCGATCAGATAGTATAAAGATCATGAAATATAAGGAAGAACAGGGAGAATTCAACTTAAAGTTGATGAAGAGTTTGGAGAGAATAGAAAATAATTTGGACAAGGAGAGAGACTCGAGAAAAACAAGGAGTCACCAGACTTCTGAGGGAAGAATATCATGGAGTGTTGTTTGACACCATCATCACTCCCAAGGTCATTCCAAGAGGAGGGTACATAGTAGTTCAAGCCCATCTCCTACCAGAAAGCACATGAGATCTGGAGTGGATGAACTGAAGGGACAAATGAACAAGATTAAGCCTCCTACATTTGATGGATAACATAATAAGGAGGAAGATGCCAAGACATGGTTTCTTGGCATGAGGAAATATTTCCAACTACAAAATTATTCCTCTCATGCAGAAGGAAGAATTGCGATGTATAAACTGAAAGGAAAAGCATCCATGTGGAGGGATCAACTTGTGAAGGTGCAACACATTAGAGAGAAAGATATCACTTGGAGATAATCCAAGAGGTATTTTGATAAGAAATACTTGACTAAAAGATATTATGACAGAAATATGAAAGATTTCTTTGAACTCAAGTTTGGTAGCATGACCATTGATGAATATGAACAAAGGTTTTTGGAATTACTGAAGTATGTTTTGTTCATCAAGGATGAGACTGTCAAGATTCAAAGGTATCTGAGTGGACTGCCACCTTCCATCGGGGACAAGATTCAGTATGATGACCCTAAGTCTATGGAAGAAATGATAATAAGAGTGAATGTCTATATGAGCAGCAAAGAGAAAATCCTACTTTTCATAAGTCTTGCGATGACCAGAAGAAGTTTAAGAAAGATTAGAGGCAGAAGGGAAACAAACCACCCTTTTTCATAAATAGTCCTCAAGGAAAACCATCGTTTAGAGAGCCGAGAATGGATAATGTAGGGGGGAAAAGGCCAAGGAAGATGCTCATTTAGTGTTGGGGATGTCAGGGAAACCATAAGTACATAGATTTTCCCCACAAAAATGGCAAAGTGAGATTTGTCCACAATGTTCAGAAGGCTGAAAAAGTGGAAGACATGGGTAGTTGAATTCCAAGGATCTACGCAGCCCTGGACAACAAACAAGCTAAATTTAAATCACACATGATTGAAGTGGAAAGTATGATCAATAACCATCCCTTCACTATTTTAATTGATTCAGGGGCTAGCCATAGTTATATAGATCCTAAAGTTGTGGAAATTTTGCAATTGTCAAGAAGCAAACATGAAAAGTCTTGGTTAGTGCAGCTGGATATAGGAACCAAGAGGAAATTCATTGAGTTATTTAAGTCATGTCCAGTGGACATGAATGGACTAAGCACAAAGGCTGAATTGAACATTATGCCTTTAGTTTCTTATGACTGTCTAATTCGTATGGACTGGTTGGACCAACACCATGCCATCTTGGACTGTCGTAAAAAGGCATTCACTTGCCTGAATGAGGAAGGAAATCAGAGAATAGTCCAAGGAATTCCCAGAGTTGTTTCTATCAGAGAAATATCAGCAATGCAGCTGAAGAAGTGCTACAGAAACGATGTTAATTATTTGCAACCCATGTGGAGGAAACACCTAAGGATAAGGTGTCATAAATTGGATATCATGTGGTACTAAAGGAGTTTGAAGATGTATTTTAGGAGGTACTTGAACTACCCCCGAAGAGAGATATTGATTTCTCTGTAAACTTGATTCTTGGAACAGTTCTGGTGTCAAAAGATACTTATAGAATGAGTATGCCAGAGATGAAAGAACTGCAATTACATATTGAAGAGATTCTGAAGAAGGGGTATATATGCCCAAGTGTGTCACCTTCGGGTGCTCTGGTCCTACTCATGAAGAAGAATGATGGGATATTGAGATCGTGTATTGATTTCAAACAATTGAACAAAGTAACTATAAAGAACAAATATCCTCTGTCGAGGATTAATGACCTCTTCGATCAGTTGAAGGATGTGAAGATATTTTCAAATATAGACCTTAGGTTAGGATATCACCAAGTAAGGATAAAGGATGAAGACATCAACAATACCACCTTTATAATAAGGTATGGTCATTACGATTTCACAGTGGTGTTGTTTGGACTGTCGAACACACCCGCTGTGTTTATGAGCCTAATGAATGGTGTATTTAGGGACTATCTATACAAGTTTGTCATAGTATTCCTGGATGACATTCTGGTGTATTCCAAGTTGGAGGAAGAGCATGAAAAACATTTGAGGATGGTGTTTCAAGTGCTAAGAGAGAATCAATTATATGCCAAGTTGAGAAAATGCACGTTTTATCAAAAATAGATCCATTACTTGGGGCATATTATTTTAGAGGATGGGATAGTTGTAGATACTGAAAATATTGAGGCCATCAGAGAATGGTTAGTTCCAAATAATGTGATAGAAGTCAGATCCTTTATGGTTCTAGCTGGTTATTATAGAAGGTTTATCACAGGGTTCTCGAGGATATCTCACCCTATCACTTCCTTCCAAAGGAAGTAGAAGAAGTTTCAGTGGACAAACGATTGTGAGAGAAGCTTCCAACAATTGAAGAAAATGTTAACCAGTGCTCCAATCCTAAGGATTGCATATCCAAATGAAGACTTTGTAGTGTCAACAGATGCATTCAAAGAAGGACTGGGAGGAGTCCTCACTTAGAATGGATTCATAATTTGTTATGAATCCATAAAGTTGAAAGAACACGAAAGGAACTATGCAACTCATGATTTGGAGTTGGAAGCCATAGTGAACTCTCTAAAGAAATGGAGGCATTACCTCATCGGAAGGATTTTCTAACTGAGGACAAACCATAATGGTTTGAAGTATGTTTTTGATCAGCCAACCTTGAATGCTAGGCAGAGTACGTGGTTGGAGTTTCTTTGTGAGTACAATTTTGATATCAAGCATATCAAAGGGAAGGTGAATAAAGTGGTTGATGCACTCAACAGGAGAGTACATAAATTACATGCTACAACTATTAGCATGTACCGAAATGATATTAAAAGCATAATTTTGGAAGCGGCAAATGCAACTTTGCAGTACAGGGATTTGGTAGCAAAAACACTGCAAGGTGAGATGCCACAGAAAGTGGAAAATTATAAATTGGAAACTAATGGAACACTTATGTACCAGAACATAATTGATGTACCTAATGTCCATGACTTAAAAATTATGATTTTAAATGAAATGCATAATGTGCCTTATGTTAGGCACCCTAGATATAAAAAAACTATGGCAACAATCAAGAGCCATTACTTTTGTCCAAGTATGAAGAAAGAGATTGTTGAATAAATAGCTATATGTATGGAGTGTTAGAAGGTTAAATCTGAGAACCTACATCCAGTAGGGTTGTTGCAGCCTTTACCCATTCCTAAGTGGATGTGGGAAGTAATGACAATGGATTTCATCATAGGAGTTCCCAGAACCAGAAAGGAGCATGATTAAATCATGGTGGTCATCGACAAGCTTACAAAAGATGCCCATTTAATTCTGTTAAAGACTAATCACAAGGCAATAGATGTTGCTGATATTTTTATGAGTCAAATAGCACGATTTCACGATATTCCCAAGATAATTGTGTCCGACAGGGACCCAAAATTCATCTCCAAATTTTAGAAAGGGTTATTCAAAGGATTTGGAATGAATCTGAACTTTAGCACAACATATCATCTTGAGTATGATGGATAGACAGAGAGGGTGAACAAAGTAATAAAAGAAACACTAAGGATGTATGTGATGGACAAACCATTGAAATGGGAATACTATCTATAGTTGGTAGAATTCACCTACAATAATGGGTATCAAGCATCATTGAAGATGAGCCCATTTGAAGCACTTTATGGAAGAAAGTGCAATACTCCAGTAAGCTCGGATAATCTAGCTGATAGAGCAGTAGTTGGGCTAGATTTTCTCAAGGAAATTGAAGAACAAATATTAAAAATTAAGCAGAATTTAAAGGTTGACCAAGATAGGCAGAAAAGTTATGCTGATAAAAATAGAACCCACAAAGATTTTAAAGTGGGAGATCATGTTTTCCTGAAAGTGAAATCCAATAGAAGTTCCATAAAGCTTGCAAACTGTGCCTAGTTGGTAACCAGATTTTGTGGGCCATTTGAAATCCTAGAAAGGATTGGACCAGTTGCGTATATTCTTGCATTACTTGCATCCATCACTATACATATTGTGTTTCATGTTTCATTGCTTAAGAAATATATACCTGATGCTAATCATGTAATCGATTGGAATGTGATTCAGGTGGAGCAAGAAGGTGTCATGCAAGCGCATCCTGTGGGCATATTGTAACGGAAAAGAAAACAGCTCCGAAATCGAGCCATAGGGATTTTAAAGGTCCAATGGACCTCGTGCGGTCCTAAGGATGCGACATGGGAGCATGAGGATGCTATGCGGGCATAATACCCACATTTTTTTGAAGATTTAGAAAATCTTGTGGATGTTGTGTAAAAGTTGCACTCATGATAGTGAAAAAATAAGGGGAGGGGATTGTAATATCCCCCGGTAGAGCCCCAGTTGTAATTATGAATTGTAATCATGTTTTGTAGGCTAGTGATCCAAGTATTGATAAGCTAGTGGGATTATGTGTTTATTAGGCTGGAGAGCCTAAGTGTTAAAGGCCAGGATCTTACTTTTATATATGTACTTATGCAGAACATTAATAAAGATTAAATATCACTACGTGCAGACTAACCATGAAGAAAGAGTGATGGGGGACTAAGCTTCCACAAGGTGGGTAAGGGAAAAGGGGATGCAAGGTTGGAAAGAGGGGATAATATTAGGGGCTTAAGTCCTTAGGAATAATAATTTATTATTATTCTAAAGTGGTGTGAATGGTATAATTTTATCCCAAGTTCCTGGAAAAGAGAAAACGTACTTGATGGAGTGCATGCGGATTCATGGGCGACATGTGTTGGCCCAGTCACATGCAATTAAACCCAATAATTGAGTTGTGATGGGGGTTCCTTATCCATTTTTTGGGCATCCACTATTTGTCCTACTGTGTGTCTACGTCTGATCCCTGCATACCCTCATGCAACTCTGAAACCAAAAAACCATAATGTTTTCCTGATAAGCCAATGTATCTTCCGTCTGAACCGTTTGAATCTATGTTTTACCTTTGCGTTGATTCCTTGTCACATACCCTGAAAGCAGTGGAAAACCCGTGGATTGAGCCGTATCACCTATGTACCCTGTCGCCCCATCCTATTCTCTCTTGCAGAGTCGAGTCTGTACCTGAAGTGTCTTTGGGTTGCTTCCTTCTATTTTTCCTGAGTAGAATTGACCAGTTGTTGTTGTTGGTATCCTCACCTTGCGGGAATTGGGCTAAAAATGGTTGAAGAAGTGGGTTTTCAGGCCCGTGGTTGAAGAGGTAGGTTTTTAGGCCTGTGATTAGCTCTCTCGAGGTGAGAGAGTCTGGTGGGAAGTAGTTTTATCCTAGAGAGAGCCAGCACCAACTACGGAGCTCTGATAATTGTTGATCTGGCATGTTGCCAAGACCTAGAGAGGGAGGTGAAGCACCAATGGAATTTTCTTGTGAAGGTGTATACTCCTGGGTGGAACAAGCATGTGGGGAATGAGATTCTGTGAGTAGTGGGTGTAAGAAAGCTCCTAGAAAGAATCCTTCTGGTTTCTCTGTGCAGTTTTTCTGTAACCTCATACTAGTATAGGATTCCCTTGCCCGGGGTGGAGTTTAGTCCTAGCTCAGGAGTGACCCACTGTTGAGATTGATGAGCAACGTGTTCCAAGGTTGGGAGGTTCACGGAAGGTCTACACATAGTTGGTGGAGTTACTACAGTTTCAAAGATAAGTATCATTATTTGTTTAATTTCAGCTAAAATGCATGTTTGTGATGCTTGTAATATTATCATGTATTTCGTTCCATGAATGAATTGTTGTTAATTCTATTTAAGTATGTATGATGGCAGTAATTATATGTTAAATGTGTTAATTTGATTTCATGCATATTATATGTATGTGAATGTTCCTCATAGTAGTGTTTCCTGGTAGTGGGGTTGATGGCCAGGGACGTTACACAAATATTTCATCAAAATCTATACCTTTCTTTTGTGCCAAACCCCTTTACAACAAGTCTAGCCTTGTACCATTTTTTTCCTCCATATTCTTCCTTCAACTTGTAAACCCATTTATTTTGCAATGCTATTTTCCGTACAGACAACTAAACCAATTCCCAAGTCTGGTTATTTCCCAAGGAATCCATTTCCTCTTTCATGCCTTGATCCCACTTCTTTTTGGTGTCTACCTGCATTTCCTCTTCATAACATTATGGTTCACTAGAATCAGTCAACAATAAATAATACAATGAAGGATATTATCGTTCGGGAGGTCTACTTAACCTAGTAGATATTCTAACAACACTTATAGGAGTTTGAGGTACCTATTGATCGTGTTGTTGTACATTATAATTTTCTAGTACCTTTGGAATTTATTTTCAGTGATCTCATCAAACACTGTGTATTCTGGTTTCTATTTTTCCTATTTCTTTCCCTACAACTAATCTTTGTACATGACCTTCTCATTGAATATGGCATATATACTCCTAATGATTTTGTTATTTTCATAATCCCGTAAGCAATAACCAAAATCATTAACATTCTATCCAATAAAGGTACACTTCTTGGACTTTTCCTGAAGATTTGTTTTATTTTCTTTATCAATATGGACAAATGATTCACAACCAAAAGTCTTTAAAAAAGAATAGTTTACCTTTTTTCCTGTCCATTCCTTCTCTAGAATTCTACCATCCAAAGATATTTAAGGTACTTTGTTTATTAACTAAACAAAAGTGTCTACAATATCTTCCCAGAACTGTAAGGGAAAACCAACATGCAATCTCATACTCCTTGCACATTCCATGATTGTCATGTTCATCATTTTTGACACACCATTTTCTTTTGATGTTCCTGGAACTGTCTTCTCTCTACGAATCTCATGGTATGAACAATAATCATCAAAATACTTGATGCAATATTCACATCCACTATCTGATCTAAGACACTTCAACCTTTTTCATGTCTCATTCTTAACCAAATCTTTCCATTTCTTAAAAGTATCAAAAACATCATATTTTTTTCGAATGCAATAAACCCAAGTTTTTCTAGTTGCATCATCAATAAAAGTAACATAGTAATGATATCCACTAAGAGATGATACCTAAGTTTCTCCCCATACATCTGTATGCACAATCTCTAACCTTTCACTCTTCTTTTCTTTCTCAACTCTGACAAATCCGAATCTCTTCTATTTTCCATAAAAACAATGCTCACATAAATCCAAATAAATTTGTTTAAGATCTAGCAACAAATTTATTTTGTGAAGTATCTGCATCCCCTTCTCACTCATGTGTCCAAGCCTATGATGCCACAATGTTGTATCCAATCTTGTAGAAGCTAAAGATATATAAGAGTCAGTATTACTAGTACATAAATACAATGTACCTAACTTCTCTCCTTTTGCTATCACCAATGATCCTTTTGTGACCTTCCACACCTTATCTGTAAATATGGATATACAACCTTCACTTTCCAACTGCCCTATTGAAATCAGATTTTCCTTCGATTTGGAACATGTCTTACCTCTTTCAAAAACAATTGGTTTCCATTTCTTTACTTTATTTTTACCTTTCCCATTCCAACAATTTTGCATGGTGCATCATCACCCAAATGAACCTGTCCAAAATCACCTTGAACATAATCTAGAAAATGTTTCCTATGGGGTGTGGCATGAAATGAAGCCCCTTAATTTACTACCCAAGAATCAGAAATATTATCTACAGAAAGTGATCTAGATTTAGGAGAAAAACAAATTGATTAATAGATTGAATACAATAAACACATCAATATGGAGAATAAAAAAAATATCCAGTGAACAATATCTTCTATCAAATAATGAAATAGGTTGAAACTGTAAAACTGCAAAACTAAAAACTTGCTCGAATGGTGGTAGCTATCTCTGAGAAGAGATGTGGTTGCTACGCGAATTTGTATGAGAAGAATGGATTACAACGAGGCTCCATAGACATTTTTGATATTACTCATGATGCCAAAACCCTAGACATCCAAAAACCTAACCCTAAAAGGTGAAACACCAACAATTATGTGGGCCCTATAGGTAAGTTGGTGTAATTTGGTACCTCAACTTCCTAGGGTTGTAACATTTGCATACAACCTCCGTTTTAGTCGCATGATAGCCCGTTGGAAAGGTATTTCAGAGAAATACACATTTCGCCATCAAAATTTGACTTTGTCTATAATTTGATTGTGGCTATCCAAAAAAACAATGTTTAGGGACCCAAAACAACCCCAAAAGTACAACAAGTTGTGTTGACATGAAAACATACAAAGTAAGACAGTTGGATTAGGTGAGAGGCCACCCATATCCACTTGGAGGATTTTTGGGGCTTCAGAAATTTCTAGAAGTGTAGAACCCACAATTACAAATCATTACAGAAGAACGCGTTGAACAAAAATGGACACGAGGAGCCAGTTGGAATAAGTGGGTGGCCATGGATATCCACCTGTATCAGAAAGAATCAAAGCATCTTGTAACACATCAACAGTTAAATTCGCTTCCTTATTTTTATCCTTTTTTCCATCTCTTTGTTTCTTTGGAGCTCTGAGGTATTTCTTCAGATGTCCTTTCTTCTCACAATTCCAACACTCTATCTTTCCAAATATGGATTTGGATCTGCCCTTCCTATAATTACTGTGGTTCCCTGAGCCATTTCCTCTATCATTTTTTCTTCCCATGTTCTACATGTTTAACGCATTACCTCATGTCTCACCTGTACTTTTCAGTTGCATTTTGTCACTATGGATAACACCAACAACATCATCAAATTTTAAATTATTTGAACCAAAGACAGAGTTACTTACAGCCATGACCAACCCATTCCAACTTTCTAGCAATGAGAAAAATATTAGAAGATCCCTAACCTCATCATCAAAGTCTAATTTTATAGAAATTAGTTGATTAATAACCATATTAAATTCATTTAAATGATCTACAACAGACCCACCTTATGACATCTTCATATTAAATAATATATTCATTAGAAATACCTTATTGGACATCGAGGGTTTTTCATACAATTTAACCAATGCGTTCATCAACTCCTTCATTGTCTTTTCTTTTGAAATATTGAAATCCACCAACATTTGCAGGATCATCTGTATCATTCCTAGTGCCTTTCTCTAAACAAACCTGCCATTCTTTGTCCTTCATAGCCTTCAGCTTCTTTTCTATTCCACCCAATAGTAGAAATAGATCCTTCTGATATATATAATATTCCATCTACATCTTCCATAACTGGTAGTTTTGGTCATTAAATTTCACGACCCTAAACCTTCCATCTTCCTACATTGCTCCCACTCGAACCAGAAACCCTCTTTTCCTGCGAGTTACCTTTCACTCTGATCTTAGTTCTTAGAAAAATAGGATCAAAGAGCAATGAAATAAAACAAATGCAGAAATAAAACACAGAAGATACACAATACAATAGAGACACATATATACATGGTTCACCCAGTGTGGCCTACATCCACCAGAGAAATTGTCAGGTCCTTCCTTTATTACTATCCATCAAATGAAGGAATACAACCTACAACACACCCGTTGTAACTTCCTCATCTTTCTCTCATAATATCCTCTCTCAGAATACAATATTTGCAATGATACATAGCCGCGATACATTTCCCTCATAAAAGAGGGTTTTATTCTAGGGAAAAAAACCCTAACATAACTTCTAATGTTAGATCTATGAACTTATAATGAATGGTCTATATTTACAATTAAATTACAATATACATTTACAAGGCGATTTTTCCTTCGGGGGCTTTGCCCCTCGAACCCCTTCCGAGGATCTACTTGCCCCAGACCCCCCAGTTGGGGGGATGCACCCCGTAGAGGGGGTAAACCCCCTTTGCACTCCCCCACGTGGAGGAGTATACATTATTCCAAGGTGTAAATTATTCATGGCGTATAAACATGACTAAAAACAAATACCTCTGAATCAGGAAGATAACCAGGCTCCACAACCAACACAAATATGGCCACTCTCAGGACAACCAGTCCAAGCCGCAAAAAAAGAGGGAAATGAGAAGACGAAGAAGGACATGATAAAATCGTTTGAGTACCATAAAAGACCTTGGCTCAACATTGAATAATGTCACTCCAAGTAGTCACCCGTGGTCGAGATGAAGGCTTATGAGTCAGAGGTTGATTTTGATTCCAATCAAATCTCGAAGGAAGGAAGAATATTATCGATGATGAACCTAGTGTCACTATCACTACCACCAAAGTTCAACCAAGAGAAATAGAACAAAAATAGGAAGGGGAGTGTCTCTTTCACTCATAGATGTGGGTAAAGGGGGCTCTGCTTCATTTCATTGTCTCTAGTGGCAGTCAGAAAAACTTGATTTCAGCATAGGCCATCAAGTGGTTGGACCTGCCAATGACACCAGACCCACAACCCTACACCATTAGTTGGGTTTTCCAAGGAAGAGATATTTGTTTCAGCCAACAATGTCATCTTCCCTATGTCATCAATCCTTTCAAAGATGAGGTATTGTGTGACATTTCTCCCCTTGAAGTTTGTGATGTTCTTTTAGGACAACCATATTTGTGGAAGTGTCATGTTGTGTATGAGTCTCGACCTCGCAATGTTATTATTACTTTGGGTAGACAATTGTATAGGATATAAGAGGTAGCGCCACCTACTGCTATTTATTTAATGTTTGTTAAGAAATGCAGTAAGTTCATTTCATATACCGAGAAGTTCGTCTTATTTGTGATCTGTGCTCACAGTAAGCAGAAGGTCTCCATCACATCCCTGGCCTCTACACAAAGCCTCTATTTTCAACTGAAGTAAGTGGATGGGACCATGGAAAAACATAGAGACATATTCTCCTCACCCATTGGGGTACCAACGCACTGCCAATTCAATCATCCAATTGATCTTACCCCTGCTGCACCTCTACCTAATGGACTAGTCTATTGTCGCTCACTAATGGAAAATGACAAAATCAGGCATCAAATCCAGGAGCTTCTTCAAAAGGGGAACATTAGAACTATATCCTCCCCTTGTGGATGCCCAATTGTATTGGTGCAGAAGAAGGACGGGAGTTGGTGACTTTGCATTGATTACAGAGCCTTAAACAAAATCACAGTCAAGAATCGATACCAAATTCCTAGGATTGATGACCCTCTTGACCAACTCAAAGGGGAAAATTTATTTAGAAATATTGACCTAAATTATGGTTACCACTATGTTCCCATCGAACCAACTGATGTATGGAAGACAACCTTCAAATCCAAAGAAGGTCTCTTATAATGGTTGGTAATGCCCTTTGGCTTAACAAATGAACCAACCAATTTCATGAGGTTGATGGATGATGTATTGAGACCCTTCACCAACTATTTTGTGGTGGTATGATCTAGGTGGATATCAGTGGCCACCCACCTATTCCACGAGCTTGAAAAAATAGTTTTCCATCTTGGCAGTTTTTCGGGTTCCAAACTTTCAGGGTCATTTTGATGCCCTAAATGATGTTTTTTGGGGATTTGAAGCCCATGTGACTACCAAAGGCACTAACCTGGGCCAATCAAAAAAAATTCTTCTCCATTAGACCTTTCCAACGGTGTATTGAGTGCCTGAAATAGAGATCGTCTGCAAACGTTACGCCCTTCAGAAGTTTATGTATCAACTACCCCCATCGGGGCCCACAAACCTTTTGACTTTTCATCTTATGGGGGTTAGGTTTTTGGATTTTACTTATGCTAAAAATGCCTTTGGAGAGTCATTGTAACGGTCATCGTCTTGCGAATGAGAGTAGCCGTCACATGTATTCTAAGATATAAGCTGCCACCATTCTAGCAAGTCTTTCACTCTGTATTTTTTACAGTTTTGTACATTTCTCACATTAATAGAAATTGTGTATTATTGTATCTCTGTGTTTATGGTTTCATCTCTGATACATTTTTGTTTTAATATTGGATATCTGAGATATTTATGTACATTTATTTATTGTATCTCCGCTCTCATTTTGTGCCAAAAATAATCTGGATCAGTGGTATCATGAGAGCATGCTTCTCTTGATCATTTTTTAGTGCATGTCCCCGACGAGGTCCAAGTATAGAAAGTTGGGTCTCGAGATTGTCTCTCTTGAGGACAATCTCTTTCAGAAGAAAAGAAAAATGATGGAGCATAAGATTCTATTAATCTGTTGCTTGCGAAATATGTCAAGTGATAGAGGGACGAAATGATCGATAGATTTTCCCACATCCTTCAACGCCTGTCAATACAAATAGGCGCATATTTATCAAGAGACCACTTTGGAGGTACCTCGCCCTTCAAGGTACAAGTTAATTTTGATAGATGCAAATGCCCTAGAAAAATAGTTAAATCTTCTAGAAGGTTATTTCTCTATTCATAATTTTTTCGACAAGGAAAAGATCACCTTTTCACTCTTTAAGGATATCCTCCATGTCAAACATTGGTGGGAAAATTACTGGGAGAAAATATCCATAGAGGAATCTGGAATATATGGGGTTGAGCCCACTTGGGCTTTTTTTGTGGATGCGGTCAAGGAACAATATTACCTTGTTGGTAACTATGATGACCAGTACATGAGATGGATCGCACTGTAGCAAGAGAGGGGCCAAGAAGTTCTGGAGTTCACCAATACCTTCCATACCTTGCGCACCAAGATGGGTATCAAAGATTCTGATCGACATCTAGTTCTGAAATACCGTGGGGCTCTACAGAGATACATCCAAACTGAAATGGATTCTCTGGACATCTCATCACTGGTTTTTGCTTATCGATATGTTATTAAAATCAAGCAAAAATTTTAGCACCAAAACAAATGGGAGTTCGGGTTTGCAAATAAGCAACAACTAGTGTATGATAAAGACAGCTCTAACAAACAACCTTTTGAAAACCAGTCAAAGCCACAGGAAAATAAGGGTCACAGAAAGACAAAGAAGGACACTGGAAAATGGTGTTATTTCCACAAAATCCCCTAGCACAACATCGATGAATGTCACTCAAAATAGTCATTGGTGTTCGATACCAAAGAGAAGGAGTTGAACAGTGATTTGTAGCCTAATTCAAAAAATATAGATAAAAGACAGATCATCAATGGAGATCCCACTGCTATTGTCGCGACCACCACGATTCAACCAAAAGAACCAACAGATCCTGAAGAGGGGGAGCGCCTTTTTCATTCACTAATGTGGGTGAAGGGGACCCCGTTTCATTTCATTGTTGATAGTGGAAGCTAGAAGAACCTCATCTCAACATAGGTCATCAAACAGTTGGGATTGTCGACAACATCACACCTACAGCCATACAACCTTGGCTAGCTTTTCTAGGGAGGAGATCTCTGTGTCATATAGCAGTGTCGATTGTCATACAACATCCAACCCTTCAAGGATGAGGTATTATGTGATGTTTCCCCAATGAATGTTTGTGATGTTCTCTTGGGCCAGACATATATGTGGGAGTGCCATGTTATTTGTGAGTCTCGACCCCGTAGTGTGATTATTACTCTGGGGGTTCATCCTTACAGAATACCAGAGGTAATTCCAACTATTGTCCCACCTAAATTGATCCGGATTATTTTCGGCATGAAATGAGAGCAGAGATATAATGAAGAAATGTACAAAGATATCTCAGATATCCAATAATATAACATAAATGTATCATATTTGCAACCATAAACACAAAGATATTGTAATAGACAATTTTCTATTAATGAGCAAAAATGTACAAAGACTATAAAAATATAGAGTGAAAGACTCGATAGAATGGTGGCAACTTATCTCTGAGAAGAGATGTGTCTGCTACTCCCATTCGTAATAAGATTCTTTTAAAATGAGGCTCCAAAGGAATTTTTATCATAAATAAAATCCAAAACCCTAACCCTGGAAGATGAAAAGCCAACAATTTTGTGGACCCTGTTTTGGGTAGTTTAGTGTATCAACTTCCCAGGGGCGTAACTTTGGCATACGATCTATGTTCATGGAACACGATAGCTCGTTGGAAAGGTATCATCGAGGAGATTCATTTTTTGGGATAAATCAGAGCCTTTCCCTTTCTCTGAGAAGCTCAATACCGAAAAACCTTCATTTAGGCCCTCAAAATGGCCCCAGAAGTTAAAAACTACTAAAAATAGTAAATTGCCAAAATTGTCAAAAAATTGTTTTCAGCCAAGTGGAAGAGGTGTTTAGCCACCAATATCCACCTGGATCAATCCTCCCTCCTTAAGAATCAGTGGTCTCCATTGCATTGATTTTCTGGGGGAGAGGGGAAATCGATTGAATCTCTTTGCACTGCTTGCCTTTCTAGAGACGTTGTGTTGTGGAAGGTTGTCATGAACCTGTTGCTAGTGGGGTTGAATTTATTCAACCAATCCGGATACATGATATGTATAGTTGTAGAAGGAATAGCTTCACTTTGTTGGATTATTTTCAACCTACTTCTATTGGATAAAAGGTGCTTGGGTAAAGGATGTAGTGGTTGCAGTATCCTTTTGTTGACCTTTTGAACAGATTATGAAGAAGCTAAATTTTGTAGTATGAGATACTACATTGCGGCATTGTTTAGGTGGGATAGTAGTTGGAACTACCTATGGTATCCTGTAGAGATCATCCCTTAGAGTAAAAACGACACTATGGGGTCGAGACTCATACATAACATGGTGCTTCAAAATATATGGATGGCCCAGGATAACTTCACAAACATCCAATGGTGAAACATCACATAATACCTCATCCTTGAAGGGTTGGATGCCATATGACAATCGACATTGTTGGATGACACAAATATCGCATCCTTGGCAAAGCCACCCGATGTTGTATCATTGTAGGTGTGGTTTTGTCGACAATCCCAATTGTTTGAAAACCTCTGCTGAGATAAGGTTCTTATGGATTCTTCTATAAACAATAAAATGTAGCGAGGTCCACTTCACCCACATCTGTGAATGAAAAAGGCGCTCCCCCTCTTTAGGATCCGTGGGTTCTTCTGGTTGAATTGTTGCGGTCGCGACAATAGCAATGGGGTATGCATCGATGATATGTCTTCTATCAGTATTTTATGAATCAGATTATGAATTAGGGTTCGGCTCCTTGTCTTTGATCTCGACCACCAATGAATTTTTTGAGTGACATTCATCTGTGTTGTGTCGGGGGATTTTATGGAAATTGCACCATTTTTGGATGTCCTTCTTCTTTTTTTCATGACCCTTCTTTTCATATGGCTTGGACTGATTTTCTGGAGACTGTTTGTTAGGAATGTCTTTATCATACTTCGGTCGTTGCGGATTTCCAGAACCTAACTCCCATTTGTTCCGATGCTTAAATTTCTTCTCGATTTTAACAACATATCGATAAGCAACACCAAGTGATGAGATTTCCAGAAAATGCATTTCAGTTTGGATGTATCTGTGTAGAGCTCCATTGTATTTCATAAACAAATGTAATTTAGAGTCTTTGATACCTAGCTTTACGCGCAAGTTATGGAAGGTATTTGTTAACTTCAGAACTAATTTTCCCTCTATTTCCGCAGTGTGGTCCATCTCATGTACTCGTCCTCATAGTTTCCAACGGGATAATATTGTTCCTTTACCGCATCCACAAAAAAATTCCAAGAGGGCTCGGCCCCATATATTCCAGACTCCTTTGTGGAAATTTTGTCCCAGTAAGTTTCCCACCAATGTTTGACATGGGGGAGAGCCTTAAGGAGTGTGAAGTGGATATTTTCTCTGTCAGAGAAATTATGAACATAAAAATAACCTTCTAGCAAATTTAACCATTTTTCTAAGGCATCTACATCTATCTGTCCTTCAAATATGGGAATATCAAAATTAAATTGTACCTTGAAAGGAGACAAGCTCGAGACCCAACTTTCTAAGAAATAAAATCTCGAGACCCAACTTTCTATACTCGGACCTCGTCGGGGACATGCACTGAAAAACAATCAAGAGAAGCCTACTATGATACCACTGATCCAGATTATTTTCAGCACAAAATGAGAGCAGAGATATAATCAAGTAATGTACAGAGATATCTTAGATATCCAATAATATAATATAAATGTATCAGAGATGCAATCATAATCACAGAGATACAATAATACACAATTTTCTATTAATGTGAAAAAATGTACAAAGACTGTTAAAATATAAAGTGAAAGACTTGCTAGAATGGTGGTATCTTATCTCTGAGAAGAGATGTGTCTAATACTCACATTCGCAATAAGATGATTTTACAATGAGGCTCCAAAGGCCTTTTTATCATAAATAAAATCCAAAACCTTAACCCCGGAAGATGAAAAGCCAATAGTTTTTTGGACCCCGTTTTGGGTAGCTTGGTGTATCAACTTCCCAGGGGCGTACCTTTGTAATATGATCTCCTTTTTGGGTGCATGATAGATCATTGGAAAGGTGTCATCGAGGAGATACATTTTGAGGGATCAATAAAATTATTTAGCTATATTTGAGAAGATATATCCCGAAAAACCTTCATTGCCAAAATAGTAAATTGCCAAAATTGTCAAAAAATTGTTTTGAGCCAAGTGGAAGAGGTGGGTGGCCACCGATATCCACCTAGATCATAAAAGTGTCGCATAGTAGTATCTCATACTAAAAAATTCATCTTCTTCACAACTGTTTTAAAAGGTGAACAAAAGGAGTCGGAAACCACTACAACCTCAGCCCAAGGACCTTCTATTCAACAAAAGCAGGACAACAAGACTGCAACAAAGTGAAAAGATTCATTCTACACATAAAATTATCATGTATCCTGACCAGTTGAATAGATTCAACCCCACCAGCAACAGGCTCATGACAACCTTCTACAAACCAAACAACGCGACGTCTTGAGCAAGGAGAGAAGCTCACCAAGATTCAGATTCAACAAACGCTTCCCCCGCTCCCCCGAGAACTCAATGAAATGGATAAAATTTATTCCTAAGGAAGCAGGATTAATCAAGGTGAATATCGATGGCCACCCAACTATTCCATCATCTTGAAAAAATAATTTTCCATCTTGGCAGTTTTTCAGGTTCCAAACTTTCGGGGCCGTTTTGAGGCCCTAAATGACATTTTTTGGGGATTTGGGGTCCATGTGACCACTAAAGGCACTAAACTAGGACATTCAAAAATCGCTCTTTTTAGTGATACCTTTCCAACGGTGTATTGAGTTCCCCAAACGAAGATCGTATGTAAACATTACGCCCACGGGAAAATGACGTATCAACTACCGCCATCGGGGCCCGCAAACCTTTTTTCTTTTCATCTTCCAGGGTTAGGGTTATGGATTTTCCTGTTGTCAAAAAGTCCTTTGGAGCTTCATTGTAACATTCATATTCTTTCGAATGAGAGTATCTGTCACATATTTTCTCAGAGATAAGATTCCACCATTCTAGAGAGTCTTTCACCTGTATTTTTACAGTTCTGTACATTTCGCACATTAATAGAAATGGTGTATTACTGTATCTTTGTGTTTATGGTTTCATATCTGATACATTTATGTTATATTATTGGATATCCGAGATATTTATGTACAGTTATTTATTATATCTCCGCTCTCATTTCGTGCCGAAAATAATCCGGATCATGGTATATTTGGATGACATCCTCATCTTCAGCAGAACTTGGGAGGAGCACATGTGACAGATTCAACAGGTTTCAAGCACTCTGTGAAAGCACAAGATATATTCCAACTTGGAAAAATTATATTTTGGCATGAAAAAAGTCCAATAATTGGGCTACACTATTGATTAGCATGGAGTACATGTTGATCCAACTAATATCCAAGTCATCAGTGACTGGCCATCCCCAACCACACTAACCGAGCTTCAGAGCTTCTTGGGATTGGCCAACTTCTACCAACGGTTCATGTTGGGATTATCCCATATTGCATGGGCCCTTAACTAGGTGACCAAATGTGGTGGCATGTAAAATTTCATGTGGGGGAAGGAACAACAATGAGCATTCAATAATCTAAAGAGTCTCTTGTGCTTAGCTCCATTACTCTCCTTGCCCGATCTGCAACAATCGTTTGAGATTGAGAATGATGCATATGACTATGTTGTAGATGTAGTTCTCACTCAACATGGTCATTCACTAGAATACCATAGTCAGACACTCTTAGATACTCTCTGAAAGTACCCCACCTATGACAAGGAAATGAATTCCATTGTACAAGCCTGTCATCAATGGAAACATTACATTCTGGGAAAGTAGACGATCATCCACATTGATCAAAAGCCTCTACATTTCATACAGACACAGGGGGAAATTCCATAACGATCGCCATCAGAAGTGGTCCACCTACCTGAATCAGTTCCATCTCAACATCAAGTATAAGACAAGGATCTCAAATCATTTCGTTGACTTCCTCAGTCAATATCCCATGGTTGCACTCACCACTGTGCTCCATTCTTGTGGACATGAGGCATCTAAGTAGCCCCAACTTTATCAACAAGATTCAGACTTCACCACCACCTATCAACTCTTGGGTATAGGCGTGATTGTCACCAATTTTCACATTCATGATGGACTATTATTCTATCTAGGCCATATCTATGTTCCTACAAGCGAGTGTGAAAATATAATTTGGGAATCCCACTAGAGTTAGATGGCAGGATATTTTTGAATGGAGAAAGTTGTGTTCATTCCTCAGAAACACTTTTATTGGAAAAAACTTCGACAGGACGTCAGTAAGTATATCAAATATTGCACTTCCTGTGCCATTTCCAAGCCAACCATCAAGAAAAAAGGCTTATACATCCCTCTTCCTACTCCTGAGAAGCCTTGGGAATCCATATCAATGGATTACATGTCTGGCCTTCCATCCACCAAGCAAGGAAATGACTATGTATTTGTGGTCGTTGATCAGTTTTCGACCATCCTGACATCCTGCAAGAAGAATATCAAAGTGACAAATAATTCCAAGATCTTCTTCGAATAAGTGTGGGTCCATTTTGGGATACCTCTGAACATCATCTCTGACCATGATAGTAGGTTCCTCAAAACATTTTGGTCAAGTCTCTAGTCACTGGTGGATGCCAAGCTCACTAAATCCACTGCTTTCCACCCCCAAAAAAATGACCAAACAAAGGTCACCAATCAGATGATTGTGCACATCCTACGCAGATACAACTCTAAGAATCCATGTACATGGGATGAGATTCTCCCCTATGTTCAACACAGTTACAACAGGGCTCTCCATAGCTCCACCAACCATAGCCCATTTTAGGTGGGGCTGGGAATCCAACCCTTGGGTCCTATTGATGTTGATCTCCCTCTTTCCACCACATAGAAAAAATCTTTCCATGTTCATTCTGAGGTTGACAAAGCCACCAGATTCATTGAGAGGATTCAACACATATGCCAATGGGTCTAGGAGATTTTGCAGAAATCCAATGCTAAGTACAAGAAACACCATGATCAACACAAGGTACCACACTAGTTTCAGGTTGGATACAAAGTATGGTTACATTTGCAGAAGGAGTATCTCACAGTGCCCCATTGGAAGCTCTACCCACTTCTCTATGGGCCTTACACTATCACCAAGGCCGTGGGTAGAAATTCTTTTGAGATCAACACTCCACCTTTCCTTGGCCTCCACCCAATGTTCAATGTGGACCTCCTTCGACCATATTTTACACCATTATTAGACACCTTAGAGATCAAAAAACAATTTCAACCAACATAGCTCAACCCTGACTACATGGAACAAGAATCCACAAATCATATAGTGGACACACAGGTCAAGGGAACTGACCAACAAAGGATCCAACTTTATCGGGTTGTCAAGGAGAGAAACTCCTACACCAAGGAAAGTGTCTCACTTGGGGCCAAATCTAGAAGAATGTTCCTCAAATAATAGGGGAACTCAATGCAATGGAAACCATTTCTTCCTAAGGGGGGAGGATTGATCCAGGTGGATATTGGTGGCCACCCAACTATTCCAACTGGATCCTATTGTCCATTTTTAGTTTAGCACATTATTTTGTACTTATTTGTAATTGTGGGTTCTGTTGTTCTTGAGTTTATACTTTAAGGATCTAAAGTATACCGTCAAGGCATCCGATAAATAAAGATAATTAAGGATTAAGAATCAATTGTGAAGGGTAAATCGTAGTTGGTTTCTCAACTGTCTCTGTCTAGCTTCCCATTGTTCTTGGATGCTGATTTCTCTCTCAATAATTTCCCATGAATGTTCTAATTTGACTCGGGTAGTTGTCGTTTGCATGATAGTATTAAATAAGTTCAAATAAATGCTAGTTTGATCCTATAGGCCAGGTTCCATGTTAGGTTGTCTATTACTTGGGGCAGTCATGAGGAGTAAAGTTTTATTGAATTATAAAAAAGTTTTAAAATTTGTTTCTTCAGTTTTGTGGGATGAAATAGAAAAGGAATTTTGGAACTCAAAATAATAACATAATAACAGTAAAGGTCGTTTCCTGTACTTGAAGTAATTTGAGAATATTAAAATAAAAACAAAGTAACATTGTTGAAGAATATGAGGCTTTAATCGTGAAAGAATCTCATATCATAACAGAAGAAGCGGAGAAAAACAAAATTTCCAATGAAGTATAAGATATAACCATCCAACAGACCTACAGGTCTTGAAACTGTTGATAGCAATCACAGAGGAAAAAGTGTAAATGATTAGATAATCAAATAAATTCAAACTATAGTAGAATTTTGAATTAAACTATAGAAGATCATTCATTAGAAAGACATGGAATGAAAGATGTTGAAAGATATTGAAAACAAAGTGAAGGAACACATAACTTGGTGACAGAATTCAGAATCTCTTCTGCATTATCTATATCATTGTAAATCGGAAAAACTTCTAATACAATCAACTCCCAAAAAACAAAAGCCTTTTCTCAGTCTTATGAAATTATATTTATACATGATCACCAAACCTTTTTTCCATTGGTGATTAACTAACTTCCGAATACTACAGTTACATGAATGAGCAATGTTGCATCGTTTACATTTCTATTTTAACTTCTTTATTATTTCAATGATGAAAATATTCAAAGAAGTGTTTCATGTCTGCGTAGATGAACTTCCTTCTTCTATTTTAAGACAACGAATACATTTTCCCAGAAATTGCACCAAAAATCTGGGAGCTTCTGGAATATCCTTCACCTCGAATAGGAAGAACTTTCTCTGTAGTTCAGGCAGACGGTCTTCTATTATCTTTCTTGTGAACTTAATAGTTTGTAACTTTAAGTTCGACATCACTATCCATTTGTCGATTTGAGTGACATTGATTACCTTTATTTGTGGGATCTCTACCTAAATTTCTTCCAGAATCTCCTTGAATCTTAACTGATGCTTAACAATGTTAATTTCTCCTAACAACCATGGACAGTTGTTTCTTCCAATGTTTAATGAAACTTTCTCTAAAAGGTCGAAAATTCCTTGACAATCGTCATTAACCTCTCTGGTTATTTTCTTATTTTCGACGAGGTTTGCCTCCCATACCTTGAGTATTATATCACCTTTAATCTATTTTGAAACAGATAGCTTTTGAGTCTCTCTGACCTCCTCTTTTGTTGAAAGAGCCACTGCTTTTTGAAAAGTTGTTCTGGCTTCTTTCACTTCTCTCTCTTTCAAGAGAATTCTCTCGGAGGATTTGCTTGTTTCCTGAAAGTGATTCTGAATAAATTCTAGCTTAAACAACACTCCCTGTTGTTCTTTTTCTATCTTTGTATGTATTTCCAACACCTGGCTTGGAAGATTCCAAGCTCTACCACTTGATTTTGAATGGAATTAATCTTATTTTGTAACTATTTATTCATTTCTTCTTGTTGTAGGACCTGTGTTTGACCGACCTGTATTTTTAGGTTTCCTTCATCTAAGATTGCTTTCAGTTTTTGAATCTCTTGAATGTCATTGAATCGGGCTCGTTCTATACCCTTGTTTATCTCCCAACTGAGACTACTTTCAGTCTCCTTTAATTGATTTTGTCACTGTGCTATCGTCCGATCTTTCTACGGCAACATAGTTCTCAAATTACCCACAGAGTATAAATCTGTCGATGCTAAGGCCCCATTTGTGCCTGCTATTTCTGTAGAAAATTTCCCTTCTTTAAGTTTTTGTCCATCTACAATGATCCTGTGTTTTTTTATCATCATGTCTCCTCTTGGATGCATCTCATGTTTCAGGATAGCCTTCCTCATTTTACTGAAAAAGTAATCATAGGAAGGAATCGCGTCCCTAGAAATAGGCTCAAGATCACTAACGTATAAATCTCCCTCTTGGGGGTTTCCATAGGTAGACTGCAATGGAGTCAAAGAAGTAATGGGACTTCCAATTTCCATCGATGTTGTTCCTCCTACTTTTTTGGGAAAACCCTCAGGTATTTCTGGGGATGTTTCTAAATCCTTTCCTTTCTCTGCCTCTGATTTTTCTGTCTGAGGAACTTCTATTTCTTGTGAAGGAATTTCAATCTCCTTCATTTTTCCCTTTGTATTTGCTTTATCCTTTGCATCTGTTTCAAAACCTAGGGGAGGCCCTTCCTGCTCTAGAGGAGGGGTCATGGATTCGCCTTGCAAAACCTTTGGCAAACAACTTCGCCTGTGACTTTGGAAGGACATGAAACCAGTCTGTAATTCGGGTGATAAGGCCCGTACCCTGTTCAATACCTCCTCATAGGTTTTAACCTCTTTGAATATATCATCATAAACAGATTTTTCATGTTCATAAGCTTTCATATTACAGTGCATCAAATGTCTATTTACTAATTGATAAGGGTCATGATTTCTGTGTTTGATATCTATCATTTTAACTTCTTCTAGTGCTTCGGCTTCCACTTTAGAATGGCCTAGGTTTAGCAATGAAAATTTCCCGATATGTACAGGGAAGATTGGCCAAGACTTCTTTTGAGTTATCTTTAGCTCTATTCCAATACCACCTTTTACTATTTGGTGTGCTACCTGCCTCAATAACAGTCTGTCCAGGAGGAATTTTGGAAGTGCATGAGGGGGGATTGAGCACCCATAAACCCTAATGTAAGAGAAGTTTTCATCAATGAACCAGTCGGTTATTGCTTTGAGGTTTTCTGAGACTAGATCAGAAATGCGAGGGGGTTCACATCCATAAAACATTTTATGCATTGGAATTACTATGAAATGACAAATCTTGTAAAACACATTCTTAGCATTTTCTTCCTATAACACCGAGTGATACTCGTGAATGGGTTCGGGGAAGGTTATGTTCCAACTCCAATTCATCAGGGGAAATGGAGTCACAAAGCATATTGCGTCCATAATGTATGCCGACATGTAAAAGGCCACTGGCTGACCTTTAGATATTGAAACTCTATAATTTGAAACTTCTTGGGCTAGGTTATTAGACAAAATCTTGCTCCAGTTAAAAGTGTATCCTTCTAATGCTTCCTCTAAAAAGGGCACCCATTTTGCAAGAAAATGGCAGGGATTCGTTTTCTTGAAAAGTATACACAACATAATGGCTACATAGACCATGTACTCATTCAAATATGTTGTAGAATAAACCCCATGGGTATCGACCCTAAATTTCGATGGACATCTCCACCATTCTCTGATTAAATCGGGATAAGTTTGGTCTACCTCAGTACACTCCTTCCTTTAAAATTCAGCTAAAAATTCGGCATTATAAATGTGCTTAGGATTTGGTGAGAGTTTGTACATTACTTGTATATGCTCTAGCCTGAACGAGCCGACAACGACCCCTTGATCATTTAAAATGCTTCTTGTCGGGATATCGACCTTCTCCAAGGCCCAATTGATCATGTCGTTGTATGTCATGAGCCGAGGGCATGCTGTGATCTTATGAAGCTCCGATTCTTCTATATCCTGAAAGTGATTCTCGGAATCAACAGGAGAATTTTTTCTTTCATAATCCAAGAATTCATAGATTTGTGTCCAGGATTTAATTGAGTCAATGGCGTGCGGCGTAGTGTTGGATATGATATCTCCTTCTGGGTTACGCATCTCCTCTGTATCTTCACTCTTCTTCGGTGCTTTGTTTGGCACCATAGCTTTATGTTAGAAGGAAAACCTGTCACAAAAAAGAAGCGTATGAGCTTGGCCAAATGCGAATTACCTTTGGAGGATAGAGCAAGCATAGGTTTTGAAATGCAGATTTTGAATTTGCCTTAAACTCATTTTATGAAAAAAAAACTGATGTAGTTGACCTGTAATTAATTACATTTAATGAAAAAAATATTTCTGAGATACACACAACATTTATCAGTTATTTGTTTATTAATAATTCCATATTTTGGCAATCCCAGATTCAAAATTCGAAAGATTTCATTCAACGGTACCGAAAATAAGAAAAGACCTAAGAAGTTTAATTATCGTTAATCATCCTTCTAAAACAGAGTTAATTCAATCTAAACACAGATTATGAGTCGAGACTTCACGTTTCGGGATTTCGGGATCATGTTGACAAGAGGTATGTTATCGCTGAACCCCGATTCCCAAAAGTGCGAAATCACGATAAGATTAAGATAATCCTTAACTTTTGTATCAGTGAATTAATTAATCAGGAATTAAAATTAATTTCCATTCTTTCGGGGTTTCGGGGATCGTGGATACATGAGATATGTCATCGATAAACCTCGATTCCCGAAATTTCGAAATCACGATGAGATTAAATTAAGCCTTAAATTTCCGTATTAGTGAATTAATTAATCAGGATTAAAGACAAACTTCCAAAACATGGTTAATTTAGTTTAAACACATAATATGAGTCGGGACATCATGTTTCGTGGATCGTGGATATAAGAGGTATGTTATCGTTGAACCCCGTATCCCGAAATTGCAATATGATTAACGTAATCTTTAAAAATTAGTAACTTCCATATTTCAGGAAATTGGGGATCGGGATTCCGTGATTGGATATGTATAAAACATATGTTCTCAGTAAACCCCGAATCCTGAAATTTTTTTAAAGTTAGTCTTAACTCTTTTAGGTTTTAAGCTTATCATGATTAAAAAAAATAACCTTACAGAAAGCGCGCCGGGACTTTATAACATTTTTGGTTTTTTGCCTTTAATTATTTAAAGAATAAAGCTTGTCGGGATTTTGGTACCGGCATTTTGGAAAAGATAGTGAGGGTTATGCTTTATGAAAAGCCGAAACCCGAAAAAGGAAAATTTTAGCCTTAGAAATAAAAATTAAAAAAAATTGTCTCAACAAGTTCTACACTAATGGGGTTGTCTGAATCCCTACACATATTATAGGTGGATACTGGTGGCCTCTAACCTAGTCAAACTGCCTTATTTTGTATGTTTTCATTTCAACACATATTTATATACTTACAGGGTCGTTTTGGATCCCTAAACAATGTTTTTTGGCTCTCCACAGTCAAACTATAGATGGAGTCAGAGTTTGATGGTGTAATGTGTATCTCTCTGAAAGACCTTTCCAACAGGATATCACGCACCTAAAATAGAGGTTGTATGTAAAATTTATGACCCTAGGAAGTTGAGGTACCAACATACCCATAGGGGCCCACATGACTTTTGGTGTTTCACCTCCTAGGGTTAGGTTTTTGGATGTATAGGGTTTTGGCATTCATGAGTAATATCAAAAAGGCCTCTTTGGCCTCATTTTAATCATTCTACTAAGCCAAATGCTCATAGAAGCCACATATATTCTCAAAGATAACTACCACCATTCAATAAAGTCATTTAGTTTTTCATTTTTACAGTTTCAGCCTATTTAATTTATTCAATAAAAGATATTTTTCACTGGATATCTATGTTGTTCTTCATATATCTGTGTTTATTTTATTTAGTATATTAATTAGTTCATTCTGATCCTAAATCTGGATCATCCTACAAATCCACTATGGCATTCCCATAGGATATCCTGACTTTCATGGTTCAAGACACATCTCCTAAGGATGGCGTTGAGTCCCAATTTTTAAAGTTTTATGTCAATCAATTGATAGTATACTGCGCGAACCACCATATGTCACTTATGGGTTGCAGAGTAAGTTTATGGGAAGGTCCCTGAACTAAGGAAGACAAGAATGTATTCAAGATACTCTGGGATGGAATCAATATAGAACATGTCCGCATCTGGGAGCTAGTCATCCACTACTCCACCACTCTCCCCTGACTCTAACCTGGAAACGTGATCTCGACCTACATTACATATTCCTAGTTTGAAAATTACTTCAAACGAAAATTCTTGAAAAAGAAGTAGCCACCTGTAAATTATTTTTCCAAGTATTGGTTTATTGATGATATACTTCAATGCATAATAGTCAGTAAAAAAATTTAAATGAGGGCCTAACACGTAGTGTCTAAACTTTTGTAATTCATAAATCATAGCTAGAGCTTCCCTTCCAGTGGTTGTGTAGTTGCACTCAGTTTTCCATAGTTTTCTGTTGGCAAACTAGATAGGATGGTCATTACTTCCTTCCCCTATTTGAGCTAGAATGGCTCCCAGGGTGATTCTTGATGCATCCACATGTACATGGAACTCAATTTCCTAATTGGGAAATATGAAGATATGTGTAGTACTTTGTTTTTCTTTGAGAATGTCGAATGATTTGTCATACTCTAGTGCCCATTGGAATAGTTCAGAATTTTTCAACAATTTTTCAAGGGGCGCAATGACATTTTCATATCTTATGATGAACATGCGGTAATATCCTATATGTCCCAACGTGGAGCGCAAAAACATGGCACTTGTAGGTGGTGGCATGTTCAGAATGACCACAACTTTAGCTAGGTCTACCATGACTCCTTCTCTGCATACAATATGGCCTAACATATTTCCATGAGGTACATAGAAAATACACTTCCTTAGATTCAAAGATATCTACATTTCACCACATATATCAACATTAACCAGAGTATCCCAACATGATATTTTAACAGGATATACATCATCCAATAATCCACATAGAATTCCACAAACTTGTGGACGAACTCTTGAAACAATGCTATCACAATATGAGAAAACACTACAGGGGTATTTTTCAAAATGAAAGGGCATTACGTTATATTCAAATGATCCCCATTCAGTTATAAATGTAGTCTTCTTATTGTCTTCCTCTATGATTATGAATTGATGATATCCTAAGAACCCATATGTAAATGAATAATATTCTTTTCCCGCCACTTGATATAACACCTCGCCACTGAAAGGTGTTGGAAACGGATCATGCACACATGCAGAATTCAAACTTCTGTAGTCCACACACACCCAAATTTCTTATGTACCTTTCTTACTCTGGATAAATATGGGGATAATCCATTCTACTTCTTCAATTGGGAAAATAAGTCCTGCCACAAGCATTTTTTCCACCTATTTCTTGACCTTCTCTTTTATTCTTGGATTAAGTTGGTATGGTATGTGTTTCATAGGTGTTGAGTCGGGTTTCAACTCGATTTTCATATATCCCATGGCTCCTTTTATACCTTTCAGTTTTGAGAACATTTTCGGAAACAAGTCCTCATACTCTTGCAACAGGTTATGTACTTCATTCATAGTTTTCTCATCCCAGTACTCTTCTATAGAAACTATATTAGGATTCTTTGGACTCCCTATATTAACTTTCCACAAATTCAGTGGGTGATTATAGGAGCTATAGGTGTGACTAGGTACAATATCTTGAATCTCTCTACTTCCATCTGTTTCTTTAATGTCTAAGTTTCTAAGCTCTTCTAAGTCATCAGGTTTTTCTAGGTATTTCTCAACTTTACATCAAGGTATAGTTATATTATCAATTTCAAGAGTCATACTAGACCAAATCAAATGATCATGGTCAACACATGCTACTGTACTTGACCTCTTTTTACAAATGTCAGTAAAAATCATTTCCCTGATTCTTTGAAGGACTCTGTTACTCTTAGGGAACTTACTTATAAAGTATAAATCCTTGCAATTGTTGTTGTAAGGTTTTCCAATAGTTCATTTGTCTTCTAGCCTCCTCATGTATATACCAAGATTTTGGAATAGGCCCCAACAAGTGGAGAAAAACCTAAAACCATAGGTGATATGGTACTTTCATGACTCTCCATTGCTCTAAGAAATGTTCAATATGCACTCTAGGGTTAGATTGTCCATCAAACAGTTGTGCATATTGAAGATCCATATTCCTCTCTCCTTTTAGTTGATCCCATCTTTGGAATCGACATTAGAGGGCTTGTTTTTCATCCTCCCACTCCATAATCGAGGCTTTATGAGTGGCCCGCCATCTAGCAAAGGTACCTTGCAAGGGTAAGTGAAGAACAAATATCCTTTGATCCATCGCTATCTTCTCTTCCATGATGGAAAGAAAAATGTGTATCTCTGAGGTACCATCATATGTTGGGGGTTCTCTGACCTCGGTTCCAATCCATATTATTTCTCTGACAATTGTGCAACATCTTGAGAATCGTTCATATTAACCTTGCTTCCAATTGTCAATTGTTGCCTCTGAATCCTCGTCAGCATACTGTATGCTTCTCCAACTTACCTATATGACTACAATAGGATTTATGTAATTTGGTCTCGTTCCTACTATTATGGTGTATAATTGGTCAATATCATCTCATTCCATATTATGGTCCACTGGTTCAGTGTATCTAGGCCCTAAACCCAGATCTAAGGGCTGAACTATGTTTATCCCATCTACTTCAAATGTCATGGTGTCCCTTTTTAGATCAATGATAGCATAGTTGTCATATGCCCAATTGATCCTAAGGAGAGAAGGGTATGGATCCTTATCTCCCATAATTTTTATTACCTCAAAATTAATTGTGGTCTCAAGTCCCACAACATCTATTTCCACATTTTCCAACCTTCCTAATGGGAAAATGTAGTATTGGTTTTCCATTCTCAACTCAATGGGGGAATATACTAACGCAGTTTTTCCCAATGCTTCCTAGGTATTTTTGGGTAGGATGTTGACATTTGATCCCAAATATAGCATGCCATCTTTGATTTCAAAATAATCTAGCTAGGCTTCTAACCTAAATTCTTTTCCTCTTCACACCTTTCTTCTTTGTATTCTCTGGGTATTATTCTGAGGGAGGGTGGTCCTTATTATGGCTTCTAGGGTTCCCTCATTTCCAAATATTAGGTACAGTTTGTTGCACAACTTTTTATTAATTTGGTCATCCCCTAGAATATCAAAGAATAATTGAAACTAGAGATTGACTACACTCTAAAACTACTCGGGACGTCTCCTAGGAATTGCAGAGTTTCTAGGTGATGGTGGTGAGGTAGGGGCTTGTGAAAAGTTAGGTTGAGACACAAATTTAGGAGGATTCTTTATTATCTCGCGAGTGGGGATACTCTTAAATATTTATATTTCATATTTGAAAAATAACTTTTGTTTTAGAGGGTCATAACTATCATCTTTGGGAACAACTTTCTGAATCTTGGGTTCACTGTCTACTTCTTCCCCTGTTTTTTCTCCTCCACGACTAATGATGTTAATATTAGGTATCTAACCCTCAACTCCCCTTTTTAATTATGATCTTATGATATTATCTCCTCATTGAGGAACCAAATATTCCCATTTCGCGATCAGTTCCAAGAAGTCTTCAATTGAATGGCCATTGTTCCCGTAGTACAAGCACCATGGTCGTCTTGGCTGAGGACTGTCTCTGGCCAAATGAACTTGTTCATTGAATTGGTAACATAACCTCGACCCTCTACCTCCATTTCTTCCTCCTCTGAATCCACCTCCAACCCCACCTCCTTGGCCTCTTCCAGGTCCTTGGGGGATTTCATTTACTTTGAATGTTGTCCAATCTAATTTGTCTACAAGTGCATCTAGTGCTCTACATTTATTCGTAGCATGATTCATAGATGAAAAAAACTCACAATGTATTATATTGTACAAATTCATGTACTTCTGCATAATAGTACACTTCTTGGGCACATTCCCATGTGTCCGACAAATTTCACAATACTCAATAGTCTGAGAAGATTGAGCACCTAGGAAGGTATTGTATGACCTTGGTGTGTGGAATGGTGGAGTTGTCGATACTTTCACAACTCCTGCCATTAGTCCCAAAGAGTGTCCCATCGGATTGTGAGGGGGTCATATTCCCCTCATGCAAAAACATTGATTTTCTAGATGCCCTTTTGTGTAGCATATTGTGCACCAAACCTGAGGTTGTCCCGGTCTTCATGTGGTTAATTCTTGAATCTTTTCCGTTAGCTCCAATATTTATCCCTAGAGTGACAAAAAAATTTCATTTAATGGGGGCCTCGTCATTCTTAGGTTCCCTAGATAACCTTCCATGGATTTGATATTCATCGATTATTCCAAGGCATTCGTTAATGTGGCTATCCTCTATTGCGTTAAAGGAATTCTCGTCACAGGTATTAATCCTTGTATGTACCATTCCCTCTGGTGATGTTCATGAATTGGATGTGCTAGAATCCCAATAGAATATTTAAACTTATGCTTGTACTCCTAGGAAGATTCTCCCTCCCTTTGTTGAATCTCCCACAACTCAGAGAGAGATTACTTCTCTAACTGGGGTAGTGTTGATGGGCAAAATTGACCATCTGTCAACTGGAAGAGCGAGTCCGTTTCGGGGTTGTCTAAATAACCCAAGCCGTTTGGTGTAACTCGTTCTGACGGGTTTAATGTCTCCGTTAGCCAATCTAAGAATCCTAAAAGAAACGAATAAAAGGGGGAAATAACTAACTAATTACTAAACACACTATATATATGTACATATGTTCAAATGTAACTATATTAGTTGTATTCAAGCAGAAGATATACAAGTCTCGTTTATTTACATGATTTACAAGATGCAAGTTTTAATCGAAACTTACGAAAATCGATGTGAAAAATGATTGCTTCTAGGAAGTAGATAAAGAAAGAACATAATTTTTTTTATTGTTTTTATTTTATAAATTTAAAGAATCTTGCAAAAAAAACATTAATGAAACATGAACATGTGGATAGTCAAAGCTAAACCATACATTCTAGTTTCGATGATATGTAAATGAAAAAAAAATACAAAGAAGTTATCCTGTGAGTGAATTAGTGAAGTGTATCCAAGCATCTTCATGAGTGGTGAACATCCAACTGCCATGTCCAAGAGAGAAATCTGCAATGAACCTTATGAATGTTCTAAATAAATTCAGAACATGTATTGGCAGCTTAGATTTTAATGACAGAAAAAGAAAACACAAACATAAACCTGTGATCTCATAATTATACATGATTACAACAAGATAAATCTGGAAGCAATCTATGCATTTTATCATTCAATTTAAAATTCAAAGATAAATCTCATTATTTAAATCGAAGATATAATCACATCATTT
>ML783724.1:243084-258686 GCA_009831015.1 Picea engelmannii
TTAGAAGTGGACCCAACCCTAAAATAAGGAAAGTGGGCCAAGTGACCTAGAAGATGTTTTTAAGGAAGCTACTTGGAGAGTATAAATAAGAGGCAAGGATCTCTCATTTGAAACACACTTGAGCATATTGAATATCTATATGTGTCTTAGCTAACCAAGGATATCTAAACTAGAATTCTGAGTGAAGGTGAAGAAAACAAGGCCGAAATGCAAGGAAGGATAAATTCTTTTGATGGTGCTTTCTAAGGTATGTTATTTACAAGTCATCTCACCATTTTTGATATAACTCCTTTTATATAATGATTCAGATAGTGAAATTGATATGAAAGTTAGAAAACATATCCAAGTATCTTTGAAAACAAATTCAGCTTGTGGGTAGTTGCATTTTGGGAGTTACGCTCCGTGGAAAATAGGGTTTGTGGCCAGTCCCGAAACTAGTCAAAATCAGGTGTTTCGGGTAAAAATGTCATAACTTATGAATAGCAGATCCAAATTCAGTGTGACCAAATGTGTTGGTTAGGGTACCATCTGTAGTATTCCTTGTAATAGTTTTAGATCATTTCATCAAATATTTTGTGTGGCGAACTCTCTACAAGGTTGCTCTCTAGAATAAGACAAAATTCAACAAGGTATGCCATTTTTGCTATAACTCCTTTTCTGAGAGGTTCCAAGTAGTGACACTTGGAATAATTGTATAAAACACACTGAAGAACATTGTGTATCAGTTTAATATCTTTATACATTACAGGTTCAAAGTTATGATTACTTGAAGTTAGGGTTGTTGACTAATCCAAAACTAGGCATGTGAGACTAAATAAAAGTTTGATGAAAATGCTAGTCTCTTGTTTTTAAATTTAAGGAAGGTTTGCAGGAATGTGATCATATACACTAGGTCTATTATAGAGATACAAATAAGATTTGGATTATGAAATTGATGAGGGATTTTGGTTGTGGTACATGTCGAGTACATGGTTGAGACAAGTAGTTGATGAGTTGGCGCACATACATGAGGTGTATAGTTGATGATGTTGGTACATATTGATGAGTAGTTGAAACATTATTGGTACATACTTGCTACATGGTTGGATGCACTTGTTATTGGTATAGGTTGATTACAGGTTGGTGCATGGTTGATGCACTTGTTTATGGTACAGGTTGATTACAGGTTGGTGCATGGTTGATGCACTTGTTTATGGTACAACTTGATTATAGGTTGAGGTACAGGTTGATATATGGTTGATGCATGGTTAAAATTTATTGGTACAGGTTTACAATAGTATATCTCACAGTGATAGTGTGATAGTGGTTCCATCATTCTACTTCTACTTCAGGGTGGCAGGATGGGGCAAGGATAGGTGATTGTAGCCACCTTATGGTTGTAGCTGGAGAACATTGGGGGTTGTATCCTCCTTTTGGTTGTAGCCAGAGAATTGGGGAGTTGGAGATTCCCTCAGGTTGTAGCCTGAGAAACTAGGGGGTTGGAGCCTCCTTCCATTTGCAGTTGGAAAACAAAGGAGGTTGGTGCTTCCAGTGAATGTAATTCTTCAAGACATATAATAAAACGAATTATGTGGTTTTCTCCCAATTTGGGTTTCTACATAAAACACTGGTGTACTGTGTATGTGTGTGATTGTTTATTTCTTACTACTCATTATTGGATAATAATTCTACATTGATATAACATTTGAAGAAAAAGGATTATAATTACGATATTATTGATTCACCCCCCCTCTCAGTAATCCAACAATTGGTATCAGAGCAGGTTCCTTCAGAAATTAGTTTAACCACTGAAAGGTAGATCATGGAGAGTACCAACTCATATAAAAATGGAATACCACGGTTTGATGGACAGAAGTATGTTTTTTGGAGCATAAGGATGAAGGCATATATACAGGCACAAGGATTTCAAGTTTGGCAATCAATTGTAGATGGATACACAACACCAGTAGTTCCACCAACAAATGACAAAGCAATGAAACTTGGTGAGAATAATTCCAAATCCATAAATGCACTTTTGAATGGTCTTAGTTATACGGTATTCACCAAAGTTGCACATTGTAAATCTGCTAAAGAGATTTGGGACAAGCTTCGAAATATTTATGAAGGGGATTCAAAAGTCAAAGCAGCAAAGCTTCAAACTTACATAGGTCAGTTCGAACAACTAAAAATGAAGGAAGATAAAGATATCACAACCTACTTCTTACGAGTCCATGAAACAGTGAATGTAATCATATGATTGGGAGAAGAAATCGAAGAATTTGTAATTGTTCAAAAGGTACTATGATCTCTTCCTATGAGATTCAACCCTAAGATATTATCACTAGAAGAAACATCGGATCTAAACTCAATAAGCATGGATGAACTGCATGGAATCTTCACAGCATATGAGATGAGAACTGAACAGGAAAATCCAGATTTAAAAGAAGCAACCTTCAAAGCATCCAAAAGATCAAAGCAAAAGAAAAAGGAACAAGAAGAATATAGCAGTAGCAGCGACGTCTCAGAAGATGATGAAGAAGTGTCCAACTTCGTCAAAAGACAAAACAAGGGAACCAACGGTAGGTATAGAGGTAAGATTCCTTTAATTTATTTTAATTGTGATGGTATTGGTCATTTTGCTAACAAATTTCCTCATACGAAAAAGAGAAATGATGAAGGTTACTCAAAAGGCAGACAAACATATAAAGGTAAAAGAACTACAAAGAAAATTTTTAATAAAAACTTTTGCACCAAAGAAGACATCTGATCATCAGATGAAGATGAAGTCAGTGACAGTGAAACAGGGAGAGTTCTATTCATGGCAGTAGAAGACTCTGATAAAGAAGACTCCGAAGAAGAATATGAAGAAGCATATAAAGGATAAATTGAAGAGGCAGAAGTTGACTTTTGAGAAGAATTAATGAGTGCCATAGAAGTTATCAGAAGAGAAAAGAAGAAAAACAAGAAACTACAAGCATAACTTGATAAGAAAAAAGACACTCAAGAACTAGAACAAATGATCACAAAATTGAAGGTTCAAATAGAAGAAGATAAAATAATTGAAGAAACACTCAAAGAATAGCTAGAAGGAAAGGACAGGATCATTGGAAACCTGGAATCAGAGATTGTCACACTGAGAAAGGATATTCAAAATAAAAATATGAAGAATAGCTCAAAAGTTCTGGATGACATTATCAACAGTAAAAAATATTATCTTGAAAAGTCTATACTTGGATACAATCAGACAGAAAAGGGATCAAGCTCCAAAACAAAAGAGAAAGAAACAAATCCAAAAAGTTATGTAGAAACAATCAAAGGGGATAAAAAGATATACAAGGAAGATTACAGGGACACTCCTCCATCGAGAAGATTCAGATTTCAGAATCAACAACATATAAAGAGGCCTCAAGAACAAGAAGGATTCATAAGAGCACCTCCTTTCATAAGATATTCAACTAGTAGGTATCAAACTATATTTTTCAGTTTATGTTATGCTTGTAATAATTTTGGACATAAAGCTATAAATTGTAGAGCTAACAACAGGAACAATAACTACTTTGAGAGCCATACACAAAGGGGTTATTCAAGAAGACCTAGTGAAACACAGAGAATAAGTTACAATAGGTTTGAATCCTTGACCACTAAAGTGGAATTTTACAAATGTAACAATTTTGGACACATGGCCAAAAATTGTAGAATGACAGTCCCTCCTAAAGAACCTCAATAGAGTCACAAACAAGAACCTCAGAAAATGACATGTATAAGAAAGCAAGATCAATATAGAAATGAAGAATCCACAGTCTCTCTACAAGCTAAACAGAAGAAACGTGGTTGGTATGTTGACAATAGATGTTCAAAACACATGACATGTGATAGAGACAAGTTTCTTACATTACGAAAGGAAAGAGATGGATCAATCTCCTTTGGAAATGATGATTCATCCAAAATCATTGGAAAAGGCACAGTCTGAATTGGGAACAAGAATGAAAAGGTAAAAAATGTTCTACTAATAGAAGATATGAAAAATAATCTTTTAAGCATGATTCAAATGTGTGACCAAGGTCATAAAGTTACTTTCGATTCACAAACGTGTGAGATAAGAAAAGAAGGTTCAGGGAAATTGGTCGCTACAGCTGCAAGAACTTCAAGCAACATATATGTGTTAAGAGAAATTGTAAATGAAAAGTGTTGTCTAGGAAAGGAAGATGAAAGTTGGCTATGGAACAGAAGAATGGGTCACATGCATTTTTATAACCTTGTCAAAGTCAAAAAAAGAGAAGCAGTCATAGAAATTCCCCAAATCACGAAACCAACCAACACTTTATGAAAGCATTGCCAACAAGGAAAGAAAACAAAGACTAGGTTCAAATCAAAGGAATATTCAACAACAAAACCACTGGAAATTGTGCATACTGATCTAGTTTGAAAAACTACAACAAAAAGCTTAAAATGTGAGAGATACTTTATGTTATTAGTTAATGATTATACAAGAATGACTGCAATTTTCTTTCTCAAGAACAAATCAGAAGATTTTGAAAATTTCAAGATCTACAAGGAAATGGTTGAAAATGAGATGGATTCAAGAATCAAATGCTTAAGATAGGATAATGGAGGAGAATTCACCTCAAAGAAATTTATGGACTACTGCAACAATCATGGAATAAAAAGGTAATTCTTCGTCGCTAGGACACCTCAACAGAATGGAGTTGTTGAAAGAAAGAACATGACAGTACAAGAAATGGCTCAAACAATGATAATGGATTCAAAGTTGATAGATATTTTTTGGACACAGGTAGTGCATACAACAGTTCACATTCAAAACAGATTAATGTTCAGAAACAACACTGATAAAACTCCCTATGAGCTATGGAAAGGAAGACCAGCAAATGTGAAAAACTTCCGAGTTTTTGGAAGCAAATGCTACATCAAAAGAGAAGATGGCAGAATGGGAAAGTTTGACTCTCGTGTGGACAAAGGAATAATTATTGGTTACTCAAGTACAAGGAAAGCATACAAGTGTTACAATCTAAGATAAAACAAAGTTGTGGAAAGAATCAACGTAAAAATTGATGAAACAGGTAGACCAGAATCAAAGGAAAAAGAAAACAAATCAATGAAACAACTTTTTGAAGAAGAAGATGAAAAAGAAGAAGAAGAGGAAGATGAATATGAAGAGAATCTGACAGAAGTAGAAGAGCAAGTTCAGCAAGTATCTCCAAAGACACCTAGCAAACGAGTACAGCAGAATCATCCTTCAGATCATATTATTGGAAACAAAGATGCGGGAGTTGAGACTAGAAGAAAAATCCATTCACGAGAACAAACACACCTAACACTCTTATCTACAATTGAACCAAACTGTTTTGAAGAAGCCAGCAAGGATGAATTTTGGAATAAGGCCATGGATGAAGAATTGAATCAAATAGAGAAAAATGACACTTGGGAATTGGTTCCAAGACCAAATAATAAGAATGTGATCGACACAAAATGGGTTTTAAGGAATAAATTGAATGAAGATGGACAGGTTACAAGGAACAAAGCTAGATTGGTATGTAAAGGATATGCACAGATTGAAGGAATTGACTTTGAAGAGACATTTTCCTGAGTTGCCAGAATGGAAGAAATTCATTTTCTTTTAGCTTATGCATGCTCCAAAAATGTTAAATTATATCAGATGGATGTAAAATCAAATTTTCTGAATGGGGAACTTGAAGAAGAAGTCTACATTGAACAACCAAAAGGATTTTAGTTGTTAGAGAACACAGACTATGTGTGTAAATTAAAGAAGGCCTTGTATGGTCTAAAATAGGCTCCTAGAGCATGGTACTCTATAATGGATAAGTATCTATAGCAGGCAGGGCTCAGAAAAGGAATTACACACAACAACCTCTACATCAAGGTAAGTCAAGGTAATATTTTATTGATTGAAGTTTATTTTGATGATATTATTTTTGGTAGTGATGATGACAGGTTAAGACAAAAATTTGCAAAAGACATACAAAATGAATTTGAAATGTCGTTACTTGGAGAACTATCCTTCTTTCTGGGACTTCAGATACGTCAAAGAAACCAAGGAATTTTTATTTCTCAAACCAAGTATATCAGAGAAATGCTAAAGAGGTTCAGAATGGAAGATTGTAAACCAGTTATCACTCCCATGAAAACTAGGTGTAAGTTGTTAAAAGATGATGATTCAAAGTCTACAGATCAGAGGCAATATAGGTCAATGATTGGCAGCCTACTATATGTGACAGCATCCAGACCAGATGTAATGCAGGCAGTTGGACAGGTGGCATGATTTCAAGCAGCACCAAAGGAATCACATGTATTAACAGTAAAGAGGATCTTCAGATATCTCAAAGGAACATAAAAGTTTGGATTATGGTATCCAAAAGGAAAATATCTATCACTTATTGCCTACACAGATGCAGATTCGGCAGGTTGCATTGATGACCGACGAAGCACCGGTGGAGCAACATTCTACTTAGGTGAGTGTTTGGTATCATGGCTAAGCAAGAAATAATCATCGATATCTCTATCTACAGCCGAGGCAGAGTATATTGCAACAACAACATGTTGTACACATTTTCTTTGGATGAAACAAACTTTGACAGATATACAGGTTGAGTATGATGAGCCCATTCCAATAGATTGTGATAATACAAGTGCCATAAATATCTCAAAAAACTCGGTGATGCACTCTAAGATGAAGCACATTCCAATCAAGTATCACTTTCTATGGGAGCAAGTTGCAGAAAAGAACATCAGAGTTGAGTATGTGGGCACAAAAGAACAAGTGGCAGACATCTTTACAAAACCACTTCCATGGGAAGCCTTTGAATATATTCGCCAAAGAATTGGAGTTATTTCTACTCCAAAAATGAATGCTTTTTGAATGATTTTTGAATTCTTATCCTATATGTCTTAGATGTACACGAGGAAGAAACATAAGAGGACAGTCTGTCAGGGGGAGCAACCCCGGATGGAAAGATACCTTTTCCATTGATGACAAAGGGGGAGAGATTTATCAGATGAAGAGTGTTCGCACCCAATTCGTCACTAGGTGAGCAAATTAAGAGTGCTTACATGCTCAGTTGGGATCTGCTAGGCATGACAGCTGTGAAAGGAAAGGTTAGAAAGAAAAATAACAAAGCTATTAACAAGAATTAAACTAAAACTAATAAAAACTATGAGCATATAAAACAAATGAAAAATAGAGACAGATGGACCAATATCACCAATGTATAAGTTGATCTATTGATGAAATCCAAAGCCACAATGAAGAAAGGGGACTTGGGTCCCTTCTTTCTCCAATGGAAGGCTCTTGAGGCCCTCAAAGCTTGCTCTCCTTACAATGAAAAGATGAAAATGTGGGTGAAAGAAATCCAAGCTTATTCACTCAAGAGAGGGTTGAATAGCTCTATGAAATGCAGCTTGTGATGTGTATTGCCAAAGAATGAGCCCTTAGCAATCTCAGCAGCATAACAATACAAATAATTCCTTGAGAAAGTGATGGTTATTCATGGATTTTTATAGCCTAGCATGGGGTGTTTATGTGACCTCTTTGGAGTGTGAAAAGGGGCACTTTAGGGCTCAGTTAGGTCTTTGACCAGACCCCCACGCGGATTGAGCTTGGATTTGGTGTCAAATCGACTTGGGAGCTGATCCATTAGTGGTTGGGAGGCTGACCAATTTCAATAAATGAGTCGTTTAGCAGGTGCACGGGTTTTTCGCCCAACAACTGCACCTCTTGTGCACATGCACGCATTGTACGTTGGTGTTACACGCATATGCGCGCGCACCCCGGTTCTGTAAAGCGCCCTTCAATTTTGGTCATTTTGTATATTTTTTTGACCCTTTTGCCATGCTGTGGATTAATCCTGTGCCATGAATGACTTCAGTTTTGTATTGATGATGTGGAGTTCTTGTCGCCCTGTGCGGACGAAATTTCAGTGATAACAGATGCCCCCTGATGGATGAGGTTAGGAGCATACGTATAGCAAAAATCCATCAATGTTTCTTGTACTGAGAATGGTGGTGTAAGGGAGAGCAAGAGTGGGACCGTGTAGAGCGATCCATTGGAGAAGAAAGGAACCTGTAGAACCGGACCTTCCACAAGGTGTGTAACAATATACAACTGTGTACAAACGAGGCGGGCATGCCCCATGCTCATATGATGTAACTCTGGAAAAGGATGACGGAAATGTTGATGTAGACAACTGCAGCACCCTTAGGGGCGGTAATGATAAAGGAAGAAGACAAGTATGCAAAGGAACATACTCTGAACAATAGGAAATGATCGCAGGAACAAGCAGTGATGATGATGCGGGCAATGATGGCCCTGCCAAGTTCAGAGGTCTCCGACAACTGATAATAATAACTGCAATAGTCGCAAAGTAAGACCCACCGCAACATGAGAAAGTGTTGGCGTCGAATGTTATGGGGGTCAACGACATCAGGGAGCAATGGTGTTTCCCCCTGTGCCGTCTGAGATCTCTCATTAAATGGGAAATGAGAATCAAGATACTATCGCCCTTCTGGAAAATTGTGTTGATGTCGACAAAAAGGGGGACGCGACTCCCAGAAGCAAAGGGCTTCATGGAATCTACTGTGGTGAGGAAGTGGCAGAGGTACATGGATGAAGTCAAGAAGTGGGAAGACTCTAGACTTCCCTTGGTTGGAGGGTGTATGATATAAGGCGTGGCCACAACAGTGTGACAAGATCAAGTGTCTGGGGGACAACAAGAGCAGGGATGAGTTGTGCCAGAGGCGGGACAAGGTAAACAAATTCAGATGGCATAGGTAAGTGATCTGGGTAGTACTCTGAAGATGTAGGCGATGTCGGCGAGGGTAAATGAGAAGTAATCCTCCAACCAAGGGTGACATGGGTTACGTGTGGCCAAAAGGAAAGCAGGTCACCAACGGTGATGAAAAAAAGGCGTTTGTACAATAAAAAATAAATAATTGTGGGAAAATGTACAAATACAGAAACGGGTGCCCCAGTGTGAAATGAGTGCCCCAGGGAGGGCAGAAATTTCTTGGAAAAATGATGAAGGGTGGGGGCCCCATTGGTGAGTTTCTGTATGAGGTAGGTGAAATGGAGATAGGTTCGCAGATGGGCAAACTAATGGTGGATGAAATGGTGGGTTCGTGATCCTGCGGAGGTGCAGGTAAAAAGAACGTAACCATGAAGCGATAATCTGGGAGTCCATATGGGAAGCTAGCAAAATGAGGAGAAGAAGTATGTGGTTGATTTGCAACATGATAAAAGACTATCGGGACTCCCATCCCTAAAGGGAAATGAAGAACAACATGAGTGTCAAAAGTGCCAAAAGGTGCTATGAATGGGACAACTCATGTGGGTGAGAATGCTACTGGGTGATAGTACTGAAGATGCAACTGGAGGTATGAGTACTGCAGAGCCGAGAATGGGTATCCTAAAGGCCAATATCAGAGGGTGTGACTGGAAATGTAAATGCAAGACATCAAGAGAGACTACATGCCAGTGCTGAGTATATACCTGAAGGAGTGATGTGGAGCGATGTTGATCAAGTACATGCACATAGAACAACCAAATACCCAAAGTGAACAATATCTGAAGAGAATCAAAGATATGAGCATATATTTGACAAATGTGACTATGCGCGTATGTACCTGACTATGATATGGAAAAAAGGTGCCCCGGGGGCCTAGGATGAAAAGTGACCCAGGGACAGCCATGATGTAGACGGCGGGATGCTGATCCCATGGCTGAAGACGATTCAAAAAATGGATGCCGTGGGCTCCCAGAATGGTGAGTGGAAGTTCGATCGAAGGCCTATATATAGTTGTAGGGCCCACATTGCCACCTCATTTGTACCTGCTGCTACAGTGAGTTTTCGAGCAGAGTCAGAGGAGATTGAGTGATTCTGGGAGTACGAGGTACCCGATCGACGGCGTGCGAGTTGCAGGTTAGTGGTATGATCGTCCTGCATGGAAATAGGTTTCTATTTTTTGGGCAGGGTAGGTAGGGGGGGCGTACACTGGGTGTTAGGGGGTTTTGACTAGAGGGTGGGCCCACATGTGCGGACAATTCAGTGGAAGGTGCGCATACGTGTGTGCCTGTCCACTGAATAAGCGCGCGGTGGTGCGCGTGAGGTGAAAGTTAAGGCGTGCCCTAGGGACGCACCTGTGGGGTGAACAGGCGCGCTCTCGAGTGCACCTGTGGGGTTGACAGGTGTGCTCTAGAGCGCGCCTGTATTTTGAACAGGCACGCTCACGAGCGCACCTGTGGGAAGAAATAAGCGCACATACATGCGCGCCTGTATCGCGAACAAGTGCGCATGGGTGCGCGCCTGTGGGTGGTGAAATCGCACCTTTGAGGCAAGTTTGATGGGTGAAGGGGGGAGTCTTTTTGATGTATTTGGTGTTTGCATAAACTAATATATGACTCTGGGTTGTGTGCAGGTGATTATCAATGACCATGGATGTGCGATGGCGCGAGCGAGACTGGTCACAGCTGTGAGATGATGTGGCCAATGCGAGGCCTGTAGTTCGAGCATCTTTAGCAGCCAGTGGGCTGCTAAAGTTTTTTGAGTGCCCTTTGATACGGGCACATGAGTACTTGCTCCAGTTCCTGCTCGAGATGTGGAGCCCCAAGAAGCACTGCTTCCTCGTGCGAGGAGAGCAGATCCCCTTCACTTCGGTGGAGGACATATACTTCTTGACTGGGCTCCCCTTCCGGGGAACACCGTTGCTAGCAGAGCCTGTGCTGCCGAGGGATACTCACTTGGCTAATGTCGCTCGACGATATTTTTCGGGTGAGAACTACATGGCTGGGAGTGCGGTGAGTATCAGTGGGTTGGATGCCCTGTTGCATCACTGCATAACAACGATGATTGTTCGGGTGTATGGGTCACGAGCGACCCATCGGATCAGTGGTGGCGAGTTGTTGGTGATGGAGAGGGTGGTGGTGGGCCATGAGCGGTTCGCCTGGGGTTTGACCCTTCACGCGTGAATGATCGCGCAACTAGACCAATGTCGGTCGACAGGTACCGAGCAGTTTGTGTTTGGATCCATCCTGGTGGCCTATTTTTTGGAGAGGGTGCCGATACTGCGCCCGAGGGTGCTATTAGAGGCACCGGGGGTAAAAGAGCCGCGTTTGAGGCGGTGGTCCCAGATTTTGGTTCGCCACGGTGGTGGCGAAGGAAGACATTATTTTTCTGCGCAGGCGGTGCAGATATGGCGACAAATGTCGCATGTTATGCTGCAGTACCCATATGCTGGGGTTGACTTCCGGGGAGACCCGGACATGGTATTGCCTCCTGGGGAGGTTTTTGATGATCGAGGTATGTTGAGTGTTGTATGTGTTGATTTATGTTGTGTTTTTTTTTTTTTTTGATATACCAGTTCATGTGTATGATGTATGGATACTAATATGATCTGATGTTGCTTGTTTTGTGCATGTGCAGATTTGGCACCTCGCGGGCGCTAGGTGGAGTTGTACAGAGCGCCGGCTCTGAGAGGGCCAAATATACCTCCACGTGGTGGGAGGCGGAGACGGGATGAGGCCGCGGGGGCACCAGCAGATCCCGGGAGACCAGCGCAGAGGCGCCGCTTTGATGACCCTGGTGCGGGGCCATCGCATGCTCCTCCGGCGGCGACCGGAGGAGATTTGGATGATATACGCCGCCATTTTGAGATGGTATTGCAGGACGTGCCTGAGGGCATGTGGATTCGTATCCAGGACGAGGGGTTTCTGGAACAGTGTATAGGGTTACCGCCACCCTGGCGGAGCCTAGTGCGACGAGCAGCAGTGCTCACCACGATGACTAGCGGGCATTTGCCGCCTGAGCAAGGAGGTTCTATGGATGTGCCACCGCCACCGCCTAGGCTGGTGGGGGTGGGCCACCACCACCTCCTAGGCTGGTGGGGGTGGGCCACCACCTCCTCCTGAGGGAGGGGCAGCTGGGGGTGCGATAGAGGCACCCTGATTGTATCATGTATTTTGTATACAGTTTTGATAGCTGGTGAGCCAATTTTTGTACCGGGATGTGGCACGAGCCTGAGGGACAATGTATTTTTGTTGTATATAAACATTCAGATGGCCTGAGGGGCCCACATATATATATATATATATATATATATGAGTATACATGTTTTTGAGATCCAAATGTGTTTTACATGTGTTTTGTGTGTTGATGATGATGATGTTGATCCTATCTATATGCTGTGACAGGACGTATGAGATGTTTATGTATGTGTAGATTGATGTGATATATGCCAATCTAACACTATGTTAGCTATTTCATCTGTTGTTTGATTCAATTTTCTTGGAATATGTGTAAATGTAATGGAATCAAAATGTCGAGATAATAATCTAACCTGCAGGTATTTGCGAAAGAGGCACGGATCGCGTACACGGTACACATTGTTGAGCTGAAGAACGACTAGCTGGGAGTCGAGGAAAACGCTAAGGTGACGAATATGATGATGTTGTGTGTCGGTCAGGAGGCCAATGATAGCAGTGTATTCGGCTTGGTTGTTGGTTGTTGGTCCTAAACAGATGCCGCTGGAATGTAGCATTTCATGTGAAGGGGTGTAGAGAGCCCAAGCAGCCGAAGCGAGATTTTGTGTCCAATGGCTGGCGCCGTCGGCATAGCCAATGTGGTAAGCTGGTGGAGGAGGCATCTGTCAACAACACAAAGGATAGTTTAGATGAGGGATAAAAGGATTAAAAAATACTAAAAAGAAAAAATAACCTAAAGTAGCATGACTACGTTTAAGCATAAAATTTCTTAAGGTATAACCCATTGACGGGTTCTTTGAGCGAGAGGCCTTCGGGGGAGGCCAGCATGTATGCGCCTTTGGTGAGGCAGTGTTGGATGATGTAAGGGCCATGCCAAAGTGATTCTAATTTTCCGTGGCCCAAGGTATCATGAGCGATATCATAGGCGAGGACAAGGTCGCCTTCATGAAATGAGCGAAGGTTGACATGGCGATCAAAGGTAGCCTTGGATAATTTTTTAGCTGCCTCATTGTTCTGTAATGAGGATCGACGATCCTCATCCAGAGACTCGAAGTTCAGCAAGCGCTGCTCCATTGGAGTAGTGTCAGGTAAAAGCTCAATTGCGGTGCGAAGGGTGGGAATTTCGCACTCGATGGGAAGAGTGGCCTCTATCCCATGGACTAAATGAAATGGCGTGAAACCCGTAGCGGTCTTCACTGCCGTTCGATAATCCCATAGCGCGGAAAATAACATATGATGCCAATTGGTTTTATGTTTATTAACTGTGTGTTGTAACATGGTTTTGAGGACTTTGTTCACTGCTTCGACCTGTCCATTTGACTGAGGGTAATATGGTGAGGCAAACTCATGAGAGAAGCCTAACCGAGAAGAGATTTCGACGAAGATCTCATTCGCAAAGTGTTTCCCCTAGTCAGAAATGAGTTGGAGTGGTACTCCGAACCTGGATATGACATGATTGAATAAAAAACGCGCTGCGGTGTCAGCGGTGTTGTTGAAGGTGGGCATAGCTTCGGCCCATTTGGTGAAGTAATCGACAGCGACAACAATGTATTTGTGACCATTGTTGGAGGGGGGATTACAAGTCATAAATTCAATGCCCCATTTACAAAAGGGGCCTGCAGTAATGACAGGGTGAAGAAGAGCGGGGGGAGCACGGGCTTTGCTGGCATAGAGCTGACATTGCTCACAGCATTTCACGGCATGAATGTAATCATGAAATAGGGTAGGCCAAAAATAACCAACTCGGATAATCTTCTGAGAAGTGGAGATGCCCGAAAGATGGACCCCACATGCGCCACTGTGGCATTCATTTAAGACTCTGTCGGCCTCATCAATAGTCAGGCAACGACGAAGAATGGTGTCGACGCCCCGCCGATAGAGGATGTCACCGATGAGGAGGTAGCGGGGGGCCTGATGGAGAATACGCCGACGATCATCTCGTGATAGGTGATTACAGAACTTTTGAGTTCGTAGGTAAACTAGGAGGTCGCCATACCAAGGATCATCTGAGGCGATGTAAAAGAGATGTTCGTCAGGGAAGTTGGTGTTGACGGGGGGACTGATGGTGTCAGAGGGAAGGGCCATGACAAGTTCAGCGAGAACAAGGGTCTTCTTACTTTTAGGTGTTGAAAACTCGAGGTCGTATTCTTGAAGGATAACGATCCATCGAGCGAATTTTCCGTTAACTTGGCGACGACTAAGCAAGTATTGCATTGGATTAGAATTTGCGATGACCTTGGTGGTGCGAAGTAAAATGTAATGGCGCAGTTTCTGGACTGCGAGGACAATGGAAAGAGCGAGTTTCTCTTCGTGTTTGTACTTCAGGGGTGGTCCTGAGAGGTTCTTACTGACGTAGTAAATGATGTGTTCACGATTGTCATCTCCGAGCTGGACGAGGACGCCGACTACTGATACAGCTGATGCTGATACGTAGAGAATGTAGTCGTAATTGTAGTCAGGTGCACTAATCAAAGGTGCATTGGAAAGTGTTGCCTTAAGGTCGTCAAACGACTGTTGGGCATAGTCGTCCCATTGAAAAGGGATGTCGTGATGTAGTAAGCGAAGGAAACCATGTGCGCGTATGGCGTAATCTGGATCAAAACGTCTAAGGAAGTTATCTTTTCCCTGTAGACTCTGCAGTTGTCGTAAATTTCGAGGTGGCGAAATTTCAGTAATGGCTTGGACTTTAAGGGGGTCTACGGTAATACTTCTTTGTGAAACAATAAAACCAAGGAGGTGTCCTGCGGTGATGCAAAATACACACTTGAGAGGGTTCAAGCGGATGTTGTATTGACGACACCGTTGAAAGATGATTCGTAAATCATCTAGGTGTTGGGTACGCTTCTTGGATCGAGCGGTGAGGTTGTCTAAGTAGCCGAGGATGATTGCAGCCAGATCATGAAAGATGTATGTCATGGCCCGCTGGAAAGTTACGTCGACGTTTTTGAGGCCGAAGGGCATGACACGATATGCAAACGTACCCCACGGGGTAATGAATGCGGTTTTGTACTGATCGGCTGGGTGGATCTGAATTTGGTTATAGCTAGAAAATCCATCCATAAAGGAAAGAGCTTCGTGGCCGGCGCAGTCATCGATAATCTGATCGATGAAAGGCGTAGGGAAGTTGTCCTTGGGACATACGTTATTGAGATCGCAAAATTTGGTGCAAACGCGGATGGATCCCTGTTTTTTGTCGACGGGTACAGGGTTGGAAACCCATGAAGTATAAGCGATGGGGTAAATGAATCCATCTGTACGCAATTTGTCAATTTCAGCTTTGATAGCTGCGACCTTGGATGGGTGTAGCGGTCACTGTTTATGGTGAACTGGTGTGATGTAGGGCCAGGTGTTGATGCGATGTTCAACGATAGAGGGGTCGAGGCCAGGCATCTATGTGTATGACCAGGCGAAGATATCCCTGTATTCTTGGAAGAGGGCTTTGTAGGCAGTGATTTCCTGAGGAGTGCAAGCAACTCCAATGATGATTTCTTCGACGATGCCCGGTTTAATGGAAATGTCGATTTTGATCATGGGGGAAATGTTAGCCAAATTACCTTCTTCAAAAGCATCAGGTGCAGGAATAGGATTGTTGAACCAATCGATAGGCCCTGATGGG
>ML783724.1:299815-318763 GCA_009831015.1 Picea engelmannii
TGTGCAGGTACTTGCTCATCGATCATCGACATCATCCCTTCAGGTATATATTCAGCACTGGCATGTAGTCTATCCCACTGTATTGCATTTACATTTCCAGTCATGCCCTCTGATATTAGCCTTTAGGATCCGCATTCCTGGCTTTGTAGTACCCAAACCTCCATTTGCATCTGCGGTACTGCAACCCGGTAGCATTCTCACCCACATGAGTTATCCCATTCATAGCACCTTTTTGCACTTTTTGACACTCATGCTATTTTTTTCATTACCCTTTAGGGATGGGAGTCCCGGTAGTCTTACATCATGTTGCGAATCAACCGCATACTTCTTCTCCTCATTTTTCTAGCTTCCCATATGGACTCCCAAATCATCACTTTATGGTTACATTCTTTTTTACCTGCACCTCCGCAGGATCACGAACCCACCATCTCATCCACCATCAGTTTGCCCATCTGCGAACCTATCCTCATTTCACCTCCCTCATACAGAAACTCGCCAATGGGGCCCCCACCCTTCATCAATTTCTCGTGACAATTCTTCCCTCCCTGGGGCACGCATTTCATACTGGGGCACCCGTTTCTGTATTTGTATATCTCTCCCCAAAATTATTTATTATTTATTATTTATTGTACAAACACCTTTACCTTCAGTCATTACATTCTTTGTCGTCACCATTGGTGACTTGCTTTCTTTTTTGGCCACACGCAACCCATGTCACCCTTGGATTGGAGAAGTACTTATCATTTACCTTTGCTGGCATCGTCCATACCTTCAGAGTACCCCACCGGTCAGTTACCTCTACCCTATGAATTTGTTTACCTTGCCCCACCTCTGGAACAACTTAGCACCGGTCTTGTCGTCCCCCTGACACTCGACCTTGTCACACGGTTGCGGCCATTGTTTCTCTTATATATCCTCCAACCAAGGGCAGTCTTGAGTCATCCCACTTCTTGACTTCGTCCATGTACCTCTGCCATTTCCTCACCTCAGTAGATCCCACGGAGCACCTTTTTTGCTTCTAGGAGTCACGTCCCCCTTTTGTCGACATCAACACACTTTTCCAGAAGGGAGACAGTATCTTGATTCTCATTCTCTATTAATGAGAGATCTCGGACGGCACAGGGGGAAACAACATTGCTCCCTGCTGTTGTTGGCCCCCATAACATTCGACGCCAACACTCTCTCATGTTATGGTGGGTCTTACTTCGCGACTGTTGCATTCCTTTTTGTCATTTGCCGAAGACCTCTGAACTTGGTAGGGCCATCAATGCCCACGTCATCGTTGCTTCTTATTACAGTGATCATTGTCCGTTATTCAGAGTATGTTCCATTGCAGAATTGTCTTCTGCCTCTATCATTTACCACCCCCGAGGGCGCTGCAGTTGTCTACACCAACACTTCCGTCATCTTTTTTCAGAGTTACATCACACGAGCATGGGGCATGCCCGCCTCGTTTGTACACAATTGTATATATATATTTTTATTTTTTTTCATGCACGTCTCTCAGAAGGTCGATATACCGGTTCCTTTTTCCTCCAACGGATCACTCTGACCGGTCCCACTCTTTCTTTCCCTTACAACCACATTCTCAGTAGAAGAAACATTGATGGATTCCGGCTATACGTATGCTCCTAACCTCATCCATCAGGGGGGCATCTGTTATCACTGAAATTTCGTCTCCACATGGCGACAAGAAATCCACATCATCAAAACAACAATGAAGTCACTCATGGCACTGAATTAGTTTCAAAGCACTCCATAAGGGCAAAAAACTATACAAAGTAACCAAAAATTGAAGGGCGCTTTACAACAGCTTGATGCGCGCGCACATGCGTGGGTAAAAAACGTGTTATGAGCGCATGCGCGCACAACGCACGACTGTCAACACAAAAACCCGTGCATCTGTTAATACGGTGCATTAATTGCATAAGTCGGCCTCCTGACCGCCCACAGACCAGCCCCCAAGATGATTTGACCCTCAAATCAGATCCGGCTCTGCAAAATCGGTGGATTAAAGACCTAAATAAACCCTAATGCGCCCCTATTCACACTTGGAGAAAGTTATGCGACCGCCCGTGAAGTTTCTATAAAAGGCCATGAGGGGACACTATTTCAGTAGGGAATTCGAAGCAATGTTATGCTGTCCAGATGATTCGGAGCTCAGCCTTTGACAAACAATCCATCAGCAGCATAACCCAGAGTTCTTTCACCACTCAGTTCAGTTCTATTCATTTTGTAAGGAAAGCATTGTGTTGAGGGCCCCGAAGAACCTTCCGCTAGAGGGAGAAGGAACCCCTGTCTCTTTCTTCAGCGTGTGCTCTGGTTTCATTAATATACCAAGCCTGGAACCATTGACGACCCCCGTGTCTTATGTTTGATGTTTTTGTTTATTTTCGCAGTGTTATTTGCTTTCAGTTGATAGTTAGATTGTATTCAGTTTTGTTTCCTGTTAACCCCATGCTGCCACAGATGTTCTGCCCTGATGAACCCAACAGGGTATGCAGAGCGGTCTCCATTTTGCTCACCTGGTGATCATTTGAACGCGAACAGTTATCACTCCAAGAAATCACTCCCCGGCTGTAGAAGGGTGTAATCTTGGTAACTTTAAAAAGATCAATAATGTGGAGGAAAAGAGGATCAGATCGAATGACATTATAACTCATATCCATTTAGAAATACATCAGTCACTTGAAAGACCAAGGCTTTAAACTATGTAACTCAAAATGTTTTAACTTAATGTGTGGAAACATGGAGAAGACCTATTATGCTAATAGAAATACCTATACAATAGTATATGTGGATGGCCAATAATGATAGGTAAAATACTCTTCACACCAATAGAAAAATATATAAGATTGCATATAATATATGGCCAAACCCAACAGGCAAATACTTGCAACTTTAGTTTATGAATGCACCAATAGGATAACAACTATCTGACATTAAAACAAACATCATAAGCCAAGTATTTATTTTAGTATACCAACGAAGATATGGGATGACAACTTTCTGTCATTGAATATACATAAACTTGGAAAGAAAGGAAATGGAAAACTAAGTAACACAGTGAAAGAAGCTTGATGTCAAGATATATTAATGGACATCTCCAAAGGATGAAATGTACAAGTCTTCAAGAATAGAACCAAAGTCCTCTGACTGTTATCCTCCTCTGAACTGTGTCTCTATGGGATTTAAATAATCTTTACAAATCAGTCTCAAGATCCTCAAAAGATGGATCTGATAACCTCTTTTCCTATCTCAAATTCGAATTTGTGAGGTGGTTGGAAAAGACAAAAATTTTTGGAAATATGTTTCTCAAAGATTGACCTATATATCTCAAATAAAAAACGATGTGTACAAACTGGAAGAGGCTTTTGTAGATTGGGATTTTGTGACAAAACACCTGTCTCATTTCTTTGATATTCATTTTCAGTTTCTCGGGATATGCATTTAAAAAACATCTGTCAAACAGGGTAATTATGAGATCTGAAAATTAGGGCTTAGAGACGAATTTCATTCTCCCAATATATGACATTTGTAGGAAAATTGAGAGAGTTTATTGTTCTTTGATGTGTTATTAACAAAATCCTCTGCCCATTTCTCAAAATGATTCTCCCATCACTCAAAATCCTCATTTTAAAATGATGAATCAACACAGTAAAAACAGACTCTTCTGCACTTTCGGTGACTCATTTGCCCTTGAAAATCTGATTTAGCCGCCAAAAGCCCTGACTTTCGGTGGCTCACAACCCTGTAATTTTACTACTTAGCCACCTAAAGATAAAAAACAGTTTTTGGTCTATTTTGAAATGCAATTTGATTATGTGTTGGAATGATATAGTTCTAAGATCTTGTTTCAAATCTTTTAAGATGTATAAATAAATCTTCTACCTTATAATGATTTATCATGTGATATCAAAATAATTAGCAAATAATTTATTATCGCTAACATGTGGCTCCAACTAGGATGGAGACCTCCCTATGAGGTTTCAAAGAACTACACATCTAATGCCTTTCCTGGAAAAATAAAATCCATAACTTAGTCTCTAGCTTTCCATTGGGCATGGAGTCAGCATTGCATTGGGCATGGAGTCATCATTACATTGGGCATAGAGTCATCCATTCACCTCTTTCTGAAAATATTTCATTACCTATGTAAATATCTCTATACATCTTCAAGAATTCCTTTATTCACACAATGTAATTGTGGCATCTGTTGTAAAGTGAAAGAAAAGAAATGCTCGGGAAGCGGGCTTATTTCCTATCCTATCTACCCTAACCAGCTCTGCGATTTGGTTAGGTAAAGTATGATTTCCATAGAAGCCAGCCAAGAAATTTTAATACTGAAATGATTTCATCATTCTCACTGATCAATACCTGATTTTTGAAATGCAACAACAATGAATAAAAATCTTTCACAAAACCAAATTCAACAGGAAATATGTGGAAGCTTAAGAAGTCTGAAACTTTCAAATTTTTTGAAAGGTATGATTCTATGAAGGCTGTTACTGGATCTTTGAAACTGAAATCAGAAAACTCTTGATCTTCAGGAAAAATCTGCATATCTATGACTGCTCCTTTGTTAGAAGATTGAGTACTTTCTTGTTCTTTTGTGATTACCTTGTGATCATCAAACACTATGACCTTCTCTTCAGAATAATGTTCAGTAGATGATGATAGAGCAGGGTTTGAATGACAGAGATTATGGCCAGCTCTAAAAATTTAGTTGTCTATACAATCATTAGTTATCATAGGTTCAACATTCTTTGTAAACTAATAGTAAATTTTACATGAATACCTATCTCTAGAATGCTTTACCAATGTTGAAGAATTTGATTCACAATCTGAAACAATTTCAGTTGCCTGTTGTTGTTCTAAATCTTCCACATAATCATTACCTTCCTGTTCAAAATATGAAATGTTCTGACATTCTTTTGGCTCAGGTAGATGATGGTTTTCAAAATCAACCTGCTCTGGGATTCTCCTTGAAGCACAAATGTTTTTCTCCACCTCTAAATCATATTCAAACAAAAATTTTAATGACGGAGATTTCCTTTCTAGCAGAAGAAGGGAAAGTTTTGAATGCAGTCCCATCACATAATATATCATGGCAGTTGTCTCTGTGGACCTGATATCCAAAGGCATAGCATGGTATATGCTGCAAAATATCCGATTAAAAGAAGACAAAGTTTCATTTTGTTCTCTCTACAAAGCATAGAAATTAGCAAGGTAAGAATCTGGTGATTTATGTTCACCCCAATGCTTCACAAAAACATTAGAGAATTTGATCCAAGATTCGATGGAATCAACTCTCAGACTCTTAAACCAAACAAAAGCATATCTGATCAAATATTTAGAGAAAAATCTCATGATCACATCTTCATGATCAATCTAAAAACGATCAATAAAATCTTCAAAGGATTCCAAATGTCTTTCAGCTAAAGCTTGATTCTCTCCAGAAAACCGGGGTATATATTCATAATAGTCAAGAGGATAAGGATGAATAAGAGAAGGAAATTTTAAAGGCTTAAAAATATTCATATTGATTTTGATTTGAAAGGCTATGGGATTATCATGAGAGATAGCAAGTTGTTGACAAGATTCAGAAGTTATGGAAAGAGGAGTTGAAATCTCACAGGGTTTTGAAAAATTTTAATTTCCTCAAGATCACATGGTCAATCAAATTCTGAAGGAAATGAAATACAATGGTCATGTTTATGAGCAGGCCGAGGAAAAATGACTGAATCAACATCTACAATTAAAGCAAGCTGAAAATCTTCTTCTAAAGATGGATATATAAAAGAAGTTTGATAATCCTCAAAATATACAAAACAAAGGATAATTATTTTAACATGTGAAGGGAAAGATTAGAAGGAGCTAATAAAGAACAATGACAGTTCATGAAGCAAACTAATGATCTGATACCTGGATTTTGAATTCAGCCTCTTCATCTTTTATCAATTGGGTCCTCCCCAATGGATTGTTTAATGTGGAGTCGCCAGACAAATGATTACATTCAAATATTATGTATGTCTCATGTCTACCATCAAGAAACAGATCTATTTCATTCTCCCAGGGAAACTATGCTTTCACTTTCATTTCCCGGCAACGACGCCAGTTTGTTATCACTCCAAGAAATCACTCCTTGACTATAGAAGGGTGTAAGATTGGTAACTTTAAAAAGATCAATAATGTGGAGGAAAAGAGGATCATATCGGATAACATTATAACTCATATCCATTTAGAAATACATCAGTCATTTGAAAGACCAAGGCTTTCAACTATGTAACTCAGAAATTTTTAAATTAATGTGTGGAAACATGGATAAGACCTATTATGCTAACATAAATACCTATACAATAGTATATGTGGATGCCCAATAATGATGGGTAAAATACTCTTCACACCAGCATAAACATATATAAGATTGCATATAATATATGGCCAGACCCAACAGGTAAATACTTGCAACTTCAGCTTATGAATGCACCAATAGGATAATGATTATCTGGCATTAAAACAAACATCAGAAGAAAAGTATTTAAGTTTACTATACCAACAAAGAGAGGGGATTAAAACCTTCTATCATTGAATAAACATAAACTTGGAAATAAAGGAAATGGAAAACTAAGTAACACAGTGAAAGAAGCTCGATGTCAAGATATATTAATGGACATCTCCAAAGGATGAAATGTACAAGTCTTCAAGAATAGAACCACAGTCCTCATACTAATCTCATACTATGACCTGTGTCTCTATGGGCTTTAAATAATCTTTACAAATCAGTCTCAATATCCTCAAAAGATGGATCTGATAACCTCTTTTCCTATCTCAAATTCGAATTTGTGAGGTGGTTGGAAAAGACAGAAATTTCTGGAAATATGTTGCTTAAATATTGACCTATATCTCTCAAATCAAAAAAATTGTGTACAATATGGAAGAAGATTTTGTATATTGGTTTGTTGTGAGAAAAAACATCTCTCAGTTCTTTGAGATTTGTTTTCATTTGCCCAGGATCTGCATTTCAAAAACATGTTTCAAACAGGGAAATTCTGAGATCCGTAAATTAGGGCTCAGAGATGAATTTGATTCTCCCAATATATGACACCTATACAAAACTTGAGAGAGGTTATTTTTATTTGACATGTTATTAACAAAATTCTTGGCATGTTCCTCAAAATGATTCTCCGGTAGCAAAAAATAATCATTTGAAAATGATGACTCAACACAGTAAAAATAGACTCTTCTGCACTTTCGGCGGCTCATTTTCCCTTGAAAATATGATTTAGCCGCCGAAATCCCTGACTTTCGGTGGCTCACAACCCTGTAATTTTACCACTTTGCCATCGAAAGATAAAAATAAGTTTTGGGTCTATTTTGAAATGCAATTTGATTATGTGCTGGAATGATATAGTTCTAAGAGCTTGTCTCAAAGCTTTTAAGATGTATAAATAAATCTTCTACCTTATAATGATTTATCATGTGATATCAAAATAATTAGAAAATCATTTTTTATCGCTAACAACGAGAATTTGACATTCAACCATATATTTAAGTTTTTTAGGGTCCACTTTAACACCATCATGTGATACAATATGTCCCAAATATTCCACTTCTTAATCCGCAAAATAAAACTTAGAAGGATTCACATATAGTTGTTTCTCTTACAATAGTTTCAAGATTGTGTCAACATGTTATACATGGTATTCTCAAGATTGTTATATCATCAAAAAATACCAACACAATATTTTTGAGGATGGGCTTGAAACAAAAGATTTCTCAATCTTTGAAATGTTGAAGGTGCATTAGTAAGGCCAAAGACTCGCCAAAAACTCATAGTGAACTTCATATGTTCTAAAGAATATTTTGAGGATGTATTTTTTCCTCATTCTAATTTTATGATATATAGAATGAAGATCCAACTTGGTAAGGAAACAATTTTTTTGCAATTCATCTAATAATTCGTCAATGAAAGAAATAGGAAGCACATATTTAATAATAATTTTGTTGATCTCTCTATGATCTAGGAACATATTCCAAAAACATTCCTTTTTGTGAATCATCACCATCAGTGAAGAAAAATTACTTTGTATATGTTGAACGATGAAAACTTGTATCATTTCTTGAATCATATTCTCAAACTCATTGTTTTGCACATATGGGTACCTATAAGGCTTAATGTTAGGTGGTACACTTCCTAGTTGAAAATTAATACCATGGTCATGATCTTGAGTAGGTGGAAGACATTTACACATCTCTCCAAATAGTTAGAATGATTTTTTATAACATTTTGGAGATCCATGGGAACAAAAGGTGTAGATGTTTTAACATCTAGTGAGCACACAATGGACATCTTTTAGTAATGATTTTTTTGGACACATAGACCACACTAAGAGGGGGGGTTAATCAGTGTAGGGATAATTTTACACTCCTTTCAAAACTTTAGTTAGCAAACACTTCAACCATCGTCATTCATAACTTGCATTCACAACTAGCTACTTGTATGTAAACATATACCAACAACATTCATCAATAATAAAGAATCATGAACCATCACAATAATGAACACAAGGAACACTAGATATGTGTAATTTTATTTTGTAGTATGTGTTACATGAGACTACAATCTATGGGGTTTATCATCACCAACTCCAAGAGAGAACCAAATTTCAATGCAAGACCTACCCTGCAGATCTCAGCACCAACTGAGATGTGAGGAATCCAACCCTCAAGTACACGACCCAAATTGTAGATAGAAAATAATATGTCAATCATCAATTAGTATAAACCATCACATCAAACATCAAACCCTCATTTTTTTATACCAACTTCTTCAACAAAATATCTTCAATCAAAGATCCTAAATCATGTACCAAAACCAAAAGACATACCTCAACAATCAACCCAATAACATATGTCAATGATAGATATCAGACAAACCAACATTGTCTTCCTATAGATTAGTCTCATACTGTATGTATCAAACAATCAACAACCCCTCTAGGGAAAATCCCCAATCTCCCATGAACATATCATATATAGACCAAAAAATCCAACTATACATGAGAATGCATTATACCATTTTGATCTTGTATCTTGATATGTTGTTCTTGGACATTATCATACCTCATGCAACCTCTGTTCAACCTCTATAACCTAATCCAATATTCAATCTTCTGATCTTGTAGTACCATGCGTGACAAAGGAGATATGTCAAGCGGTGCCTCGCTTGACATGATCTACTCAAGCTACGGGGGTGCCTCGTGGGATGTCTACTAGGTGACCCATGGGGGTGCCTCACAGGATGCCTACTAGGTGACCCATATGGATGACCCTAACTAGGGTTTCCCCCTTCCTCTTCATACTTCACTGCGGCCACGTAACTTTTTTGTGAATCCACCTTCACTTCCTTAGATGTACCTGCACTAAACGTTTTGTCATAGAAGAAATTCATTGTACTCCATGATTAGATGAGTCAAAATGAATAGGAGCCCCTTTCTCCTTTATTTATCCTTTTCCAACTGCCTTCCTCTAGAAGTTATATTCTAACCAAATTCCTTCTTTTGGGGCTAACCCATTTCTAACCACTTTGTCCAATTACAACCACTTATTCCACAAACAGTAAATTCTCCACTTCTAGTTGAAAATAATTTATTTTTAAATATTTTCTTATTGCAACCACTTAACCCATGACTAACCACTTTGACTAGTCAATTTCTTCTAGGAGCTTCTAGAATAATTTGACATTTTTAACCTTTTAGGGACTTCTAGATAACTCATGATGGTTATCCAGCTTCACAAAGCCATAAATCTCTAATCGTGAGGAGTTATGTGACGTTACACATATCACCGTAAATGGAATGGCATGTACTATCCATCTAGAATAGTCTCACCTACAATTTCATTGATATTCATTACATTATTCCTCAAACAAATTACACATAAATCCACCTACACATCAATTCATCTATGCATCATACAACTATGACATTAACCCTTTGACATCAATGGCAACATAGTCTGATAGTTTTCAAGTTGTTAGAGGATATAAATTTCCTTTCCATGTTGAAATCATCCTCTAGGGATTATTGTTCAATGACATGCATCGCATGTTGAATTATCTCCTTTAAATATCCCATGAAGAGATCTAAAAAATTATCCTCTAGAATTTTCTTTACCTTGAAACTAGGGTTTTTGAATTGTTGAATGTGATTTGTAATTGGACATTTTTTATGGAGATTTAAAAATTCACTAAATAATGTGTTTCTCTTAATATCCCCATAATGTGTTATCAATTCATCCCTAAAACTTGACAAAGATATAATATAATCATTTTTTTGTGCATAAATCCATTGGTACCAAACAACTTGAACAGTGATCCGAAAATCCTTAGATGTCAAAATACTCTTTAACACACATCAACATCTAACCTCATTCAAAATTAATTTTGATCATCTTTGACAGATTTGGATAAAACATGTGAATACCTTTATTTATCCAAAACTTTATAAAATTATGGATAACTTATAGAATAATGAGAGATAACAAAACAAAAAATAAAAGAACTATCAAGAAAAATTTGATGATGGAGTTCACCCCTCCTAGGATACATCTCCAGGTCCCTTTCCAACCATGAGACTACTCTTCATTAATCTCAAACGTGAAAATTACAATGAAAATGGACTACAAATCCAATCTTGAAGTCACTCTCCAATTATGCTAATCAATCCCAGAAACATATTTTACCATTGAATTCCTCTCGAAATTCTGAGACAAATGAGTATAAACTTGACTATGTTCTGAACAAGCTCAAAATGACCCTCTTCTTCATGCAAAACGATGGGATAAAATTCTCATACAAGGAAATTTGACATAAGATATTCATATACAACATACTAGTACAAAATAAACATCACCATCATGATCCTCTCTAAAAAATGAGAAGAAAGAGTATAAACATGACTATGTTTGGACAAAGGGCTCAATGACATGCAAACCAATGCAACGCCATAATTAGGCACCTCTTGGCATGTAAATCGAAACAATATGTATTGTACCCTGCATGGAATTCTTTGTCTCTTCCTCTATATTTTTTTTCCTTAGAATTAATGCCCCTTAAATAGCCTAGGTTAGCCAAACCATGGCCCGAACTCCATGCTAACATAAACATCAATTTAAATGCATTTTCGTTGGAATCCTCGTAACATAAGGTGCCTTTGTCATTGTTAGCACATAGAATTGTAGTCCAATAGTCTCCTTGAAGTGCGCCATTGATTTTGAATTTGGCATTTCAAACTGGCACTGTGAATTGGTTGAAGAGGAGCATCAGGGGTTGGTCATATTTCAAACATCTTTGTTAACATTCACAGAAATCGGCATCAATCCCAGGGTTACGAGGTACTCCATGAGGTTTTTCATACTGTGTTAAAGGCTAAGAAAAGGGTTTTTGCTAATCCATGAATTAGGTGTTGTGAAATGCCAGTCAGGAGATGTGAACCCTCTGTTCTAGGTATGCTGAATTTTTTTTCTTTCACATCCTCAAAATACAGCCTCTAAAATAAATATATTTATTCTTATTTATCTTGATTCATGTGGCTCATCTTTTAATTGAAACATATTTTAAAGTTTCATATGGTTTTCATGCTTATGACCAGATTTTATGATGGTTCAAAGTATGTTTTAACATAGTTTTTATCAGTATTCCTTTCATGACAATTCTCAGTTGTTGTTCTTATCCCTCTATGTTGAAGAGTTATTTGCCTCATTTAAAAATGTGTAGCAGAGTAGGGTGTATCAACTCTAGATAAGTTCAACTTCTTTAAAATAGTTTTACTATCATTGAAACCTTATTTCCTATGTACTCTATTTTCACACACCAACTGTCATAACAATTACAAAAAGAATCCAAGCAGTGATTATACATGTTGGCCAAGGTGGCTATCAAAAGAATCTCCATAACTAGAAGATAAACACATTTATCTTCCCAAAAACAATATCAGTTTTGGTCAAATTTCATGTTTCATGCATTTTATACATTTTGGTGATTGCTATGATTTCTAAGCCATGATGATCAGTTTGGGTGCTTTCCTTTAGTCAATACCATCACGATTATGAATTTTACAACATTCTTGGGACATATGATAGAGTTTTAAAATGATAAAACATTGGAACAATTAAAACGGGATGCTACAGGAGTTCTTGCAACACCTGAACTCACTGGTGCTGCGAGCTGGTATTTATAATAGTTTTTAAGAAATTAATGCACAACAAAGGATTGATTTTCTTGTAACTTTTGAATGACAATATGGGTGCCTCTGAAATTTGGTGTGGAGGAAAAACATGGTGTTTTTTACTTTCTAACAAAAATCCATCTTGTCCCACTTCGTATTTTTGGAGAAAATAAAAAAACATCACCTACAGGAAAGTTCACAGCGCATGTTGTCACAGGCGTTGCAAACTCTAACAGTTTGACAAATTCAAGCTATGGGAAGGCTTCCATCTGTGAAGGAAGGTTCAAATGGTATCCTATAAGTTATTTGGACATGAGGGACATGTTTTCCATATTCATATCAAGCATAATGACTTGTTTAAAAAGAAATTTATCACAATAGACAAGATCCCAAAAAATAGTATTTTCTTAAGTTTTTATTGGAATATTTTGTAACAAGACTCCTAAATGGAGGAGGCTCCTATGTAGATACTTGGTTTCGACCTCCTTAGTGTATATAGATATAATTCAATATAAATTAAAGGGATTTTGAGAAGAAAAGGGTTGGATTCATGATCCAGGAGACAAGAGAGCTAGAAGAGCAGTTTAGTTGCTCAATTGTAAGCCTAAGGGCCTATTGTAATTAACATTTATTCCATTAGAGATTCATGAGAGTTTTTTATAAGAATTTATGTTCTTTATTATCATTTTACCTCGTCATGTTTATTGAATAGAATTGAAAGCATTGAAGATCAATGTTTTTTCATGAGGTAGGATATTCATGAGTTGTTAACGATTTGTAGTAATTGCCTCCTTTCATGATCTTTGTTCTAGTAATCTTTTAAGTCATTTTTGCAGAGAGTATCTTTGATTTATGATATTCTTCTTCTTTTTATATTTCCTATAACTCCATCCATCAATTATAGCCCTTTTGGTCTGGTGTGAGCTTGAGCTCCTTTGATCTATAGGATGTGTTGACTCCATGCCCAATGGAATAACTTTGCAGACTATTTTCTACCCTCCTTGTTTCTCTTCCTTGATGATCCACGCTTTTAAAATTGATTTAATTTTTCATGTTGGAATGGTATGGGATAGACCTATGGTTTTGATATTGTCATATAATAACAATTTTTTTCCTACTATGTAAATGATATTTAAGACATTTTGTTAAGAGATTTTGTTCCTTATCTCTTCATTATTATCTTACTTTGATTTCAGCTAAGTGAATGATTCGTTTAGTTGGTTGCATCCTGATTTCATTATATGTTATATTATGATAATGCTTGCAGATATATCAGAGCTTTTCTCTTTGTCTTGAGAGGTTCTCATTTCACAAAGTCTTCTTCATATAGCTATCCTCCTACCTGATGTAGATGATAGATATATTCCACACTTCTTATCTGATCTTCCACCCTCATTCAATATTTAAGACCCTAATTTGAATTTCTATAAAGCATTACTTGTTGGTCTATACTTTGGTATTTCCTTATGTGATTGACACCTTTTCTGAGTTTTCCTGATCCATTTGTCACCTTGATATCAACAATTATCTATAAATTCTGATGGGTATTGGGATTGCACTCATGAAAGTCTGAGTGTGACTCTCAGTGCTAACATTTTTGGCATCGTTGTTGGGGATGACAATGAAGAAACCTTCCATGGGTGAATTGTGATGATTAGATCTAGATTTGGATGGTGAACTGAAGCTAGACACTTTTAGACTTCTTATCTTTCACCATGGTGACTTCACTGTTCAAAGATCTATTGGTGACTTCATTGTTTTCAAATGGAAAATATCCTAGCTTAGAGGTATCCATTTTTTGACTTCTCTTTTATACTTGGATTTCAAAATCTTGTACTTGATAGAGAAGTATGGGAACCTTGCCTTCAAAAATTTGGGGGAAATGAGCATGATCATCCGGGTGAGAACTTGTTGGATTTTCACGAGTGTATGCATACGATAAATATTGATAATGAGGATGTTCTTATTAAAATTTTCAAATTTTCTTTGGAAGGACATGCTCGTGAGTGGTGTAGAACCCTCCATGTTGCTAGAATTCATTCATTGAATGATTTTCATAATGTATTCAATGATTATTGCAAACATAGGTATTATGTTGATCTACTTTATGAGGAATGTTGTATAGAATATGATATTTTATATAAAATATTTGCTAATTTTAAAGATCAGGGTGTTAGTAGTGGAGGAAGTGTTGAAGGATTATTTGTTCTGCATGTTCCTCAACTGGTTTCCAATGTTTTTCAAAGTGATATACTTTTCTAGGAAATTGGAATAGAAGCAAATAATCAGACAAATGAAATTGGCAGTAGGCATGAAACTGGTAATATGAAGAGACAATCCAAACTTCATCTAGAACAAGATGAATAAATAGTTTTCATTGATCCAATGGTAGCTATTTTGCAGGATTTTATCAACATAAGTTATGCACCTTTTAGTTCAAAACAAAAGGATAGAAAAATACTTAGTGTAACATATTTTTCACATGAGACGTCTCAGTTAGAATTTTACAATGAGCTCCATGATCCATTAGCTTTTTTAATGGATATAGTTTTTCATAAGTCCCCTTATGTTGTAGCTTTGGATTTGATAAGAATTTGGAGTTGTAATTATGAACTATTGATGAATTTTCTACTGCAAAGGTTATATTATTTTTATGCTTTCATTTGAAATATAAAGGAAACTTCTTTTACTAAAAAAATGATTGAATGGCTTCACTGGAAATATGATTATACTTAAGAAAATAATCTCATTTGGATAGACTACAATAGGAATGTATATAAATAAGCTTTCTATGAAAGCATTTGGTTTGCATTGAGTGTTTATCAATTTTCAATAAATGATGAGAGGTTCTCTCAAGGCATAAACATAATACAAATTGTAGAGATGGAATGGATAAGGCACTAAAAATACATGTTCTTGGATCCTCACAGGGAGGTCTCCATCCCTTGTGCATCCAGATGTTAGAACATAGATTTGTAGTCCAATAGTCTCCTTGAAATGCACCATTGATTTTGAATTTGGTGCTGTGAACTAGTTGAAGAGGAGAGTTGGGGGTTGTCTAGCTTGCAAACATATTTTTTAACATTCACATACACCAACATCAAGCCCATGGTTACTAGGTACTCCATAAATTTTTTCATACCATGTTAAAGGCTGAGAAGAGGGTTTTGGATAATCCATCAATTAGGTGTTGTGAACTATCAGTCAGGAATTGTGAACCCTCGGTTCCCAGCCTGCAGTGATTATTGATGCAGGAGCATTGCCAACATCAAGCGAGCCAGTGCGGAAGCAATCAAACAGCTGGACAAGCACCAACACAAATTTTGAAATTACCTTGGAGTTGATGCGCAATCTTAAATGAATTCATTAAGAAGAAGCGCATTTGTAAATTGTAATCGGACCTTGAGCCATTTTCTCTCGTCCTTAGTAGGTAGAAGGCATTTAAAATAGTTAATGCAGGTAGATAGAATTTAATTCTAGATTAGACTGTTTGAGAGTGCAAGAGGGAAATGGGATATAGACACCCTCCTTGTGTATTGTAACATTATTCTGAGGATTGAATCGAAGATTATGAGCATTGTTGAGAAGATCAAGAGCAAGCAGAGAACTGTGTAAGAACACCCATGTACAGATATTTGGATTAATAGAAAGAGGTTGATTCAAATTCATGGTTTTGTGTTGTTCTCTGTGTATTGATGCTGAATGATATGCTCATTTGATGTTTGCTTCCTGTTATACACTTGCTTTATGTGTTGTGTATATGATTTCATGGTTGAGTTTGAAGTCTGAAAGGAAGTAGGAATGAGTTTCAATTGTTTCTCTATTTGAGTCAGAGAATTCCTGCAAGGAGTGCAGTTGAAGTGTCCGCAAGGAGTGTGTTGATAAAGGGTTCAGATAGAGATAGCTTTTGTTCTCATCTCTGCAGGAGTGCAATTAAGAATAGGATCCGTGCAAGGAGTGCACAGGCCAAGTGAAGTTCAGGGTTGTGAACCTGAGAAAGAGTTGAAGGACTGTTGTTGCAGGTGTGCGCAGAGTCGAAAGGATTCAAGAACTTGAAGTGCTTGAAGTTTGGCACAAGGAGTGCAGGAAAGGGTATTTTCTAAAGGCTCAGGGATTATAAGAAAGCTCAGGAAGGATAAGGCCTTTGAATTTTTTGTAGAAAAGTTCAAGGGAAGTCGTGACTGGAAGAATTTGGAAGGCATTGTAAGTTTATGCTGCAGGTGGACGAGTTCTGCATAGGAACACTTGGTCATTCGCTGAAATCGCCAAGGAAGGACAGATGGTCGAAATTCTCAGAGGAGAATTCATGAATTTTTGTGAGCCGTTAGATCTCACAGAGGAGCAGGGAAAATACGCAAGTATTCCCTAAAGGTTCAAAGCTCAGGTAGGGCAGGACAGTAGATCTGAGCCATAAGGGTCGTCGGATTTACCCATGGTTTCGTATATTGGGGTTTTGTGGGTTGAAACTCCGAAACATTGCAACGGGAATCGCGAAATCATGAAACGCGATATCCCAACGACTAAGATAATAGCATGGGACCACAGGAGTCGGTAGGTGGAGAGGTGGCATGCCTTATCGGGCTTTCGCAGTGAGAAGTCTCGAAACATATGCATTAGGATTCGCGATATTGTGAACTCTGAAATGCCGATAGATTGGAGGATTTTTGAATAGTCCACTTGCACGTGCATCGAAGTTTCGGCATATCGGGAATCGAGAGTCGAGAATACGATTTGCTCGACATCGCGAGTGTCAAAATCGCGATAGGGAAAACCCCGATAGGAAAGGGTCAGCGTTGACTCATTGTCGGGTTTCGAGAATTCGAGAGACCTACGCTCGCCCATTGAATTCACGAAGTCGCGAATTCCGATCTCCTAATATGAAAAAGGGGATTCCACGAGGATTTTCTGTGGGTGCAGATTTCCCGACAGGGAAACAGAAGGACTGGTTAGTGTTCTTCGGGCCGAGAAGGAAGGAAAGATATTGTGTTGATGTGGACCTCCCGACCTATGGATTGTGTGGGGAGGGCATCAGAATCATCTGGTATCAGAGCTTAGAAAGGTTATTTTATTTCTGTAGTAGAGAAGAGAATTCACCATGCCGCCAAGGAGAAGGGACGTGCAATCACCCGATCCAGAGGATAGGGAAATGCCGAGAAGAAGAGGCAAGCAGATGAGAGATCCAGTCATGGAGAGAGAGATGCGTGATCTACGAGCCAGACTCGAAGACATGGAGACAGCTCAAAGACGCATAGTCAGTGCTGGGGATCTTAATGATTCTGAAAGTGAGAATGAGGATGAATGCAAGGAAGAAGTTGCAGCTGAAGATGCATCAAACGAACGTTTTATCAAAGCTTTTGCAAGGATGGGTGCAAGAGCAAAGATGGACATTCCAGTTTATGAGGGAAACTTGGATGCAAAGGAGCTTCTAGACTGGATTAGAGCTCTAGACACATACTTTAACGATGAAGATGTCGAAGAGGACAAGAAGGTCAAGCATGTTGTCACAAGATTGAAAGGACATGCATCATTGTGGTGGGATGAACTACAAGCTGACAGACGCTACAAAGGCAAGCAAAAAATCAAGAGCTGGGACAGAATGATCATGAACCTGAAGGTGAAATTCATCCCCAGAGATTATCAAATTACTTTGTTCAGGACGATGTAGAACCTGAGATAGAAGTTGATGACAGTGAAAGAATACACTGAGGAATTCTACAAACTAAACATCAGGGCAGGTCATGGGGAGAGCGATGATGAGAAAGTTTCCAGATACATGAATGGCCTGAGATATGATATCCAGGATGAGATGAGCATGGTAACCATCCGAACGATGGAAGATGCTTATCATATGGCTCTGAAAGCTGGGGAGAAGCTGAGCCGAAAACAGATTCAGAGGGGTCGAGGCAGAAGTCAGCCCAGAGGCAAAGCTGTTGCCCAGGACAAATATCAAAATCCCAAGGAGGACTGGAAGAAACCTCCAACTCGAACTGAGAATGGTGGGACCTCACAGAGAGGAAAACATAATGAGCAGAGAGGAGATTATGTTGACAATAACACTTTTCCTCCTACTAGAAGTAGAGGAAGAGGAAGAGGTGGAGTAATAACATGCTTCACATGTGGGAAGAATGGGCAAAATTCTTATGAGTGTCTAGATAAGAAGAAAGAAGGAGGAGAATCTCACATCGCTGAAGCACAGAGGTGGGATGTTGAGGAAGAAGACACTAAAGGTGGAAGATCATTGATGATGCAAAAAGTCCTTTTGACACCCGAGAAAGAGGTGGAGAGTTCAGTCCAAAGGACCCAACTTTTCAGGACTGCTTGCAAAACCAAGGACAGGGTATGCAAGGTCATTGTAGACAGTGGTAGCATGGATAATCTCATATCTACAGATATGGTAGAGAAGCTAGAGCTGGAGACGACTGATCATCCAAGCCCATACAGAGTTTTGTGGCTACAAAAATGTAATGTCCCCACTTTGGGACATCATCACAGGGCAGAGATTTATGATGACCAGAGTAGCCAGATGGGTGCTAGAACGAGTACAGGGGTATTTGTGAGGGCTTGTGGGGTCTAGATTACATTGATGATCATATTCCATCATTATGATCCATTCCGCACAGGTTGGCTTTGGTTTCATTGCATTCCGACGATTTCCATGATTTTGACTATTTTGAGCTATAAGTCAATGGAATTCACTGAAGAGGTCATTTTGGGCACA
>ML783724.1:318813-331985 GCA_009831015.1 Picea engelmannii
AAACCCTAGAGGATGATTCAGTGGTGAAAGATTCCACCTATCTTGTCCCAAGATTGGTCTCGGAGATGCAATACTCTCCCACACCATTCTAGTTCCATATCTACTCAGTTGTAGGATGATTCTACATTGGTTTCATGTGCTGATAGAGAGAGGGCACACCAGTTGAGGGATTCCAGCAAGAGGGGCGCACCATCTTTGGAGAGAGATTCGTTGTAGGAGATTGGCAGGGCCATTGAGGATTATATCACTTGGTTTTTCATTGTAGGGCCTTAGACATAAGATCTAGTGATTTCTGAGATAGTTTTATGGCTCAGATTATTTCTTGAGCAGTGGGGCAAATTGAACAGAAGGAGGGCGTTTTTGAGATCCATATCTAGTCCGTTTGGAGGGGTTACACTTCAAATATTACCGTGAGACTTTACCTAGTGACTTGCAGTGTCCCGATCTATATTTCTGGAGAGTTTCAAATCATTTGGAGGCCTCCTTCAGCAGGGCCAAATTATCTAGGGTTTCAGTCATCCAGTGGGGCACACCATTCAATGGGGAATTTCAGATCTACAGAGATTGAGAGGGATCTTGGAGATTCGGTCACTTGGGTTGTTCTTACCATCACCCGATCTATCAGTTGGCATATTTATTAGGGTGATTGGACACTTTTGGCAATAGGTTCGATTTATCGAGGGTTTCAACCTTCTATTGGAGCATGGCATTCTTTAGCTGGAGAGTTTGGCATTCAGATCTGCTTGTATTGATCTTCATTTCTTATTCAGCCTTTGGAGGCATATTTTGTATTAGCGGGAGAATTTTGTAGCATCTCTTATCTATTGTCTATCTTCTTGCCCATCTGTTGAGCATTCCAGATTGACATCTTCATTGTAGCAGGTTTCTCTATTTTATGAATAAAGAAGAATTGAGATGTTTTGGCTTGTCTATCTTATTGCATATGGTTGAGGTATGTTCCATGGTTATCTCTTTATGTTATTTTCTGCATACACACATATAAACACATCTAAAAGGTAGATTAGAAAAGTGTTTGACGAAATACCTCACTCAGATTTTTTTTTAAAAAGACACCGAAACAATGATGATCCTTGCATAATGGCTTGGGATCATTACAAAAAAGGACATCGGGTAACTGTCACTAAACAATGATTAGTTGAGTTTAAAATAGGGGGATATAATGATAAGATATTATGTGATGCCATTCTTATGGATGTTTTTCATCTATTGCTGGGTAGACCATGGCAATATGACAGGAATGTGATTCATGATGGGAGAATGAACACATACACCCTGGAGAAGAATGGGAGGACACACATGTTTCTTCCAATCAAGGATAAGGAGGTGAAGCCTGAAGTAAGTAACATTGTACTTCTCATGAGTGGGAAGGAACTTCTTACAGAGGTTAAGAAGAAGGAGGATCCACAGTTCATTGTGGTCAGGAAACCGAAGATTGTTCTGACTAGCACAAGGTTGGATGATTTACCAGACGAAGTTCAAGAACTGTTGGAAGAGTTCGCTGACATAGTAGTGGACGAATTACCTCATTCGTTGCCACCGATTAGGAGTATGAGACATCATATTGATCTCATACCAGGAGCCAATTTTCCAAACAAAGCCGCGTACAGATTGATGCCACAAGAGAATGAAGAGGTCAAGAGACAATCCTAGGATTTGTTGGACAAAGGTTTGGTCAAGGAAAGCTTGAGTCCATGTGTTGTTCCAACAGTACTCAGTTCGAAGAAAGATGGAGGTTGGAGGATGTGTCCTGATTTGAAAGCGATCAATAAGATAACCATCAGGTACAGATTTCCATTACCGAGGATGGATGATCTGATGGATTGCTTGAGTGGAGAAAAATATTTTTCAAAGATTGATTTGAAAAGTGGTTATCATCAAATTCGCATGAGAGAAGGTGACAAATGGAAGACAACATTCAAAACCAACGAGGGGTTGTATGAATGGCTTGTTATGCTATTTGGATTAACAAATGTGCCAAGTACCTTTATGAGGTTGATGAACGAAGTCCTGAAGGAGTTCATCGAGAAATTTGTCATTGTATATTTGGATGACATATTGGTTTACAGTAAGACAGTGGCGGAGCATCTGAAGCATTTGGCTACAGTGATGTAGAAGTTATAGCAGGAGAAGTTGTTGATAAATATGAAGAAGTCATCATTCATGAAGACAGAGCTCATTTACTTGGGATTTGTTATTTCTGCAAATGAGTTGAGGGTGGATCCAGATAAGGTAGAAGTGATCAAGAATTGGCCATCACCGAAGAACATCTTCGAGGTGAGAAGTTTTCACGGATTGGCTAGTTTCTACCGAAAGTTCATTAGGAATTTCAGTGGAATTAGTGCAGCGATGATGGACACAGTGAAGAAAAGACATAAATATTTTCACTGGACAGAAGAGGCCGAGAAAAGTTTTAATCTGTTGAAGAGGAATATTACGGAACAACCAATTTTGGTGTTGCCAGATTTCCAGAAGACATTTAAGGTGAAATGAGATGCAAGTGGATTTGCAATCGGGGCAGTCTTGAGTCAGGAAGACAGGCCGATAGAATATTTTAGTGAGAATTTGAATGAAGTGAAAGTGAAGTACTCCACTTACGACAAGGAGTTTTATGCTATTATACAGGCATTGAAAAATTGGAGGCATTACTTGATTCCGAAAGAGTTCATCTTATACAGTGAAAATCATGCATTGCAGTTTGTGACTCAACAGGAGAAGTTGAATCAGAAACATGTTAAATGGGTTGAGTATATGCAGAATTTCACTTTTGTGATCAAACATATTTCTGGTACTTCTAACAAAGTGGTTGATGCTTTGATCAGGAAGTGTTTGTTGTTGGAGGAGTTCAAAGTCAAAACGCTGGGTTTTGATGATCTCAGGAACATGTACACAGATGATCCAGATTTTAAGGAAGCATATGAAGCAGTTGAGAATCCAATTCTCAGAGACAGAGGCAAATTGATAGAGTATATGATCCAAGAAGGATTACTGTTTAGAGGTAATCAACTGTGTATTCCGAAATGCTCCATGAGGGAGAATCTACTGAAGGCAAAACATAGTGTTGGATTAGCAGGGCACTTTGGTCACGACAAAACATTCGCAAAATTGAATGAGGCATATGTTTGGATGGGAATGCGAGCAGATGTCAAGAGATTTATGGATAGATGTAGAATTTTCCAGCATTCGAAGGGAAGGAAGCATAATGCAGGGTTTTATCAGCCATTTCCCATACCAAAGAGGCCGTGGGATGCAGTTAGCATGGATTTTGTATTGGGGTTGCCAAGAACACAAAAAGGTTGTGATTCAATATTTGTGGTGGTGGATAGATTTTCCAAGATGGCACACTCCATTCCATGTCAGAAAACCAGTGATGCAACTCACATTGCTAACCTATTTTGCAAAGAGGTCATTCGACTTCATGGGTTTCCGAAGAGTATAGTTTCGGATCGAGATACAAAATTCATAGGGAATTTTTGGAGGACCTTATGGAAGAAGCTGGGAAATAACTTGTCGTTTAGTTCATCTTATCATCCTCAGATGGATGGACAGACATAAGTAGTAAACAGAAGTCTGGGAGACTTACTGAGAATCTTGGTGACAAAACACCACAGCCAGTGGGACAACATATTACCACAGGCAGAGTTTGCGTATAATGACTCAGTTAATAGGAGCACAGGACAGAGTCCATTTCAGATTGTCTGTGGGATGCAGCTGAGGGGAATTTATGAACTGAGGGATTCAGAACAGACTGTGACTAGGAGCGCTAGTGCAGAAGAATTCACAGAGGCGATGAAAGAACTTCACATCCAGGTGAAGGAACGGTTGCAAAATTCAAGTCAGGAGTATAAGCGTAGAGCAGATCAACATAGGAGACAACTTCAATTTGAGGTTGGTGATCTGATTCTGGCACACTTAAGAAAAGAAAGGTTCTCGAGGGGAACATATAATAAATTGAAGATGAAGAAAATCGGGCCATGTAGGGTCTTGAAGAAATTTGGGGCGAATGCTTACAAGATTGAATTACCCGATGGGATCAGAATTTCTCCGATATTCAATATCTTAGACTTACACCCATATAAAGTTGGGGAAACAGGAGATGGAATTGAGAAGCCAGTGATCCAGTGGACAAAGCAGATGCCAGTTGCAGATAAGCCGCAAATGGAGCGCATACTGGACAAGAGAGTGAGTAAAAGGACCAGGCGAAAGAAATACTTGGAGTATCTGGTCAAGTGGAAGAACCATCCAGTTGAAGATGCCAGCTAGGAGATCGAAGCGAAGATACAAAAGCATGGACGAACCGTGAAAGAGCTCATGGACAGGAGCCCATGAAAATTTTCAAGCGAGGGAGTATGATGCAGGAGCATCGCCAACATCAAGCGAGCCAGTGTGGAAGCAATCAGACAGCTGGACAAGCGCCAGCACAAATTTTGAAATTACCTTGGAGTTGATGCACAATCTTAAATGAAGTCATTAATAAGAATCACATTTGTAAATTGTAACCGGACCTTGAGACATTTTCTCTCGTCCTTAGTAGGTAGAAGGCATCTAAAATAGTTAATGCAAGTAGATAGAATTTAACTCTAGATTAGACTATTTGAGAGCGCAAGAGGGAAACGGGATATAGACACCCTCCTTGTGTATTGTAACATTATTCTGAGGATTGAATCGAAGATTATGAGCATTGCTGAGAAGAGCAAGAGTAGTCAGAGAACTGTGTAAGAACATCCATGTACAGATATATGGATTAATAGAAAGAGGTTGATTCAAATTCATGGTTTTGTGTTGTTCTCTGTGTATTGATGCATAATTATATGCTCATTTGATGTTTGCTTCCTATTACACACTTGATTTATGTGTTGTGTATATGATTTCATGGTTGAGTTTGAAGTCTGAAAGGAAGTAGGAATGAGTTCCAATTGTTTCTCTATTTGAGCCAGAGAATTCCTGCAAGGAGTGCAGTTGAAGTGTCCGCAAGGAGTGCGTTGACAAAGGGTTCAGATAGAGATAGCTTTTGTTCTCATCTCCACAGGAGTGAAATTAAGCACGGGAGTCGTGCAAGGAGTGCGTAGGCCAAGTGAAGTTCAAGGTTGTGAACCTCAGCAAGAGTTGAAGGACTGTTGTTGCAGGTGTGCGCAGAGTCGAAAGGATTCAAGCACTTGAAGTGGTTGAAGGTTTCCGCAAGGAGCGCGGGCAAGGGTCTTTTCTAAAGGCTCAGGGATTATAAGAAAGCTCAAGAAGGATAAGGACTTTGAATTTGTTGTAGAACAGTGCAAGGGAAGTCACGACTGGAATAATTTGGAAGGTGTCATAAGTTTACACTGCAGATGGACGAGTACCACGGAGGAACACTTGGTCATTCGCTAAAATTGCCAAGGAAGGATGGATGGTCGAAATTATCCAAGGAGAATTTGTGAATTTCTGTGAGCCATTAGATCTCATAGAGGAGCAGGGGAAATATGCAAGTATTTCCTAAAGGTTCAAAGCTCAGGTGGGGCAGGACTGTAGATCCGAGCCACAAGGGTTGTTGGATTTACCCATGGTTTCGTATATCGGGGTTTCGTGGGTTGAAACTCCGAAACATTGCAATGGGAATTGTGAAATCACGAAATGTGATATCCAGACAACTAAGATAATAGTGTGGGACCACAGGAGTCGGTAGGTGGACAGGTGGCACGCCTTATCGGGGTTTCGCAATGAGATGTCCAGAAACATATGCATTAGGATTCGCGTTATTGCGAACTCTGAAATGCCGATAGAGTGGATGACCATTGAATAGTCAACTCGCACGTGCGTCAGAGTTTCGGCATATCGGGAATTGGGAGTCGGGGATACGAGTTGCTCGACATCGTGAGTGCCGAAATCGCGATAGGGAAAACCCCGATAGGAAAGGGTCAGCGTTGACTGGTTGTCCGATTTCAGGAATTCGAGAGACCCACGCTCGCCCATTGAATTCACGAAGTCACGAATTCTGATCTCCTAAGCTCAAAAAGGGGATTCCACGAAGATTTTCTGTGGGTGCAGATTTCCCGATAGGGAAATAGAAGGACCGGTCAGTGTTCTTCGGGCCGAGAAGGAAGGAAAGATCCTGTGTTGACGTGGACCTCCCGACCTGTGGGTTGTGTGGGGAGGTCATCGACATCAATTATACATGTTGTCCAAGGTGGATATTAGAAGAAGATACAAAACTAGAAGATAAAGGAATTGATATTCCCAAAAACAATATCAGTTTTGGTCAAATTTCCTATTTCATGCATTTTACACATTTTGGTGATTGCTATGATTTATAAGCGATGATTACCAGTTTGGGTGCTTTCCTTTAGTCAAGATCATCAATATTATGAATTTTACAACATTATTGGGACAAATGATAGATGTTTGAAATGATAAAAGATTGGAAAAAGTGAAACAGGCTACTACAAGAGAGTTCGCAGTGCCTGAACTCATTGACATTGTGAACTGGTATTTATGACATTTTTTAAGAAATTAGCACATAGCATAGGATTGATGTGCTTGTAAATTTTGAATGACATTATGGGTTCCTTTGAAATTTTTTGTGGATGATAACAATGGTGTTTTTGAATTGTTGAAAACAATTCAACCTAATCCACTTCGTATTTTTGGAGAAAAGATAAAAACATCACCTTCAGGAAAGTTTGCCGCGCATGCTATCACAGACACTATGAACTTTAACAGTTAGAAAAATTCAATCTATGGGAAGGCTTAAAACTATGAAGGAAGGTTTTAATGGTCTCCTAGGACTTAGTTGGAAATGAGGGACAAGTGTTCCATGTTCATATCAAGCAGAATGGCATGTTTAAAAAGGCATTTATCACAATAGACAAGATCCCAAAAAATAGGATTTTGTTAAGTTTTTGTTGGAATATTTTGTAACAAGACTCATAAATGGAGGAGGATTCTATGTAGATACTTGGTTTAGACCTCCTTAGGGTAGAGAGAGATCATTCACTATAAATGAAATGGATTTTGAGGAGATAAGGGTTGGATTTATGATCCAAGAGAGGAGAGAGATGGAGGAAAAGTTTAGTTACTCAATTGTAAGCCTGAGGTCTCGTTGTAATTAACATTTCTTACATTAGAGATTCATGAGAGTTTTTTATCAGAATTTGTGTTATGTATTATCGTTTTACCTTGTCACCTTTCTTGAATGGAATTGCAGGAAATGAAGGTTAATGGTTGTTGATGAGGTAGAAGATTCATGAGCTACAAATGATTTGTAGTAATTGTCTCCTTTCATGATCTATGTTCTAGTAATATTTTAATTCATTTTTGTAGAGATGATATTTTCTTGATGATATTCTTCCTTTTTTTTATCTTTATTATACCTCCATCCATCAATTATAGCCCTTTTGGTCTGGTATGAACTTGATTTCCTTTGATCTATAGGATGTGTTGACTCCATGCCCGATGGAATAACTTTGCAGAATGCTTTCTACCCTCCTTCTTGCTCTTCCTTGTTGATCCACCCTTTTAAAATTGATTTAATGTTTTAGGTTAGAATGGTATGGGAGAGACCTCTCGTTTTGATATTGTCATATAACAAAGATTTTGTTCCTACTGTGTAAACCATATTTAAGACACTATGTTAATGGAAATCGGTCTTTTTCATTATCTCTTCATTGTTATCTTACTTTGAATTCAGCTAAGTGAATGTTTTGTTTAGATTTTTGCATCCTTATTTCAATATATGTTATTTTTTGATAATGCTTGAAGATATATCGAATCTTTTCTCTTTGTATTGAGAGGTTATGATTTCACAGAGTCTTATTCATATAGCTATCATGCTACCTAATGTAGATGATAGATATATTCCACACGTCTTATCTGATCTTCCACCCTCATTTAATATTTAAAACCTTGATTTGAAGTTGTCTAAAAAATTACTTATTGGTATATACTTTGGGATTGGCTTATGTGATTGACACCTTTTCTGAGTTTTCCTCATTCATTTGTCACCTTGATATAAACAATTATCTATAAATTTTGATGGGTATTGGGCTTGCACTCATGGAAGTTTGAGTGTGACTCTTAGTTCTAACAAGCATTTTGGTTAGGATGATGACATGTGGGGGAGGAGGTCACGGGTTCAAACCCATAAACCTCTCCTCCTTTGGAATGTTTTTGGAACTATATGTTGTATATAGTATTAACCATATGGATTTGGTCCACCCTTCGATGCCTTTTTGTTCAATCCCATGCCAACTTGGTCTTCTGTAAGGTGCCATGTGGTGCCATTTGATTGTCCCACGTGGTATCCTATCATTGTATGATAATTCTAATTGGGTGATGATGTGAGCTTGTATGACGGGTCCATGTCCGATACGACCTGCCACATCACCACTAATTGTGTCACCACTTATCTACCACGTCATTATATGGTAGGCCATGTCTCACCCACTAATGGTGTCACGTGAACCATACGATATGCCACTTCATTCATTTGGATGACACCTTCCACTTTCCTATTGGTCCAGTAGGATGAAAAATCATCCAAATTTGGGTGACACATGGTAACTCCTGGTGTTGCTACATCATCATGATAATTTCATTTCGACGTCATGTTGACTTCACCTATCTACATGTCACTCTATGAGCTTTCCACCTATTATATAAATGATGAAATCATCAACTATATGCAATCACATGTGTCATCCTATGATTTTTAAAAATCAACTATACAGACTGCATGTGGTAGTCTTTCATAGTCCCACGTCAATTTTTTGATATCATGTCGACGTCATCTGTATGGATTTTCCTTTCATCATCTTCCTTGTTTTTTTCTGAAACTTTGAAAGTCCATAACATTCTCATATGATGTTTGTTTGACGTGATTCACACGTCATTGGAAATATCGTGTCGATCTCTACACAATGAACCCATTTTAAAAACCATTTGATATGATCAATGTTCAATCACTTATTGATCCTCCTAGACCTATTTGAGTGTTGTGGATCCTCTTGGATCACACCTTCCAACTGAAGAAATTTTGGTCATCCAAAAGTATAGATATTTCAACAACTTAGTGATGATAACTCTTCTTCAATCTTCCACCTTATCGAATTTCTCTTCGTGGATTATTTAACTACTTAGTGACGATAAAGATCCTTCAATATTCCACCTTGTTAAAATGCAATCAGACTTATTTTCATCTCCTCCTTCATCTTTTCCTTGGACCTACATCTTGGATACGGATTTGATCTCCTTCTTGAACTTACAAAATATCAAGGAAACCAATATAGATCAATTTAGTTATGTCTTCATCTCTAGAACATGGCTCTGGATCATAGTTGTAGCTCCTAGAAGTAGCTATGACTCTGGCTCTGGCTCACGACTACTAGCTCTAATTCCTCTCAATGGGTCTAGCTCTAGCTCATGGTTACTATCTCTAGTTTATAGCTCATTGATTCCTTAATTATATAAGTCTTGTCATTGACTATCTACTCTGTAACATCCATATCTAAATCCTAAACTCAAAATTCACTCCCATCTCCTTCTCTTCTCAAGATAGTCCATATCCACAATAATAAAACCAATTCGAATGATTATCTATTCCTCCCCCATTTGGATTAATTATTCATGTACTGCTTGTTGTATCTGTAGGATTATCTGAATGAATTCCCTATCCACTTCATATCTCCTATCCTGAAAGAAAAATCTAAACATGTTTTCCACAAACATCTATATCATTTGAATTTCTTTTGTACAAGGTATACATCTTACATGAACATGAAAAAACATATTGGAGATGTTCAGATCTTAAAGCATACTTATTTCACCTTCTGTATTTAGAAATAAGACTATTTCTTTACCAACTCTAGGAATACTTGCATAGCTATGATGCTCATCCTGCTTTGGATCTACATGTTCCAATGCCTACATTCTTTTGTTCTTTCACCTTTGTACTTCATAATAAGAATGTTATTACATAGGAAATTTGATCCATATGAAACTCATTAGCTGATAATAAAACAAGATTATAACAATTGTCTACACTATTGTCAAAAGGATTTAGAAATCCCTACAAGATCCCTCTCACTCTAAATGTATCCAAGAGTGGCTAATAAAACCCTTTATTACAACAATGGAAATATAATTTAGAATGTATTTACATATGCATGCTAACTTTTCTATTTGGAAATATACATATTTACAAACTATTTTTCCAAAATGCATTCTTTTTTTATATCTATGTAGGGACATGATAGGTGGATTCTTCATGGACTCATTCTTCCCATAGTGTTGGAAGGAGTCTCACAAATTCTTGCCTCTGAAAATTCCTCTAACAATGAATCTGAATCTAACATTGAATTTGAAGATGAATCAAAATAGCCATTGGATCCAATTATAGGCCATCCAAGTAACCTATATAGTCTCTCCTTTCTGACACCAAGAAAAATTGATGTGTCTTGAGTAGATTTATTTGAATACAATAGTACTTTTCCATCTTAGAACGTAACTCCATATCATTCATATTTCAAATAAGAAATTGAGTGTAAGTTTACTTTCAATTCTGGAACATATAACATATGTTATATCCCTAGAAATCCTCTTGACTTGAGCTAGAATATCACATATCCAACTCCTCTTACTGGTTGTCTGGTGTTGGTTCGAGATCCCACATAGTAGTATGTGTCAGTTTATGAGAAAGTAAGGAATATTGATCCCATTCCTGTCATGTGGCGAGATGAGCTGCTATCCATGAAGAATGCCTCAATGCCTTCTTACATAATATTTTTAAGACCATCCATCAAGAATAATTATCTCTCAAATCTCTCAGCAAAATTATCAACTTATGTTGAGGTTGTTACCTCTCTTCTTGTAAGTTCCTTTACATCTTCATGGTTCTTCTTCATAAACATTTGTGGATAAAGTTTCCAAATATTCTCGATATGATGTCTGATCTTACCATAATGAGTGCACAAGCGTTTGTTCCTATCCTAGAACCGCAATCATTTCTTGTCACTTTCCCTATTATTTTGTCTTGGAAAATGACCTTTGCTTACGACCTCTTTCTTAGATGGATTTGCCTACAAGGATTGTATTTTACAAGTGGGAAATTTCTTCATTCATTCATTGGAATGCTCATATATTCCTAGATATGCTTTGGATTTTATACCTTTCCCTGGGATGGAAGGTAAGACCAACTACTTATGAAGGAACTCTTCATTTGGAGTTCTCCTTACTTTCTTCGTCCTAGAGAATTATCCATCTTAACGGTGAGAATAAGAATATGATGAATCATCTTTCTTTGTTATTGTATATAAAGATTTTGTAAGAAATAGTCTGTCTTGAATAGGACACATTTCTTTCTCCACTTCCCCTACTTCATCGAATTGTGCCAATATCCGGTCCTTATCCCGCAACTCTCTTTCCAATTCATGAATAATACTTCTAAGGAATTCGCCATGACATATCAATTAATCTTGAAGCCTCTGCTTCTCCTCCTCGATATATTGTAGTTGCATCTTTAATTCAAAATTGTCCTTCTAAATCTCTTGGTTTATGTCCCTATGAAGCCTTAATTTTATGATATCTTTACTCATGTTGTCATTTTCGACAAAGAGATCTTGTGTTAAGGAGTCTTCAAAAACCTTCACCATCTTGATTCTTGGACCTCATCACATTCAATTGCAAATGCTTGTCAAAACTATCTCTGATACCACTTGATATGAAAATCATTAGATTTCAAAATTATCAGGAAATGAAAGACACTTCCACATTAATCATTATAGAAGAGAAGAACAATTTAATTACGAATGAAAATGGCACAAGAAATCACACAGTACACCGATATTTTACCCTAGAAAACCTTAATCAAGAAAACAAGCATTCTTCTTAGTGTTCTGCTCTCTTGTTTTCTTATTCATTTAGAATAAAAGGTTACATGTCTAAAATTGGTCCACACCTAACACACAATCGAAATCACATCCTCTTGCACAAGAAAGAACAACCTTGTATCCAATTCATCTTACATATGCATGACCAACAACCTAAGCTTACACATGCATTAACCTACTATTGACGGGCGAAATTGACCGCTCGTCAACTGGAGGAGTGAATCTGGTCCGGGGTTGTCTACTTAACCCAAGCCATTTGGATTAATCCACTCCGACGGGTTTAGCAGCTCTGTTGGCCAATCTAAGTCCTAAGAAAGTGAAAAAACAAAACTAAAGAAACTAACTTAATGAAAAACAACTACTGAAAACTATATACAAATCTAAAATATATTCACAGTTTACCAACTAATATTTATAAAATAGTAGTTCTACTTAATATATATACAGTGTATCGATATGATTATATCTCTAATATATGTACAACATTTACAGAATGCAAATTTTGATCGAAATCTACGAAAATCAAATATGAATTGATTTATTTAACGACAGTAAAACTATCACGCAGCCTTTTTAATTTATTTTTATAATGTTTATGAACAAGAAATGAAATAGCAATTGTCTAATTAAAAAAAATAAAGATAACGAACACTACAATGTATTTAGACCACAGGAAATTCCTATATTAATTTAACTAATAAAACAAGCAAACTAACCTGTAATCGCATCTCCTATTCGTCCTGTGTATGGCATCTAATTTTGTTGTTTGATGAGGCCAACCTTGTTAAGCCCTAATATTGGCTCATTACCCCTTAATTGGGGCATATTATATTAGTAATGTTATTTTATTTATGTCGGCTTTAGGCCATTAGTTGTAATTATACCTCCTAGTCTCCTATATATACCAAGGAGACATTTTCATTTTGAATCATCTTGTACTTGAGCATTTAAGTGGGGTAAAAGGAGGTTTCCCTCTCGAAGAGTCTTATTATCTGAAATTATCTCTTTTTCAAGGCATTGAGTACTTTTCCTGAGGTTTTTTTATGCTATATTGATGTTTGGTTCTTAACATATGGCTCATAGCTCATCCTATCATCCTCAATCTGATGGACAAACCGAGATAGTGAACAAATGTCTGGAAGTCTACCTTCGTTGATTTGTCTCTGATAAACAAACACAATGGTTCAAATGGTTACCCTTGGCAGAATGGTGGTATAACACTTCCTTTCACACTACAACAAAAATGACACCATTTATGACACTTTATGGATACCACCCTCCTTCCATCACTTCTTCTCT
>ML783724.1:332432-349274 GCA_009831015.1 Picea engelmannii
TAGGCCATTAGTTGTAATTATACCTCCTAGTCTCCTATATATACCAAGGAGACATTTTCATTTTGAATCATATTGTACTTGAACATTTAAGTGGGGTAAAAGGAGGTTTCCCCCTCGAAGAGGCTTATTATCTAAAATTATCTATTTTTCAAGGAATTGAGTACTTTTCCTGAGGTTTTTCTATGTTATATTGATGTTTGGTTCTTAACAAACCCGCACCAGATTTTCCAAATGCTTCTCATAAATGCAAAGCAGTAATGATCGAATGCCAATGACAAAACATGAGAGAAGTAGTAACAACAATTCTATAATTTGACAAATGATCACATTAAGATAAATCTAGCTATAAAAATTTGCATACAACTTCTCATTTAATAAAGAAGATTAACCTTCTAATCATCAAATTTGAACAGGATAATTGTTGTATATAATATGAGAGACATAAAACATGGACATCATATAAATCCCATCACATCAATCTGTAATAAACCATGATATCTAAAGTAGTCACAAGTTGATTACAAATCAAAATGAGCAAAACTTGAACAAAAATATGATATATCGAAGCTAAAGCTGTACCAACATCAACTTCCATTCAAGTCTGTCAATCATAAATCCATAGTTTCTGCTCCCAGGCAATGATCGTTCTTAGTTTACAAAAAAATACATTTATAAAGGTCACAGGATCAAAACATTTCCTATGGAAATTATCAAATTTGTTCCAAAAATTGTGGGGGATGCAACCTCCCAGATTCTCATTGTTATCAAAACTAACAGCCTATTCTAAACCACATAAAGAAATAGCATGCTGAGAGATGCTGCCAACGATTCAAATCTTCTTTAGAAATCGTATTTACCTGTAAACACACAAGAATAAACGATTTCAGATTGCATTTTGGTTGTAAAAACAGGAAATTCAAATTTTAGTAACTAGCTATAGAATCTCACGATTTTGTAGCTAGTTATAATTATAACTAGAATCATGTTTAATCAAAACAGACTAGATGTAATATGTGGAAACAAATCATGCGTCCTAATTTAAAAAAGAATAAAATCATCCTAAATTTATTTTTAAACACCATACCTCAGATTAAGGGATTCGTCCTAATCAAGCAATTTTCAAATTCACAATGGCAGTCGCTGCTTCCACGTTCTTAAAAACAACAGACCCTGTGGATGTATAACTTGCTGACAGACTGCTTGAAAATCCTTTGGATTGATCAAGGGTCCACAAAAGGCTGAGGCACAATGTTGGACGAGTGAGAGGGGTTCTGAGGCACAGGCCTGGAGAGGTAATAAACGTTTCAACAATTGCAAACAAACCAAAACACACCTTTTAGCCACAAAGAAAATATGAGATTTGACCTCTAAAGGATGAGCTATATCTCTGTAATGACCCAATTTCTGCGGAAACCTCCACCCACGATGAAGGTAAAAGGGCTCATTTTGGTTCTGGGTTTTCAAGGGTTTGATCTAATGCAAAACCGTTTGCTCAGAATCGCTCACGCAAAAACGTGTCTCTGGGAGAAAATTATGGGTTTAGCTTTAAGAAGTCTTCAATTAATTCCAACTTCACAGACCTCTTTTTTCTCTACAACCATCAACGCAAATTCTTGAGCAACTGTTAAATTAAAAACCTCGAACATTTCAACAAACACACGCCAACCATTTCTTTCTATGTCATCTCTGGCATTGTCAAATGATAACAATGTATGGACACCGTTGGGCTCAATTCTCACCACAGGGGCCATGGCTAACAACATGAAATCGACAGGGGTTTTGGCAATAGGGTTTGACAGAACAAGCACAGAGCCATTGCCCTGAGCTTCCCCAACACAATGTGAAAAGAGCTCGAAATGGTAGGCAAGATCGTTAATTGATATGCGTGTGAGGAAAAATCATATAGATCGAGGGCATGAAAACACATCATACCACGCTGTACTTGGAATGACACCTCGGTGTAATGGTACACATAAAAATCATAACAGTTGAAAACCATCATATGCATATCCACGATTTTATCAAAATGTCAAATAATTGAATCAAAGTTTTCATATTAACAATAGTCAAATGCCAAATGGGTGGTGGTTTAATACATATGTAACCAAGGTGTGCTCGAGACCAAGGGGTGATAACCATGGAAACAACCATGTTGATGATAAAATAAGACAAATAAACGATAAACCATATGAATAATAACCCTTTGATGTAATCAAACATGAATTCCAGCTATGGGTTTTTACGCTTGCAGTCGTGAAAACGAAATCGAAAAGAAGGTACGCAGAAAGCGATGAATAATGGTGTCGTTTAATGAGAAAGGTTGCGATGGGTAATGAGAAATTAAAAACCCTGTGTAGGTAGCTTATAAAAATAGAGATTAATATGTCTTCCAACACCTACAAAAGTGAATTCTATAATTAGCTACAACAATAATCTTTACGGCCTTACAACATGTCTCTTTATAGGATTCACAATAGGGAAAACCCTAAATATTGGGGCCCAAAAACAATTACAGATCCATGCATATCATTGCCTACAAATCCTGCAAATCCCCAAATTTTGTTATAGTTGATTCCAAGTCAGTTTTATCAGTTATCTTTCATTTGGTCTGTAGTTGGTTGTATCACACTCACACTTTGACCTCTTATCGGTTGAATTTCTGTCGATATCTTCAACTTCCACTTTAACCGGTCGACTCAATCGAACTTCGACTTGTTTTTGATTGACCTCGACTTCGACCTGTTGTCTATCCACCTCGACTTCGACCGTCATTCAATTCACCTCGACTAGACTTTCGCTGTAAATATTATAACAACCCAACATTCTCCCACTTGTAGTCTTCTTCGCTGAAATAGGATATTACTAAAATTTCATTCACAGATCAAGGGAAACAATGCCCATTTCCTCTCTGCACCAAGATAACTTCAAAGAACTCATAGACTTGGTCAATGAGTATGCTATGGTTTCCAACCTGTCTACTTTCTCTAGTAGCACCTTGTTACTTTTCACCATGTCTCTTACAAAATGGTATTGTACATAAATTTGATTAGTCTTTGAATGATAAGCATGGTTCTTTGCCAAAAATATTTTTCTTTGACTCTCACAACTTACCTTCATATGTCTCTACTCAAACCTGATTCCTAAAGACAACCTTTGAATCCATACCACTTATTTTCTTCCATGAGTGGCCTCCATGTATTCAACTTCTCTTGTTAACAAGGATACAACCTCTTGTCACTTACTCATCTAGCTTATTGGTCCACTGAACATATTTATTACATATCCATTGGTCAACCTCTGTCGATCCATATATCTATCCCAATCAGCATCAACAAATCCATCTACATATAATTTACAACTGTCACCTCCAAGTTTTTCTTGGTAGCATATAGCATAGTCCTTCGTGCCACAAAAATACTTGAATACTATCTTGAAAATTGTTCAATAATTCTTTCTAGGTGTTGACATGTACCTACTCAACACTCCCACTGCATTGGAAATGCGTGGTCAAGTTCAAACCATCACATACATTAGAATACCGAACACACTTGCATATGGAACACATTCCATGTTCTCTATTTCTTCCTGTGTCTTTGGACACTATACAACAATAATCCCTGCTCCCATAGGAATTGGCACCTTCACCAGTTTGCAATCTTTCATGTTGAATCCTTTCATAAATGTTTCAATATACTTCATCTAATGCAACCATATATTTCTAGAGGCTCTATCTCTCATAATCTCCATTCCCAGAATGAATTTAGTTGCACCAAGATCCTTCATTTGGAACTTGGAGTATAGATGCTTCTTCACCTCCTTTATTGCGTCCATGTTGTTTCCAATCATCAACATGTCATCAACATAGAAAGCTACATATATGAAATTCCCACCTTCTTTCTTGGAATATATGCAGTGATCAACTTTGCATCGCACAAATCCCAAACTAAGGATGTATGTGTCAAACTTTTGGTGCAACATCCTTGGTGATTACTTTAGACCATAAAGGGATATTTTGAGTTTGCACACCAACTCTTTGTTTCCCTTTACTAAAAATCCTTCAGGTTGTTTCATGTAGATTTCTTCTTCCAGGTCCCCATGTAGGAACATTGTCTTCACATCCATATATTCTATCTCCAGATCGAATGTTGCAACTAATTACATTAGTACTCTAATGGAATTTAGTTTTGAAACAGGAGAAAAATATCATCGAATTCGACTCCCTTGACTTGGGAATATCCTTTTTCTACTAGTTGAGCTTTGAACTTCTCGACTTGTCCTGTGACATTCATCTTCTTCTTGAACACCCACTTGCTACCGACAAGATTTATTCCACTAGGTAACTTGACTAAATCCCATATCTCATTCTTGTACAAGGATTCCATATTTTCGACCATGGAATCCTTCCATATTTTACCATCTATCGAGTCGACTTCCTCACCAAACAACTTGGGCTTATCATCGATGGAAGTTAACATGAATGAAAAAAAAAATTCAGGAGAACTATACCTTTCAACTAGTTTTCTTTCTCTTTCTGACCTCCTTATCATCAGAGTCAATTGTTCCACCTCTTCGTCGGATTATTTCAACTCATTTTAATCATCTTCTTCATTCCTCAGTTCAAAACACATCGTATCAGGATTATTCTTAGTCTGAAAAATTTTCTTAGGCTCAGACTTACCTCCAACTTCTCTGAAGACCACATCTTGATTGTACATTTTTCTCCTTGATGCATGATCCCAAAGATTATATCCTTTCATACCTTTTTTGTATCCGATGAAAATATATTCGATTTCCTTCTTGTCCATCTTGCTCCTCTTTTCCTTGGGAACATGCACAAATGCATCATAGCCAAATACTTTGAGATCTTCCACCAACAAATTCTTACTAGACAATACCTCATTTGAAGTCGTGTCGACTAGTGCAGACGGAGGATACATATTCACTAGATATATTGTAGTTTCAAATACCTCCGCCCATAATTCTTATGTGAGCCCAACACCATGGAGCATGCTCCTTGCCTTATCGATCAACGTTCTATTAATTCTCTTGGAAACTACATTTTGTTGTGGGGTATATGGTGTCGTATTTTTCATGCTATGCCAAACTTCTTATAGAATTGATCAAATTCCTTTCCACAAAATTCACCACCATTTTCATTTCAAAACACTTTAATCCTTTTCTCTATCCCCTTTTCCACGAGAGCTTTAAACTCCTTAAATCTCTTGAAAACCTATGATTTATTCCTCAAGAAATATATCCATGTATTCTTGGAAAATTAATCTATGAAGGTCACATAATACAAGGATCCACCAAGTGAAGGCATTGCAACCGAGACAAACACATCACTATGCACCATTTATATAATCCCATTTTCCCTTATCACTCCATATGGGAACCTCACTCGACTTTGTTTCCCATATATACAATGTTCACAAAAGTCGACTTCTAAATGAAATTCAGGAAAATCTTCGACCATACCTTTTCTTTGCATAGCTCAAAGTCATTTTTCTCCAATGTTTCCCATCCTCTCGTGCCATAACCTGGTCAGGTCAATTTCATCATTCCTTGTCAATTCTATTTGAACTAACTTATCTCGAGTCATGTCGATTTGTTTCGACATCAAGTCAAGTCGATTCAAAATTGAGTTGATTTCAGGAGAAACGATGGTGTTGCATCCAGTCGAGTCGACATTGCCGAACATCTTGTATAGGGTACCAATCTGAACTCATTTCATTAATCCCATCGCACCTCTAACCATATTTCATGAATCCTTATGAAACAGAGTATGCACACCTACACCACTCATATTATTGACAGATATCAGGTTTCTTTCCAAAACAGGAATGTGTAGCACACCTAGAAGTGTTCTTTTCCTCTCATCCTGCAGTGTTAGTTACAATATTCCCCATCCCAGAATTCTAGTTTTCAAGCTTTCCCCCAAGAAAAAATCACCTCCATAATATCGTTCATATTGATAGAACCATTATTTATGTGGTGTCATATGATAGGATTCTCCTGAGTCGATCAACCAAATATCCTGATCCGATTGTGTACTAGTCGACGCCAGGTACACATCACATCATTTTTACAAGGTTGTGTTTCTCTCAATTGACATCTTCTCATCGGATATGACACTGACTTATATTTCCTTCTACTTACAGTCATTTTTATAATTCCCAACTTTACTGCATTTCCATCATCTTCGCATCGACTGAACCAGGGATTATATCTACCCTTCGGCTTAAAATTTCTACCATAGAATCTACCTTTATCTTCGCCTATCGATCAACCTATCACTACCAAAGGATCTTTGGTCAATCCTTCCATTCTCGTTCTTCTCATTTCTTTTGAAAGTAGAGAAGAAACCACGTCCTCTAGCGCTAGTGTGGTTGTATTACTCCCAATAGCCATGACTAAGATATCCCAGGAGTCTGGAAAATAACATAATAGGTTGATATACTTCTCCACATGAGTGATATTAATATCCATAGATGATACTTGTCTTAACACAGTATTAAATTCATTTGAATGCCCAATCACCGAACTTACATCGCTCATCCTCAAAAGATACAGTTTCTTTTTTAGAAACAACTTATTTACCAGATATTTTGATTGGTATAAGATTCCCATCTTGTCCCACAGTTTCTTGGCTGAATCTTCACCCGAGACATTCAACAACACCAAATATATCAAGTTTCTCTTCTTTCAAATCATACGTCTTTCTCTTATTTCGAGTTTCTCCCATTCTTCCATCAACATGTCTATCAGTTGGGTACTTGGACAGACCGCTCTCCATTGTTCTTTATCTACAATAATATCTTCCATTTTCAGCTTCTAAAGCTCAAAATTATGGCCATTGAATCTTTCTATCTCTATTCTAGAACTTCTCACCATTCTTTGTTGTGGTCTTTAACACAATTTATGACTTATGACTCTTACTGTACGTAGGGTTTAATTATCAGATTCAAGATTTGCAAATCAAGATCCGATATACTCGCCAAAGAATAACATTTCTATGATAACTCACTTGTTAGGGAAAAAATAATATTTGATACCACATGTTAGGAAATGAAAGACACTTCTGCACTAATCCTAGCAGAAGAAAAGAAGAAATTAATCAAGAAAGAAAATGACACAAGAAATCACATAGTAGAATGAGATTTTACCTTGGAAACCCTTAGCCGAGAAACCCAAAATTCCTTTGAGTGATATTCTCTCTTGTTGTATTATTCATTCCAAATAAAAGGATACATGTCTAACCTTGGTCCAAACCTAAGACACAATTGACATCATACCCTCTTGCACATGCAGGAACAACTCTGTATCGAATTCGACTTACATATGCATGACCAACAACCTACACTTACACCTGAATTAACCTACAAAGTGCATTATATGATTACCTTACAAAAATATCCTTTACAGCCTTACAACATGCCTCTTTAAAGGGTTTACAACATGGAAAACCCTAAATATTGACACCCAAAAAAGGTTACAGATCCATGCATATCATTGGCTACAAATCCCACAAATCTTTGGATTCTATTATAGTCGAATCCAAGTCAATTTTACCAGTTGACCTTCATTCAGTCTCTAGTCGGTCGTATCATTCTCGCACTTCAACCTCTTTTCGGTTGACTTGTCGTCAATATCTTCGATGTCAACTTTACCTAGTTGACTCACTCGACCTTTGAATTCTTGTCGATCTACCTCGACTTCGACCTATTGTCGATCCACCTCGATTTCAAGCATAAGTCGATTCACCTCTAGTATAATTTCAGTGCAAACAATATAACAAACCAACAAAAATTCTCGTTAACACACGTTAACATCTAACCTGATTCATAATTTTTTTTAACATCTTTGACAGATTTGGATAACACAAGTGAATCCATTTACTTATCCAAAACTTCATAAAATCATGAATAACTTGTGTAATAATGAGATATAACACAACAAAACAAAAAAAGAACTATGAATACAATATTTTATGATGGATTTCACCCCCCCTAGGATACATCTCTCGGTCCCTTTCCAACAATGAGACCACTCTTCATTATTCTCAAATGTAAAAATTACAATGAAAGTGGACTTACAAATCCAATATCAAAGTTACTCTTCAATTTTTCTACTCAACCCCAGAATCATAGGTTACCATTTAATTTCTCTTAAAATTCCAAGACAAAGGAGTATAACTCGACTACATTCTAAGCAAGATCAAATTGACCCTCTTCTTCATGCAAAATGATGAACTAAAACTCTCATATAAGGAAATATAAACTAATATATTTATAGACAATATCTTATAACAAAAAAAACATCGCCATCATGTTCCTCTTGAAAAATTGAGAAGGATAAGTATAAACATGACTATGTTTGGACAAAGTGCTCAATGGCATGCAAAACAATGAAACACCATAACTAGGAACATCTTCGCATGAAAATTGATACAATCCATACGGTACCCTGCATGAAATTGTATGTCTCATCCTCTGTATAGTTCTTCCTCAAAATTTGTTTCCTTTAAATATCCTAGGTTAGTCAAATAGTGGTCCTATCTCCACGCTAACGTCGACATCAATTTAAATGCATTTTCATTGGAATCCCTGTAACATAAGGCGTCTTTGGAACATTAGTTAGGAAATTTCCATGTGGGGTAGGAAGTCACGGGTTCAAACCCATAGATCTTTCCTCCTTTGGTGATTTTTTAGAACTATGTGTTATATATAGTATTAACCATATGTATTTGGTATGCCTTTTAGAGCCTTTTTGTTCAATCCCCGAGCCAACTTGGTCTTCTGGAAGGTGCCACATGGCGCCATTGGATTGGTCCATGTGGTAGAATATCATTGGATGTTGAAACTGACTAGGTTATGATGTCTCTATGTCTTACTGGTCCATGTACTTTATGACGTTCCATGTCATTGTTGACTGTGTCACCACCTCTCTGCCATGTCATTGTATGGTATGCCATGTGTCTCCCTGCTAGTCGTGTCATGTGGATGGTATGGTATTCCACGTCATCCATGGATGACATGTGGAAATTTCCTAGTGGTCCAACTGGATTCCAAATCATCCAAATTTGGGTGACACATGGCAACTCCTAATGTTGTTGCGTCAACATGATGATGTCATGCTGATGTCACATTTCTGCATGTCACTCTCTGAGCTTGGGAGTTGTTGTGTGGATGCCAACGTCATCAATTGTACGTAAGGACACATCCCATACACTGTTTCATCCAATACAAATGTAAGTATTCCATGTGGCATTCTACCATAATACCATGTCATATTTCTGATGTCATCTCTATAAATTGACTTGTCATCATTTTCCATGTTTTTGTTTAAACTTTGAAAGGTCTTAAATTTCTCATAGGAGGTTTGTTTGAGGAGATTCATGCATCGTTGGAAAGATGTTGTCGAGCTCTAAGAAATTAAGTCATTTTAAAAAGTATTCAATATGATCAATTTCTGAGCATTTATGGATCCTCCTAGACCTCTTTGATTGTTATGGATCCTCCTGGATCAATCAAGCTCTAATTATAACGATGAAAGAGTTACCCTTTGAAAAGGTGGCACTTAGTGTAGAATGAAGAATTTCCATTTTTTTAATATCCATTTTATAAGATCTCTAGCATCAAATTTCCTCATATAAATATTGGAATCAAGTATTCCATTGGTGCCAAGTTGACCCCTCAATGATGTAGACTGTTGAGCCTCATTTTTGGTGCCAAATAACCTTCATAGTAAACCCTAATCTGGCCTTAATAAACTCGTCATACACCACATTTTCCATAGTGTATCATCATCTTGTCCCAAAAAGTCATCAAAAAGTTATTTCTATCGTTTTCTCTTAATTTTTGATTTTTAGAAATTTGTTTGCATTGAAAAGTCAATTTTACCTGTTTTTACTAGAAAAAATAATTTCCAGTAATTGCTCGTTCGTTTAGTTATTTTCATACTAGCTATGTGAAATCAGGGACTTGGGTTTTGTTCCCCCTCATGAGATGGTTATTTTCCCGTTGTTTCGGTGAAAAAATGCACACACATCCTTGGTCGATGTGCAGTCAACTCTGCCACTTTGAAGAAAAAAATCACACTCTTACAGTAGGAAGATAACTTTCGATGCGATTTTCAAAATGATTAGGGAAAATCTTGAAAATGTAAAACATGGGTTTTGTGAAAAATGAGCCAATTTGAGTATTTAGGATTTTTTTTTCCAAAAAAAGGTGTTATTTGGGATATTTGGAGGTTTTCCTAAAGATATAAACCCTGATTTATGGGTTGTCAGTTTTTCACAAGGATTCAAACTTCCCATCAAATCATGGAAGAAACTGCTTATTCTGAGCTTGACCTAGCTGAAATGGAAGGTTGTTTGTTTATTCATCAATATTCGAGAGAGATTTGAGCCTAATTAGTTTTGTTTCATTTTGTATAAATGCCCAAGATCTAGACTGTAATGAGGAGGATTTCATAATTCATAATGTCGTATTGATTATTATTATTGATACAAAAAATCTTCAGTGTTGTACATATTTCCATTATTAATACAAAGTAGCTTTCAATTTCTTCAGTCAATAGTTTCAATTGTGTGTGGAAGCCAAGGCTTGGAGGGCCCCAAAACTAAGGCATGCACACTTATTTTCCATATGTATATAACTCTATCTTATTGTACATACCTCATACCTCTTTTAACTTTCTTTAATTTATGTTATATATGTATATCATTTCTCTAGTTATATTGAATTAAGTATTTCTTTCAATTAGAAACTAGATTTTCTTTCAAATTTCAAGTTTAACAATGCTTGATTAGATAAAAGATTTAGGATCCTAATAGAGTATTTTTTCAATTCCTTTATCCACCTAAGGGAGTGAGCCAAAGAGACTACAACTGACATTTCTACCAACAGAGTCACTAATGCATGTTTAATCAACCACTTATACTTGAATCAATTATTATTTCTTTCCTTAAACTATTTTTCCATTCAAGTATGTGTGCATAGAATTTCTTCCTTGATCAATAACATATATAATTGGAAAGAGCACTATTGTGTGGGATTTTCTAAAGGCATATTTCACCTCACAACCTAATATTCTTCCTATGTGAGATTTTGTAGTCTAGATTGATAATATTTTTTACTTTCTTGTTGGATTGATCAATTGGAATTTTTCTTTACATTGCAACAGTTTAAGTAGAGATAGCATTTATTTTTGAAGGTATTAGATTCAATTCAAATATTTTCATTCTGCATGTGTGTTAGAACCTTCTTTCAAAACCTTTAACCTCACTAGCTGACAGAGTGTTGTTCCAAAGAGCCTGCAAAAAGTGGCATATTTCACTTTGCATCCTAATTTTCTACAGTGGAACAATGATAACCCATTGTTGAAAGTATTAGATTTCATTTGAAGTTTTAAATATTAGGATAGATTCCACTTTCTAGATTTCAAAGAGTAGTTGATGATCATCTTCAAGTTTGTATTTCCTTCTCATTTTGCATTTTAAAGATATTTCCCTCACATACAGTGATTGTGCCTCACAAGTTTATGGGCTCTCATATTGATAATTTAATGTCGTAATTTATACAATTAAATTAGAACAATATTTTTGGCACTGTTGTCAGGGAGGCACTAAAGGAATTGGTTTTGAAATCCTTTGGTTTTCACTGAAAATATAAAAAAAAATAAAAAGGGATTTTTGTTTGTCCACACATTTAAGAATAGGAGGAGTGAAGAAGGTAATACATAAGGTAAGAACCTGCACAACCATTTTTGTGATTCTTGACAAGACCACTTCATGTTGGAATAGTGGGTTTCCTTTATGTAAGTGTGTTTTTTTTAATTCATGGAAAGACTATCTCATGTGAAAAGATAACATGGTGACAATAGGGTCTCAATAACATGAGGATTTCAAGTACATGATTGTATTTTATATTTATTAAGTTTTCTTTGAGTGGTGTGATTTCATTATTTCTATTTCTTTCATTTATTTTCCTTATCTTTGAGGGTGTTGTAAGAACCCACCATAGAGTACTCATCCATGTGAAATACAAGGATTTTCGACCAATAAGAAAAATGAAATACCATTCAATAATATATTGAGTAAAGAATATTGTTACTCCAAGAAATATCTCAAATCCTAGTTGGGACTCAAGAACATCTCTACAACTCAGGAGGATAAAATCTTGAAAACCATCAGAAACATATCTACATCTCTCGAAGTGATAGAAAATAAATAATTACATGAGAAACATCAAGAACACCAAGAAGAGACCAAAGAGACATTAAAATCATTTGATGAATATAAGACAAAATAACTTGAGAATGATGAATGTTTTCCATGCCTGTCATCATATCCTTTATGCATTCAAAAGACCAATATGAAAATACTGGAAGATATGCATGGCATGGAAAAGGAAGACATAGAAACTGGTGCTAATGAACAAGTAAACCAAAGACATCATGACTACATTGAACTTTGGTTCCATACAATCATCAGGTTTAAGCACTACGTTCTTCAACAATTCTTCGCACCTAGTCAATCAAAGCAACTGGTCCCTCATATTTCGGTATCCATCAAAGCATATGTTTTAAACATGAAAATGAGAATATTTGTAATTTGGTTACACACATGGCTCAATTGGAAGTATTCCTACACTTGAAATAGGTTTTTATTATTTCAGTAGTGTAATATATCATAGAAAAATAAAATGAATAAAATAGTAAAGACCAAAATAAGTCTAGTTTTGAAAACAACGTTACTGGTGCAACTAGACACGAGTTTTATTTGAAAACTAGGCAACTAGTGGGAAACGTTCTCAATAAAGTTCTACATGTTCATTTAATATTCTATGATGGCTCTTAAAAAAAATAAAAAAATCTCATGATGGATGATGTGGGTTTCCTTAAGGCCCACCTTCTAGTATATGTTGTCCCAACGAATCAAACACATCATCTGGGATTGAGATTAGAGAATTTTATAAGTTCCTTAGGACATGCATACATCAATGGAAATCCTCCTCGCTATAAATAGTGGGAATTAATAAAGGTGTCTTGATTGATATATATTGTAGGTGAATTAACTCCAAAACATCCATTCATACTTGTCAAGATGTACTTAGGTACCTTGACACTCATTTTAATCACTGGTGAGTTGTCTGACATTGGTTAACGATTTACATTACTAGTCAGTAATCCAATGAATTATTTCTATGTTACACTTCAATTAAATCCATTCACGTAGATTAAATTCTACCAATAKGGGTTATATGTGAAGACTATATGGTTTATGGTATCAACAACAACTTGCAGTAGTCATTTTCYTGTTCTAAAGTTTACTAAACAACAATCTGTAGTTATTTTTCATATTTTGCAAATAAAAAGGGATTCAAATAGGTCACCTTATTTCAAGAGAAGAATATTTATGTTTTCTATTCATATAGTAACTCTCCTTCATTGCGCTTGACTCCTGTTCCAAATAGAAGCAACAAAACTTTCTTTAGTTCAGTAGAASCACAAGTCTTCTTATTTTATAAGTAATGAAGACTTATTCCATTCATGAGGATTAGTTCAACCATGCATATTATTTCATATTGAACCAGGAGAAGGATTGGAAAAGGTTTATGATCCAAATAAAAAATAAAGATCAATTGTTATGAGCATTTATTTCAATAAAAAATGACTTCAATTGTACTTGTAAAACAGAAACAAGTCAACATACAAGTCAATAATCAAAATATCATAAGAAGACAATTGAAGAATCCCAATTAGAATCAACAATGTTTCATGGAGACACTAACATGAAGAAATCAACAACTATTGAACGATATTCAATTTGAAGGAAACAACTTTCTTCCCAATTTAGAAATCTAAACAAGGAAAAAGGAAAAGGGGATATTTTTAAGGATTGAACATGTCCTATTTAGAAAAATCTCAAATATTAATGTATACAGATTTGTACAAAACAATCCATTTCCATCTAACAAGATAATGCTATATTTTGAAGTCTCAAGGAGGTTTATTTCTAATTCAAATTAGAAGTGAAAAGGAGGCAAAAATATCATATACTCCTACAAAACCTAAGACCAAGACAAGATTGTTTCAGGATTGGTCCAAACCATTGCTACAAAAGAACAATATCATCAATGTCTATTTCAATCCAAGGATAAGATTATATGTACTTGTAAGAAAACACAAAGAAGGATTAGCAATATAGTAGAAGGTCACAAGAAATTTGAAGCCTACAACAACATTGCTTCCATGGTATCAAAAGGTTGGTAAGAATCACTTTTCAATGTTTTGAATCTTGTTAAAAATATTAGATGAAATGTTAATGATGAATGCCTCTTTGTACACCTTTTTATATACCATTATCCTAAAACAAATTTTGGTTATTAACCCCATAAGTTTTACTTCATAATCATATCCTATTTTCATAATGAGGATTATCATATCCTTACTATGCCCTAACCTTATCCAATTCTATTTTTCATTATACCCTAACTTATCTTCAAACTATTCTATACTACTTATCCTACTTATCATTCCTTACAATTCCTTAATACAAAACATGGAAGCTGAAGAGGAACAATTTTATATAGGTCAAATAGTCCATGAGAAGCTTGATACAACAATCTATGAAGAACATTTTTCTATAAATGAGAAAGAAGCACCATATGAGGAAAACCTTGAGGAGGAAATCAAAAGAATTTTAGAGGAAACATAAGAAAAATAGAATTATAAACTCAAAGCAAAAAACAAGAAACTTAAGCTATCAAACATTCTCATCTCCAAGCAAGAATACAAATGCTTTCGACAAAAAAAGTCTTTAAAGGATAAGAACAAAAGTTTAAAGTTAAGACTCTATCCATAGACAACAAGTTCATAAAGTAGACCCATCATATGTAGATTTCCTTTTGTAAGCAACAGAGGCAGTAGAATATTTGTGAACATAAAAAGAGACACAATTTTGTTGCATGAGGATATGCAACACCTTCACCTTGGGGGAGATGTTGAGCCTCATTTTTTATACCAATTAGACTTCATAATAAACCATACTATTGCCTTAATAAACCCACTGTAGAACATGTTTTCCATATTTTATCCTCATTTTAACCAAAAAAGTCATCAAAAAGGTATTTCTATTGTTTTCTTTTAATTCATGAATTTCAGAAATTTTTGAGCATTGAAAAGTCAATTTTACCAGTTTTTATGGGAGAAATTGAGTTCATGTAATTGCTCGTATGTTTAGTTATTTGCAGGCTAGTTATGGGGAATCGGGGACTTGGGTGTTGTTCCCCATATTCATGAGATGGGTGGATTCTCGTTGGTTTGGAGAAAAAGTGCATGCATGGCCCTAGTGAACGCATGGTCAACTATGCAAATCAGAAGAAAAAATTACATTATTATAGCATGCAGAGACTTTCCGACGCGATTTTCAAGTGACTAGAAAAATCCTAAAAACCTAAAACATCGGTTTTTCTCAGAATGAGCCAACTTGAGTGGTAGATAGGTAAAGTTACCAAAAAAAGGTGTGATTTGGGATATTTTAAGGTTTCTCTAAAGATGTGAAACCCATATTTTATGTGCGACCAATTTTTCACAGGGATTCAAACTGCCCAACAAATCATGGAAGAAATCACTCATTTTGAGGTCGAACTAGCTGAAATGGAAGGTTGATTTTTGAGTCATCAATCGTTGGGAGATATTTGATTCTAAGCAGTTTTGTTTCATATTTTATAAATTCCCAAGAGCTAGACTATAATGAGGAGGATTTCATAATTCAAAATGAGGAATTGATTTTTGTTCGTGATACATAAATTCTTTAGTTTTGTACCTATTTTTCATTATTAATGCAAAGTTTCTTTGAACTTATTTAGTCAATACTTTCAATTGTGTGTCCAAGCCAAGGCTTGGAGGGCCCCCAAGTCAATGCATGCACACTCATTGTCCATATGTATATAACTTTGTTTTATTGTACATTCTTCATACCTCCTTTTTATTTCTTTAATTTTTGTTATATATGTATATCAGTTCTATGTTTATATTGAAGCAAGGATTTGTTTCAATTAAAAACTACATTTTCTTTCAAAATTCAAGTTTAACAATTCTTGATTAGATAAAAGGTCTTTCAGCCTAACAAATTATTGTTGCAAGTCCTTGAGACACCTAAGGGAGTGAGCCAAAGACACTACAACCAACATTTCTACCAGTAGACGAACCAATGCATGTTTAATCAACCATTCAGACTTGAATCAATTATTATTTATTTTCTTAAACTATTTTTCCATTCAAGGATGTGTGCATACAAGGATGCTTTTTTTCAAATATGCACAAACACAAGGATGTGTGCATAGAATTTATTCCTTGATGAATAACCCACATAAGTGAAAAGAGAATTGTTTTGTTGGGCTTTCTCAAGGCATATTTCACCTCATAACTTGATATTCTACCTATGTAATATTTTGTAGTAAAGATTGAGAAGATTAGTTATTTTCTTGTTATATTGATCAATTAGAATATTTTTGTTAAGAACCAAATACTAATATAGCATAGAAAAGCCTCAAAAAAGTACTCAACGCCTTGAAAAAGAGATAATTTTAGATAATAAGCCTCTTTGACGGGGCAAACTCTTTTTACCCCACTTAAATTTTCAGGTACAAGATGATTCAAAATGAAAATGTCTCCTTGGTATATATAGGAGACTAGGAGGTATAATTACAACTAATGGCCTAAAGCTGACATAAATAAAATAGCATTACTAGTATAATATGCCCCAATTAAGGGGTAATGAGCCAATATTAGGGCTTAACATGCCCCTCCTCTTGAGACAAGTGTTGTCTGCAA
>ML783724.1:354198-377703 GCA_009831015.1 Picea engelmannii
ATGAAAATGTCTCCTTGGTATATATAGGAGACTAGGAGGTATAATTACAACTAATGGCCTAAATCTGACATAAATAAAATAACATTACTAATATAATATGCCCCAATTAAGGGGTAATGAGCCAATATTAGGGCTTAACAATTTCTTTAAATTGCAATAATTTAAGTAGAGATAGCATTTATTTTCTGAAGGAATTAGATTTAATTCAAGTCTTTTCATTCCACATGTGTGTTAGAACCTTCTTTCAAAACCTTTAACCTCACTGGTTGACAAAGTATTGTTGCAAAGATCCCACAACAAATGACATATTTTACTTTGTAGCCTAATTTTATACTAGTGGAACAGTGATAACATAAGGTTGAAAGAATTATATTTAATTTTAAGTTTTAAAGATTAGGATAGATTGCACTTTCTATATTTCAAAAGTGTAGATGATGATCATCTTCAAGTTTGGATTTCCTTCTCAGTTTGTATTTTGAAGCTAATTCCCTCACATACAGTGATTGTCCCTCACAAATTTATGGACTCCCAGATTGATAATTTAATGTCCTAATTTATGCAATTAAATTATATCAACAAATATCATGAAGTGATGAATAATCATGATCCTCTCACTCAATATTTATGATCTCCAAGTTTATTACTTCCCCATATGTGAATATGTTTCAATATTTTTTATATGCATATTTTCATGACTTCCTTTCACCCCTATATCACCTTTAGGTAATATCTCATCTAAGTTATGTAAGACCATGGTTGGCATAGATTTTTTATTTATTCCATATTTTGATGCATATATGTTTTTCGTTATTTTCAATATTTTTTTCAATACATTATATTTTTCTTTTTTTCTTATGAAATAAACATTTTTATCTAACCTATCACTAAATTTATTAAATTGGTTCTTTGATTTTTATATTTGATTATCTGTCTCTTCATTGTATCCATGAGTTGTGGTTGAGATCTTTAAAGGTCTACTTTTTGTTGAATTTTTTGAAACACCCTTTTCCATGTCATAGAACTATAATATTTATCTATATTTATTATATATATTAAATTTACCATACTTTCTTAACTACCCATGATATATATTCTAATCAATATTTTGTCAATTGTAAGTTATGCACATGACAACCTTGATTTGGGGACTATTCCATAGGCCATACTTGCACCTAATAAAATTCTGAAATTTCAACACCTCTTATTTTGAAATTTTGGTCATTGGTCAACCGAAATATTTTCACTTCAATGTCATAATTTTTTATGAATTCTGATATGCCAAGAAAAGTGAAATTGTACGATTTGCCACATGTTCAATTTTTCGTATCTACCTCTAAAATTTTAAATTGAAATAATATGGTCGATATTATATTAAAATAAATTATTATAAATCAATTTGGATATATATCAAATCATATATGAACTTTTCACCTAAAACACCTATTTGAGACTAGTTTTAGGGCTAGTAGAAAACCCCAACTTCCATAGCATATAACTTGAAAAATATAGCAAATGAGAATCTCAAATTTTTAACATAGATATTTTTATATATTTCCTATTTCTCAAAAAATTGTTGATATGTTAATATTGAAATGAAAATACTTATGTCATATATTCCAAGGTGATTCTTTGAAGACAAATTTTAGGACTAGTGAAAAGACATAATTTTCATAGCCTACGTTTATGAAATCATAGTGAACTGGAAATTGAAATTTGTACCCTTAGTACTTCACTATGGTTCCTTAGTATTCTAAAAATTTAACTATCTGAAACTTCACCAAGAAAACGTTATAAATAAAATCCAAATATGACTCATTTGAAGGAGAAAATCCCTATGATCATATGCTCTAAAAAAAATGTTTGGAAACAAACACCCAAATAGATTGAAAATAGAAAGAAAAATTACTTGACACATTTATAATTACGTATAAGAATGAATATTAAGTTTCTTCGATGGGGAAACCTGTTTTTACAATATAACAAATGTACAAAACGAGATTCTTTCTAAAACTAGGTCTCCTTGATATAGAAAGGAGACAAAGTACAAATACAATTAAAAGTTCAAGAAAAATAAGAAGGAAAACACTAATATAACAATATAAATGTAATAAATCAATAAATATGGATTAACATTAGTGCATCTATGTCCTCTATATAATGTTTACAACCTATGAATCTAAAGGAATATAATGTTGGAATAAAATAAAATTACCAAACTTCATCATCCCTCAAGACAACATCATGAACCAAAATCAATAGAAACTATATCCTAAGTTTTCCAAGATTTCCTATAAATATAATCACATCCCCATACAATATAAATGGACAAGTGGATCACATCTATTAAATTCAAAAATATATGAATATGCACAAGACAACTCATCAATCTTATCATACAAAGATCGTTGTATAGTTAACAGTCCTTATCGACTATAAAAAACACTACGGACATGAGAATCCCTCCCATTCAAATCAAATACACCAATGAACAAGACAACATGAACTATAAACTCCCTCATACCAAAAGACTCCCTATGTAAGAGAAATATCATGGTCAACTGATTTGTCTAGGAGAATCCACCAACCATATCTATGTACTCTAAAATGCCTTTATTAGATGAAAACTTAGAATAAATATTAAGAATTTCCTCCCTCAAGATATCACAACCCTCCTCCTTAATATAATTGGAGGGCTCATGAATGGAGTAAAATAGTGCATTATGACTAACATATACCCTAGGAGGCATACTCACCCTTACTAAATATATAGGTGTTCCTACATCCTCTAAAACCTCCTTTAACCTTGAAGACTCATCTTCTATCTCACTAGAATGTATAAGTTCCAGTATATCATCAGGTAACCTTTAAATACCACTTTCTTTTACCCTTCTAATCAAATTCATCAGACTAAATAGAATGAAATCACTAATGGTTCATTATTCTCCCTCAAACGAAAATATCCATTATAAGTCTATCATATGATATACTTAAAGAATATTTTTCCTCAATATAAGAATAAATATAATATCAATCAACTCAAGAATAACACATGAATCCATCCAGAAGGAAATGGAACCAAACCCTCTCACAAAATAGGTAGTATCATAATCGAGCTCCACACTTGTACCTTTCTCTTGGTTCTAAATCCCATTGAATAATGACCTATCATATGTCATATGTCTCAAAGATCCATTTTCAACATACCATCYAGCACTAACCAAAGTGTTAGACTATAAACAAGATTCCTTGGAAAAGGAAGCATTAAATTGAGAATGATCCTCCTCTACACCTATTATAATCCCAACTAAAAMCTATTTCATAAMAAWTTTCTTCATCTTTAATGGACATTGGATGGCCCAATATCCCATCTTGTGACATTGGAAACACATTCCTTATTCGTGYATCCTTTCTTTCTACCSTTCATTATCCTTTTSATSAGRCCAATTTCAACTATTTCCTCTTCTTTCCTYGAACGAGTCTRCAATCTAATTTCTTCTTKCATAAKATCAACCAAAATATTTTGAAACTTTGGAAAGGTATCTCAAGTGAAAACACYCTAAGAAAATGGATCTATGAAGGAACAATTCYATTCAAATAAATGGACATCAAGTCCTAATTCTTCWCCTTTGTTCCAATGGAAACCAAGTAATATTTCAACTCAGTTGTCCTATTCAATTATCTCACCATGGTAWCTATTTTTCTCATATGAATGGATAAAAATTGTTTTTGCAATATCATCTATCAATAAGCACAATATTTCTAAAACAAATCAACCAAATCTTCAAACATGTCCTTACTTGTTGTCTTCTCTATAATGTGAGAGATGAAGTTATCATTTATAGAATCAATAATGATTCCCTTAAATTTGGATTCATTGTTCCAATAAGTGTCCAGATATGATGGATAGGTAGGTTCTGGAATCACTTTCATAACATGCTCCTAGAGACTGGATTCTTCCACAAGTAGTTGAATTTTTTGTTTCCATAGAAAAATTGAAATTCCCTTCAAAGATCTCACAATATCTAAGAACAAGAGTCATCTTACAAATCCTTTACAATACTCAAGTGCAAAAATTAGAAATATATGAAGTAGACAAGGTTCTTTTTTGGGTCTAATTTATTCTCCCAATAAGCCTAGGGTATCACACCAAAAATCCTTAGAAAAGGTCAAGCACTTCTCTCAAGTATTATCTAGCTAAAATACAATCTACCTGTTACACCTAGAGTGATATAAACACAAAATATCTTATATCATGTAGAATTTTTTTAGTAAAATGGGAACTAATGGTTTTTAATTGAACTCAAAAAATTTCAACTCTTTCCCATAGGTTTCCTATATATTAACGTCGTGAATTCTCAACGTTAGGGATATTATTAAATATAAAGAAAATAAGGACAATACCAATTCAATATATAAGATACCAATTTGTTCCAATAATTTCATCCCTATAGGGAAATATTATTATGCATGCATATAACATATTATCGTGCATATAACATATTCACCCTTAAAGTATTTCAAATGAGTTGGAAATATAGATTTGAAAATTACAAACCATAAAAAATATAGATGTATTAGAATCAAATATACAATAATAAAAATATTAGAGAGTTATAAGTTTCATTAATATGCATACAAATGAAGTTTATGTACATACCATAGACTTATGATATGGCTAGTACAAGCATCCATCTCCTTAAAACTCTAGTTATGGAAAACAAAGAAAACCCTAGCTCACCAAGGAGATCCAACAAACATGCATCACACAAGCATTTTATCCAAGGAAATTTATCTCCTCTCTATCTCCAATTCAATAAGTATATCCTAGGGTTTCATATCAAATCACTAATATCAAAATATCTAAGGGTTGAAACCCTAAGCCTAGTCTTAAATATGATTTAGAAAGATCTATAAACCTTAGCAACTCCAAGAGAGAGAGATATCAAATACAAAATAATTTCCAATAGAGAGAGGAGAAGTTGTGAACTCCTCTTGATCACAAGTCTAGCACAATAATGAGAAAGAATAAGTTATGAATTAATGATGAAGGACCCTCTCGCTCTCTCTCTCTCTCTCTCTCTCTCTCTCTCTCTCTCTCTCTATATATATATATATATATATATATATAATAGGTAAGGGATGAAAACAATACATTTGTGGGATAATTCCCTTATAAGAAACCTACAATAAGACATGTAGGCTCATTGATGTGGAATATAACACTCTAGGGGTACACATGTAAATATATAAGGTAATGTCATCCACAAGAAAGGATCCAAATCCTAGATTGATGTATGAGGTGTCTCCATCATTCCTCCTACAATCCTTCAATAACTCCAACAATCCTCCTAGTCCATCTACTCCACTGGGTCCACTGCCCTTACCTAAACACTATCACAACCCAGGAATCCTTCAGCCACATACAAACCTCCATGTAAGCATAAAGTACATCTTGTTCTATTTAGCATTCAATTTCCTCCTCTAGGATGAAAAATTATCCTTCTCCTAAGTATGACCGATGCAAAACCCCTACCTCAACAGGTTATGCTTGACCTCCTAGTCTAAGGATTGCTCTTCATCTCCCCTTGAGCCGAAATGGCTCTTTGATTCCTAGCTGGAATATTCGCACTTGTAACCACAGGTCATTTTTAGGAGCTACGCCTATGCAAACAAGCACTAGGCGTGAACTATTACACATGTGAACAACCAATGTGACCAAAACCTTTGTTTGAAAAGGTATTTCACGAATCACAATTTTAGGGGTATTGGCGTGATACAACCCCAACACTCCACATCCAAGAAACCCCGAAACCCGATGTGGTACCTCTCCCCAAGACTAGATCTGACAGTCATGTGCCTTCTCCTCGATCAATGGCCATGATCAAGTCGCGAATTCATGTTTCATGATATCAGGACTACTTGTGTCACACCAGCCAACTACTCCAACTCCTGACTCCCAAAATTCTGAGATCCAAAATCAAGAAATCAACGACTCTCATTGATCCATATCCAATGGATACTATTCCTCCTGGTTTTGTGAACGTTGAAAGTTTATCAGCCTTATCCTTTCCGTTGATATCCTAGATCCAATGGCTCATGGAATTTTGGTATTCCTCCCTCTGAGAAATTCCACCATCCGTTCATATTTTCAATGGATCCAAGCCAAAATACTTGGCTTCAATTCTTCTGGGGTCAACCTATGTGAGGTGACTTCAACCTTCTTCTTTTATTCGAATCCATCGAAGTATTTATCCCTTCTGAGCTTGGCTTCTAAGACAAACTTGAGAATTCCAAGGGTTCTTTGCATGCACTACTTGTGGTACTCACGATAACCTATGGTTATATAACGTCCTCCTCTTCTGTGCACTCCTTGCAATAGAAATCCTTCAACCACTCACTCAGGTTGGAAAAATATAAGACTTCAATCTGCCTGGGCAATCCTTACATGAATCTATGTTATACTCGCACTTCTACTAGTATGAGAACAACGGTATCTCTCCTGATCTTTTCTGAGGTAAAACTTAGAACCTGTCAATGCACTATTTACGGACTTTCATTGCACTCCTTCCAGGGATTCTCAGGAACAGAAACAATTGAAACTCATTCTCTCCCTCTCAAAGAATTCATACATTCAACATGAAATCATACATACACACAACATTGAAACAAATGGATAATAGAACATGTAAGCAAACTGTAAACATACCATTAAGAGATGAAAACAGTAATCACCACAACACCATGAAATTTGTATCAAAGCTTCCTTATATTATTCCAAATGCATCTGTACATGGGTTCTATAGGATCAACTATCTTCTTATACACTCTTCTGCAATCTCTGTTCTTCTATTCTCTTGGTCTACAACTCTCTAATTATTACAATGAGAATAATAATATTTTTCATACGAGGGATATTTTTAGAGTTTTCCCTCCTACACTCTAAGCTATCTAATCAAAATAAAAGCTACAACTACTTTACATTTAATACAATAAATGCCTCCAACAAAGAGATGAGAGGAACCGCTCAAGATCTGCATTACAACTCAAAACATAAATGTGAACGCATCCTTTGAAGATATTACATTAATGTCTTATCCTCTCAAATTCAAAATGATTTCAAAATGTGCATCGGTGCATATCCAGTTGTCCTCCACTCTTGCGCTTGCTTTTCTAGCTTGCTTACAATGCTCCTGCATCATACTCCTCTGGCTGAAAAATTCATGAAATGTTGTTCATGAGCTCCTACACCGTTTGTCCATGTTTTTGGATCTTCGCTTCGCTTTCCCAACTGACATCCTCAATAGGGTCTCCCTTCCATTTTATCAAATACTCAAAATATTTATTCCTTCGGGTCCTTTTTCTAACTCTTTGATAAATTATTCTTTCCATTTGTGGCTTTTCAGCTACAAGAATTTGCCTGACCCATTGAACTTATTTTTGATCCTATGATCCCTTAGTTTCATCTATTATGTAAGGATAGAGATCGACTACAATGAATATGGGTGAAATGCCCACACCATCTGGCAGTTCTATTTCATAAGCATTTGCCTCAAATTTTCTTATGATTTTACATGGCCATATCTTTTTCATCTTCAACTCATTATATGTTCCCTTTGGGAATCTTTCTTTTCTTAAGTGCGCTAAGACTAATTCTCCCACTTCAAACTGAATTTCTCTTCTATGCTGGTCTACTCTGTGCTTATATTCCTGGTTGGAATTCTTTAACCGCTCTCTGATTTTACTGTGGAGCTCTTGTATCTCTGCTTCAAATTAACTGAGATACTCCTCTCGGATTTACTCCATACATTATCTAGAATGGGCTCTATCCTGTGGTCCTATTCGGTGAATCATTATATGCAAATTCCACTTGTGGTAGAATCTGATCCCGCTAACTGTGATGTTCAACTACTAAAATCCTCAACAAATCCCCTAAACTTTGATTTACTACCTCAGTTTGTCCATCCCTCTTAGGGTGATATGTTGAGATAAAAGATAAATTAGTCCCCAGCTTCTTCCATAGCGTCCTCCAGAAATGACCAACAAATTTGGTATCCCTATCTAAAACAATACTCTTGGGTAAGACATGAAGTCGAACAACTTCTCTGAAAAACAGGTTTGCAATGTGTGTTTCATCATTGGTTTTCTGACATGGAATTAAATGTGCCATTTTTGATAATCTATTGACTACCACGAGTATGGAATCACAACCTCTATGTGTCTTTGGAAGTCCTAACACAAAATCCATGCTTACCGCATCCCACGACCTCTCTGGTAATGGAAATGGTTGATATAATCTTGTATTTTGTCTCTTCACCTTTGCGTGCTGGAAAAATATACATTTATTGACAAATTTATTGAGATATGTCCTCATCCCTGGCCAATAATATAGACTGTTCAGTTGTGCAAATGTTTTGTCGTGGCCAAAATGTCCATCCAATCCTGCACTATGTTTTTCCTTCAGAAGATTCTCCCTCATAGAAATATTTGGGATACACAATTGATCTCCTTTGAATAATAATCCATATTGGATTAAGTATTCAATCCATTGGCTTATGTCTCTCAGAATAGGATTCTCACATGCTTCGTAAGCATCCCTGAAATATGAATCATCCCTGTACATATCCTTAAGGGTGTCAAAACCTAAGGTCTTCACATGAAACTTCTGCAGAATCAAACATTTCCTGCTCAATGCATTAGCAACCTTGTTAGCAGTTCCAAAAATGTGCTTTATAACAAAGTAAAGTTCTTCATAAATTCAACCCATTTCACATGTTTTTGGTTCAATTTCTCCTATCAAGTTATGAATTGTAAAGCATGGTTATTTCTATACAAAATGAACTCTTTCGGAACCAAATAGTGCCTCCATTTCTTCAGCGCTTATATGACTGCATAAAACTCTTTATCATACGAGGAATATTTGATCTTGGCATCGTTCATCTTCTCATTGAAGTATGCAATCGATCTATTGTCTTGGCTTAAGACTTCTCCAACCACAAATCCACTTGGGTCACATCTCACTTGAAATGTTTTACTGAAGTCTATCAGAACCAGAACTGGCTGTTCGGTTATCTTTTCCTTCAACAACTTGAAACTTCTCTTTATTTCCTCTGTCCAAAAAACAAAATTATGTCTTTTCTTGACGGTGTCCATCATTAGTGCAAAAATTCCACTAAAATTTCTGATGAACTTCATGTAAAAATTGGCTAGTCAATGGAAGCTTCTAGCTTCAAATATATTTCTCATCGATGGCCATTATTTGATCATTTTTACCTTCTCAGGATCCATCTTCAACTAATTCAAAGAGATCACAAAACCCAAATAAATGAGTTCTTCCTTCATGAAAGATGACTTATTCAGATTTATCAACAACTTCTCCTGCTGCAACCTCCTCATTACTAGATTTAGGTGTTTCAGATGTTCTTCTTCAGTCTTACTGAAGACCAGTATATCATCAAGATACACAATTACAAATTTCCCAATGAAATCCCTCAGGACTTCATTCATTAACCTCAAGAAAGTACTTGGTGCATTCGTTAAAAAAAACGACATGACAAGACATTCATATAATCCTTCATTTGTCTTGAATGTTGTCTTCCATTCATCACCTTCCCTCATTCTAATTTGATGATATCCTCTTTTCAAATCAATCTTTGAAAAAAAAATTGCTCCACTCAAGCAATCCATCAAGTCATACATCCTTGGTAAAGGAAATCTATTCCTGATGGTGATTTTTTTTATATCCCTCGAGTTTGCACACATTCTTCATCCACCATCCTTCTTTGGACTTAACACTATTGGTACATCACATGTACTCAATCTTTCTCTTATCAACCCCTTGTCCATCAAATCCCGTACTTGCTTCTTAACTTCTTCATTCTCCTATGGCGCCAATATGTATGCTTATTTGTTTGGTAAACTCACCCTTGGTATAAGGTAAATGTGATGGCTTATTCTTCTGATGGGTGGCAACGAACAAGGTAAATCGTCCACCACTATATCAGCTAAATTCTCTAACATTTCTTGAATTTCCTCCGGTAGATCATTTATCGAGGTATTGGTCAAAATGACTCTAGGTTTCCTTACCATAGAAAACTGCATGCCTTCTTCTTTCCTGGATTCATCAAGAAGTTCCTTCCCACTCATGAGAAGTATAATGTTGATTACTTTTGCTTTCACCTTCTTGTGTTCGATTGGAAACAACACATGTTTCATGCCATTCTTCTCTAAGGTGTATGTGTCCTTTCTCCCATCATGAACAACATTTCCGTCATATTGCCATGTTTTTTCCAACAAAATATGACAGAAATCCATGGGAATAACATCACAAAAAATATCATATCTATATCCCCCTATCTTAAATTCAACTAAACATTGTTTAGTGACATTTACCTGATGTCCCTTTTGCAACCACAAGACTTTATATGGGCTCGGATGTGAAACTGTCTCCAATTCCAGCTTCTCCACCATTTATGTGGATACTAGATTATATGTGCTTCCACTGTCCACTATTACCTTGCATACCCTATCCTTGGTCTTCCAAGAAGTTCTAATCAAATTGTTCCTCTGGACTGGATTCTCCATATCTATCTCTGGATTCAAGAGAATCTTCCTCATCATCAAGGATCTTCCACCTTCTGCATCCTCTGCCTCAACATTTCTCCTTTGTGCTTCTAAAATGTTAGCTTCTCCTCCTCCATCTCTTTTTCTATCAAGAAATTAAAAATATTTGTGTCCAATGTTTCCACAAACAAAACACTTTATCTTGCCTCCTCTGCCTCTTCCTCTTCCTCTCGCTCGCGGAAAAGTGTTCTTATCGACATATTGTCTTCCCTGTGAACTTCCTCCCCTTTCTGGGTGATTATGAAGTTTCTTTTCTTCATCCTTAGTCTTTTGTACTCTATCCTAGGAAATTTCTTTGCCTCTGCTCTGACTTCTACCTCTGCCCCTTTGACCTTACTTTCAGGCCAATTTTTCTCCTGCCTTTAAAGCAATTTGATAATCATCTTCCACATTTATGATCATCACCATGCTCATCTCATCCTTAATGTCATATCTCATACCATTCATGTATCTGGCTACCTTTTCATCACCACTTGCACGATGACCTGCTCTAATGTTAATTCGATAAAACTCTTTAATGTATTCCTTCATTGTCATCCCCTTCTGTCTCAAATTATATATTCTTCGAAACATGTTAATTTGATAGTCTCTGGGTATAAACTTGGATTTCATATTCACTACCATCCTATCCCAACTTTTGATTCTTTTCTTTCCTTTACAATGTCTGTCAATTTGCAGTTCATCCCACCACAATGTTGCATGCCCTTTCAATTTAGTGACAACATGTTTTACTTTCCTATCTTCTTCGATACCTTCATAGTCGAAGTATTTATCTAGATATCTAAACCAATCTAGAATCTCTTCAACATCTAAGTTGCCTTTATACATTGAGATGTCCATTTTTTCTCTGGCCCCTATTCTTGCAACAAATATGAATTGGCGTTCTTCTGCAGCATCTTCGACTACAACTTCTTCTTTGGCTCTAGCCTCATTTTCACTTTCATCTTCATTGACATCTAATGTATCAATAGCTCACCTCTGTGTTGTTTCCATAGCATATAATTAGGCACAAAGTTCTCACATTTCCCTTTCCACAGCTGGATCGGGCATTGGTCTATCTTGACGTCTTCTGGGTGGCATTGTTGTAATCTTCTCTTTACAATAGATATTCAAAATCTATTTCTTTGATACCACCTGACGTAGCACCCCTACCTCAATAGGTTCTTCTTGACCTCTCGTTCTAAGGATCATTCTTAATCTCCCCTTGAGCCGAAATGGCTCTTTGATTCCCAGCTGGAATCTTCTCACTTGTAACCACATGTCCTTTTTAGGAGATATTCCTATGCAAACAAGCACTAGGCATGAACTCTTACCCACGTGACCAACCAATGTGACCACAACCTTTATTCGAAAAGGTATTTCGCGAATCGTGATTTTGGGGGTATTGGCGTGATACAACCACAACACTCCACATCCACAAAACCCTGAAACTCGATGTGGGACCTCTCCCCTGGACTAGATCTGACAGCCTTGTGCCTTCTCCTCGATCGATGACCATGATCGCATCACGACTTCACATTTTGCGATATTAGGACTACTTGTGTAATACCAACCAACTACTCCAACTCCCGACTCCCAAAATGTCGATATCTGAAATCAAGAAATCAATGACTCCCGCTGATCCATATCCAACATATACTCTTCCTCCTGGGTTTGTGAACACTGAAAGGTTATCAGCCTTATCCTTTTCGTTGATATCCTAGATCCAACAGGTCACGGAATTTTGATATTCCTCCCTCCGAGAAATTCCACTGTCCGTTTAGATTTTCAATGGATTTAAGAAAAAAAAATTGGCATCAATTCTTCTGGGGTCAACCTCTGCGAGGTGACCTCAACCTTATTATTTTCTCTGAATCCCTCGAAGTCTTTATTCCTTATGATCTAGTATTCTACTGCAAACTCAATAATTCCAAGGGTTCTTTGCACGCACTCCTTGTGGTACTCATGATAACCTTTGGTTATCTAACATCTTCCTCTTCTATGCACTCCTTGCAACAAAAATCCTTCAACCTCTCACTAAGGTTGGAAAAATATAAGACTTCAACCTGCCTGCACACTATTTGCATGTATCTATGCTATACTCACAATTTTGCTGGTATGAGAACAACAATATCTCTGCTGATCTTTTCTGAGGTAAAACTCAGAACCTGTCAATGCACTCTTTGCAGACTTTCACTACACTCCTTGTAGGAATTCTCAGGATGAGAAACAATTGAAACTCATTCTCTCCCTCTCAAAGACTTCATACATTCAACATGAAATCATACATACAAACAACATTGAAACAAATGCATAACATAACATGTAAGCAAACTGTAAACATACCATTAAGAGATGCAAACAATAATCACCACAACACCATGAAATTTGGATCAAAGCTTCCTTATATTAATCTAAATGCATCTGTACATGGGTTCTATAACATCAACTATCTTCTTATACATTCTTCTACAATATATGTTCTTTTATTCTCTTGGTTTACAACTCTCTAATTATAACAATGAGAATAATAATCTTTTTCGTACGAGGGAGATTTTTAGAGTTTTCCCTCCTACACTCTAAGCTATATAATTGAAATAAAAGATAAAACTACTTTACATTTAATACAATAAATAACTCCAAAAAATAGATGAGAGAAACCTCTCAAGATCTATGTTACAACTCAAAACATAAATGTGAATGCATCCTTTCAAGATATTACATTAATGTCGTATCCTCTCAAATTCAAAATTCTTTCAAAATGTGTGTCGGTGCATATCCAACTATCCTCCACTCATGCGATTCCTTTGATGGATTTCTTATGATGATCCTGCATCAATGACATTCTCTAATAAAGTATCCATATCCATGTGGCCATCATATAAAACATCACCAAAGTTGTTAGGGTATCTTTGATATTGTTGGTGCGCGGTTGTAAGACCCTAGGTTCAAGTTATATTAACCAAAAAAAACACTTCAAACACCATCCCTTTCATCATCACCTGCATGCAAGTGAACTCTCACCTGAGGAATTTATTGGGGCAACAAGAACCAAGTTTCTGCAGTAGTGAGGGAATGGGAGGTGATCATATTAATCATTCTTACTTATCTGTTCTGTGTGCATTATCATGTATCTGTTATTCCTTGTTTACTTAGTTAATTCAAGTATATAGTATGATTATACTGCATATTTCAACATAAACCATTTACTATAACCTTCATAACTATTGCGCAATGATCATACAATAGAAAAATATAGTATAACATGCCTAAAGAGAATATTCATGATCAATCACATAAAATACAAGAATACACAGTAATTAACATGGTTCACCCAAATTAGGGCTATGTCCATAATGGATGGATTCTTTATTATTCTTTCTATAATCATCTCAAGCTTGTGCATTGTGATTACAATAGAGATAACATTATATCTCTCTCTCCATATTTCCTAGCTGCTTTGCAGTGCAAGCCTCTCTCGCTCTAACTTCTCCCTAACAATCAAACATAGGATCTTCATTCTCAATCTACTCTCTCATTATCCTAACGAACATGTCAACTACTACTGACCAGAATCCAAACATAACAGAATAGGACCCCTATCTTCCCAACCCATTACATATTTATACATGGACTCGAGGGCTCAAAACCGTACTTTTCTTATCCCAAAAACCCAATTACAAGTCATTCTGACTTATGAAAATCAGTGTTGACTTGTTGTTCAGGATTGTTTTTCTTTATTTTATGTTTGCATGATGATTTTTCACTCCTGGATATTTTTCTTCCTTATTTTGTTCTTCTTTATTATTTTGGCATGCTAAATTGCTATCCTTCCTTTTCTCCCGCTTTATCTTCCTTCTTTATTCTCTACTTTATTCTCTGCTAAGTATGTTATTACTACACAATGCACTCCTGAATGTTCCTCTACTACACACTCCACTCCTTCCTTGTCGTTTTTCTTCTTCTGCTATGCATATCCTCCATACTTAGGATTTTCATGAAAAATGAATCCAAAATGTCTATCCAATAGGCCCCCAATACTCACCTGTGTCTCATCCCAAGACACTCAGGATTTTTGTGCGCTCCTCCATGCTTATATGAACTTTTGGGAAGTATCCTTTGTTTTCGCATCATCCTTTGTTACTTCTTCCTATATTCCCAAAATTTCCTCTACACCTTGCGCAGTCAGGGTCGTGAGCTTCTCTTCTGTGTCATGCATTGTTTTCTTCACTTTTTTGTGTGTAGTTTCCAGTTCCCCTATCACCCTTAGTTATTCATCTTGTAGAGGTCCTAATATTTGATGGAGGATATTTTGTTTGTACCAAATATTTTCTATTTCATCATGTGACTTCCTTTGTGCCAAAATGGTCATCATTCGTTCAACTGACAGGAGAGTGTTTATGCTCTATGAATCCTTCTATGCCCTTTCATATGCATCCCTTAATATGACCTCTGTGGCCTTTAATTTTGGATCCTCCACTAGGTTTTTCCATATTTGTGCACTTTCCTCGTAGAGCTTTGCGCATTCCTCCCTTATCTTCTAGATATTTTCTACTTTTTTCATCATTGTCCTCTCTCTTCCCTCACTTTCTTCTGGTGGTATTCTTGATGTACTATGAAATTGCAAGTCCTTGTTGATTAAGGTTAGTTGTCATTGATGTCAACCCTTGAAGAAAGATCCGTAGCAAAAAGGTTGGGTAATGGAACCAAGAGTGTTTGATATAAATATGACTCATTATTGTCTTGTCATGGTTGATAATATGTAGAAATGGGTGAACTCCAAAGTGGTGCCCTTATGGTGAAATCCCTCAGGGGAAGACGCTTTGCAGATTGATTTATCCTAGAATTATGGTTAGATAAACCACGATTATTTGTGGAATAATGAGATGAAGGTTAGTGAATTTTTCATTGAAACTATCATATATGGATAGTTCTTGTCATTCCATTTTCAGTGGTATGTGGAACGTCACATAACTCCTCACGGTTAGAGAGTTATGGCGATGAGAAGTTGGAGAACCCAAGTTTGGGTAATGGACCCAAGTTTTTTTTTATGGATAATGGTATGAGTTTTGATATATTTTTAGGTAATACTATTCTCTATGGATGGTACATGTCATTCCATTTCTGGTGGTATGTGTAACGTCACATAACTCCTCACGGTTTGAGAGTTATGGTCTTACGAAGTTGGAGGACCCTCTTATGTCATCTAGAAGCCCCAAAAGGTGAAAGTTGTCAAAGTGATTTAAGAGATTTTAGAAGGTAAATAATAAAGTGAATTGATGTGAGTATTATAATTCAAAGTGAATACAAAATAAATTATTTAAATAATAAATTTAATGCATAAATTAGAAGTGGGTTAACCCTAAAATAAAGAAAGTGGGCAAAGTGACCTAGAAGATGTTTTTAAGGAACCTACTTTGAGAGTATAAATAAGAGGAAAGGTTGTCTCATTTTAGACACAATTGAGAATATTGAATACCTATAGGCGTCTGAGGTAACCAAAGGATATATAAGCCGAATTTCTGAGGGAAGGTGAAGAAAACAAGGCCGGAATTCAAGGAACGATAAATTATTTTGATGATGCTTTCTACGGTATGTTATTTACAAGTCATCTCACCATTTTCGCACTAAATTTTTTTCTAGAATGATTCAGACCATGAAATTTCTATTCCATAGAGGAAACATATCTAAGTATCTGTGGTAAACAATTTATCTTGTGGTTCGTTTCATTTTTAGAGTTACACTCCGTGGAAAATAGGGTTTGTGGCTAGTCCTGAAACTAGTGAAAAAAAGGTTTTTCGGGTAAAAACATCATAAATTATTCACAACAGATCCAAATTCAGTAAGAAAAAATTTGTTGGTTAGAGTATAGTCTTTATTATTCTTTGTAAAATTTTCAGATCTATCCAAAAAATATTCTGTGCGGGGCACGCTATACAAGGTCACTCTCTAGAATAAGCCATAATTCAACAAGGTATGCCATTTTTTCCATAACTACTTTTTTGAGACATTACAAGTATTGACACCTGGAGGAATTGCATAAAACACACTAAAGATAATTGTGTATCAGTTTCATATATTTATTCATTACAGGTACAAAGTTATGATTATTTCAAGTTAGGGTTGTTGACTAATCCAAAACTAGTCATGTGAGACTAAAGAAAAGTTTGATGTAAATGCTAGTCTCTTGTTGTTTAAAGTTAAGGAAGGTTTGCAGGTATGCTATCATATACACTAGGTCTATTACAGAGTTATAAATAATATTTTTATGATGAAATTGATGAGGGATTTTGGTTGAGGTACAAGTTGGGTACATGGTTGAGACAAGTAGTTGATGAGTTGGCACATGCATGAGTTGTATAGTTGATGATGTTGGCACATATTGATGAGTCATAGTTGATGAGTAGTTGACACATGATTGGTACATACTTGGTACATGGTTGGTTGCACTTTTTTATGGTACAGGTTGATTACAGATTGTTTCGTATAGGTTGGTGCATGGTTGATGCACTTGTTTATGCTACAGGTTGGTGTATGGTTGATGCACTTGTTTATGGTACATGTTGAGGTACATTTTGATGCATGGTTCGGGTTTAATGGTACAGGTTTACAATTGTATATCTCATAGTGATAGTGTGACAGTGGTTCCATCATTCTACTTCTACTTCAGGGTGGTTGGACGAGGCAAGGAAAGGTGGTTGTAGCCACCTTCCACTTGTAGCTGGAGAACATAGGGGGGTGTAGCCTTCTTCTATTTGTAGCCAGAGAATTGGGGAGTTGGATATTCCCTCAGGTTGTAGCCTAAGAAACTAGGGGGTTGGATCCTCCTTCCAGTTGTAGTTGGAAAACAAAGGAATTCGGTGCTTCCAATGAATGTAACTCTTCAAGACATATAAGAAAAAGCATTTCGTGGTTTTCTACCGATTTGGGTTTCCACGTAAAACACTGGTGTACTGTGTATTTGTGTGATTGTTCATTTCTTATTTCTCATTATTGGATAATAATTCTATATTTATATAACACTTGGATTATTTGAAGAAAAGGGATTATAATTACACTATTACTGATTCACCCCTCCTCTCAGTAATCCAACAATCCTTGGTCCTTGTGTATAAGCATTTGATGACTTCATTGATTCTCGAGACATGTTCTTCCATGGTGGCCTCTACTACTAATGGTACTTCAAGAATTTCCTTATACAACTTTTTGATAGTCACTTGTGTATTCTGTGCCATTTTATCGGCTTCTTCATTCTCTTTTAAATATTTCTCGAGCCTTTCCTTGACTTCGTTCTTCTCCTTCATTTCTCTTTCAAATTTTACTTCAACTTCACTCTTTTCTTGCAAAGCATTTTTATACCTTTGTTTGTTTCCATATTTTCATTTGTCACCTTAATCACTTCTCTGCATGTTAGGTTTGTGTAAAGCCTTATATCATGCATAATACCTACCTTCAATATTTGTAGTATGCGTTTAGGAATCTGTGACACTAGTTTCTTCAGGTGACTTAGTGTTTTCATTTGTTCTTACATTTCTGGTGTCGGGAACTCAACCGCATTTATATCAATATCCAATACTTTGTGCCCATATGCTAACTTAGATAAGAATGGATTGGAAGTTTGTGCTTCCTCAACCAGACTCATGGACGGTCCCTCACCCGAGTCTTTCTTTGGTTCTTTATCCATGGTCTCCAATAGTTTTTTTATCGTCATCAATTGGTCACGCACCTTCTAGTGTTTTTCTTTGTGTTTCCTTGTTGCTTCCTCAATGGACTCATTTGTGGAATTCTGTACTTGGTAGTCAATTATGTCCATGTCATCATATGTCATATTATAGATATGTGGTACTTTATGTTCTTTCATATTTTTGTGCATAGCTACAACTTGACCCTTTCCCTTGTATTTTCGTTTGACCCTATCTCTTAGGACTGTTTGTTGGACTTATGTTATTGATGGTCCTAGCATATTCCATGCACCATTGTTTTTCCCATTTTCTTGTCCTTCAACGTGTTCTTCCTCATCCTTGTCTTGTTCTTCTTCTTCATTTGGGTGTTTTGTTTTCTCCCATGGAACTTTCCAATCTTCTTCCCAGTCATTACCGATCGAGAATACATCATTTGTTTCCAATTTGTAGTTGGTCGGTAGCCACTAGCACGCAGGGCCCCTTTTGTCTTGAATGTAAATATGGTGCATCCCTTCTTCAAATCACACAATATCCTGGTAGGTCTCTACCATCTAGGCGATGATGCATGGCTTCTGTGCTACTATGTGTTGGCATGTTTTTAGACAGAGGTAGAGTATGCGTGTTTGTCATTGATGGTGAAGATCAACATGATTAGATGGCAAAGATCAGAATGATCAGTAGCATAGCGATAATGGAAATATCAACAATGTAAGCTCAGAAGGAGGAAAACAGTCAAAGCACGACAAAGGTTTCGTTTCAGAGTTTCGCAGATCGGGAAATCCAAAGGAAAGAGGTTCGAACACGCGATATGCGAAATCGCGATAACAATCCTAACCATTGGAGTCATAGGACACGTGGAAAGCGATTGGAATTTCGTTGACTTGCACATTGGAGGAGTCAATGGAGCATGGTGTGGGAACTCGCGATATGTGAGATCACGAAAAGATCTGGACCATTGAATCATCGAGATCATGGATCGTTGATCAAGCATGACGAAGGCCCATGAAGTTGCAAAATCACGATAAGATCTTAACCATTGATCCAAGAGGCACATGTGGCGAGGGATTAACGTTTGGCTGACTGTAAATTCAAAGGAGAGAAGTGCTCGTTTGATTGGCGAGTGGTCATATCTCATGGTCACATTGTCGAGAGATGGAGAGCAGTGCTAGAGAAGACAAGATCTATTTCGGAGTTTGTGACATGGAGAGTCGAGAGGACTCATCACAGAATACCCGAGACGCGAAAGTGAAAAATGCATTTTTGAATAAGGTTGTGGTCACAGCCAGTGGTTACATCTGTGGAAGATGGAGGAAGAAGCTAGCGGTGTTAAGCTCCATCTCGGAGTCTCGGTGATCGTGACTTGGAGTATCAAGATCCTTCATCACATGAATCGTGATATGAAAGATCGCGATGAGATCTGGACCATCAGATCATTAGATATCTCGACCGTTGATCAAGCTCGATGAAGTTCACAAGTTTGTGAAATACAAAGCGCCTTTTGGCGCAGCCTGTTGTCAACATTGGTGGTCACGTGAGGGGAATAAACTAGCGGTGCTAAGCTCCATCTCAAAGTCTTGGTGATCACAACTTGGAGTGTCGAGACCCTTCTTCATAGGAATGCCGAGATGAGAAATCATGAAATTAAAATTCTATTTAGTGCTCGGTCACAGCTAGTGGGCATATGAGATAAATGTGAAATCCTGTGGATTTAATCCAACAGTGCTGGTTAATTGGAAACTTGATCGAAGGGTTTTTGTTTCACCTCACAGGTAATTGATCAGTTATGATTCAGTTAGTAGAACCGAATCATGGTTCTTGGACGGTTAGTGTTTCATTTGTCGATGCATTGTTCTAGGGTTTGAGGGGTAACTGAAGGGGTTGGAGTGTATAACAGAAAAACGCAGTGACTGTGCGTGGTTGGATGTTCTGAATGAAAAATGAGTTGAACTGTAAGAAAGGGAAAATTACAGTATGCACAGTGTGAGACCGACAGTATGCGCAGTGTGAGATAAAACTCAGAGATGAGTAACAGATGAGGAATAGACAAAAGCAAGAGCAGAATTGTAGAATAGCTTGAAGCAGAGAAAAATTGCAGAAAAGACAGAGGAAGAGAAGAATTGAAGAATAGACAAAGGAAGAGAAGAATTGCAGAACAGACAGAGGAAGAGAAGAATTGCAGAACGGTTAGAAGCAGACCATATTTACAGAACAGAGAAGAAGTGGTAAGAATCAATTTATCTGTGTTGTTGGTTATTCAATCATTTATTTATAATTAGGGGTGTAGGGTGGTGCTAGGGAGGACTGTGGTCCTCTGATATTCAAGTTGGTGCTTGAATATTGGGAGTTGTAGCTTCCATCTAGTTGTGGCTAGAAAACAGGGTGGCATGGTGGTGCTTGGGAAAACACAGAGTTTTTTATATGCAAGTTGGTGTTTGTATAAGTGAAAGTAGGTGGTTCCATCCAGTCGGTGCTGGAACACTCAGGGAGTTGGTGCTTCTTTCTAGTGGGTGCTAAAGAAACCAGAGAGTTGGTTCTCTCAAACAAGTTGATGCTTCTATAAGTGGAAGTAGGTGTTTCCATCCAGTCAGTGCTAGAACACTCAGGGAGTTGGTGCTTCCTTCTAGTGGGTGCTAGAGAAACCAGAGAGTTGTTGCTCTCAAACAAGTTGGAGCTTGTAAAACAGAGGTAGTAGCCTCACTTTGATTTGGTGCTCAAACATAAATGATGTACAAAACTTAAAAGACTGCCTATCATTTCAAAGAAGAAGAGGTTTTCTCCCTTTATGGGTTTCCTCGTGAAAATCTGTTTCTGTGTATATCTTATGTGTGACTGATGCTCATTATTTATGTTGTCCATATGTTGTATAATATTGATGATCACTTGAAGAAAGATTAAGAATGGTTTAATAGACTTAATTTTTTTTAAGAACAATAACAACTGATTCACCCCCCCTCTCAGTTGTCTTAGTAATTTCAACACTATGTACCTTATCGTGTCGAAGTAGACATAGAATGTAACATTGTTATCTATTTTTCTCCTCGTTTTTGTTGTATTCCATAGTTTTTCATACCGCGTAACTACATTAGATTTACTAGTTTTTTTCATAGGTTCGTAATCATTAGGTTCCTTCCACCCAACTAGTGTAATCAGGATGATAATCTAGGAAAAATGTAACTCCATGAATTTATCCTGGGATTCTATGCAGTCTATCAAAAACTAATTTATCAAAAATGTTTCCCAGTTCATTCTGACCCCCTCTACACACTTTTATGTCATTGTAATGATTGTGACCAACACCTTCTCCTTTCAGAATTTCCTTAATAGTTTGGAGGATAATACCTGCCTCACAAATCTCACAACATCGTCACTTATGTTTGTGACATCTAGCCCCCTCTTCCCTCTAAATGTATTGAATGTATCCTTCATAGTATCTGATAGTGTGTGGATGTAATACCCTTTGTTCAAGTTATATTAAAAAAAAAAAAACCTTTAGACACTAACCCTTTAAACATCACCTACATGCAAGTGAAGTCTCTCTTGAGGCATCTATTGGTGTTGTAGAAACCAAGTTTCTATAGTAGTGAGAGAATGGGAGGTGATCATCTTAATCATTCTTACTTATATGTTCTATGCACCTTATATTGTATTTGTTCTTCCTTGGTTATATAGTAGAATTATACTGTGTATTGCAACATAAAACATTTACTGTAACCTTCATAACTATTGCGTAGTGATCATATAGTAGACAAATCTAGTCTAACATGCCTAAGGATATTATTCATGATCAATCACATAAAAGAAAAGAAAACACAGTAATTATCATGGTTCACCCAAATTTTGGCTATGTCCATAATGACTTTATTCTTTATTATTCTTTCTATAATCATCTCAATCTTGTGCACTATGCTTATAATAGAAATACCATTCTATCTCTTGTTCAATCTTTCCTAGCTGCTCTGTAGTGCAAACCTCTCTCTCTAACGTCTCCCTAACAATCAGACATAAACTCTTCATTCTCGGTCTAGTTTCTCATTCTCCTCATGAAGGTGTCAACTACTATTGACCAGAATATAAACATAATAGAATAGGACCCCTATCTTCCCAACTCATTACATATTTATACATGGAATCTAGGGCTCAAAACCCTACTTTCCTTATCCCAAAAACTCAATTACAACTCATTCTGACTTATGACAACTCGTGTTGACTCATTGTTTGGGCTTTATTTTCCTTATTTTACATATGAATGTTTATTTTGTACTCCCCACTATTGTTCTTCATGGTTTCGCACATATTTCAACTTTTGGCATACCGAAATACTATCCTTCCTTTTCTCCTGCTTTATCTTCCTGATTCATTCTCTACCTTAATCTCTTTCTTTGTTCTCTACTAAGTGTGTTATTACTATGCATTGCACTCTTGAATGTGCCTCTATTATGCACTCCTAGGAATGAATGCACCTTTAGTATGCACTCCACACCTACATTGTCTTGTTTCTTCTTCTATTGCGCATATCCTCCATACTTAGTATTTTCAAGAAAAATGAATCCAAAATGTTTGTCCAACAGATTCCTTAGGGAAAAATATCATGAAAGAATATAACTATGATTAAGTGACCACTGATTAATCCATCTCCAATGTGAAAATTCATCACGAATCATATCCTATGTGAAAATACATCACATATCATCTAGGAGTTGAACATACACCATGTACCCCAAATCTCATGAAGAAGGTCCCCCAAAAAATGTGTAAACACTTTCAGTGTAACCTTGAAAGATAACAAAGTAACCATGAAATATAATAAAGTAACCTTGAGAGATAACACTTCCTACACTACTTCACTGAGATGAAGGATATTGTAGTAGTTATAAATACCTCTAGAACCTTTTAAAGTTGACCTCCAAAAGTAACAATTAAAACATGGGGCCTAATCTCATAAGAAAAATGATACTTCCACATATGGTTGTTCTAAAATAACACTGAAAACTTCAATCTAGGAAACATCAACTAGTAGTTCATCTTTGAAAGGATTGATGTTGTAGTGTAAGTGATATTGTTGATTAATTCATATGTCTTGGACTGTTAAGCCCTAATATTGGCTCATTATCCATTAATTGGGGCATATTAGATTAGTAATGTTATTTTATTTATGTCGGCTTTAGGCCATTAGTTGTAATTTAGATTAGTAATGTTATTTTATTTATGTCGGCTTTAGGCCATT
>ML783724.1:397339-495207 GCA_009831015.1 Picea engelmannii
TCACGATATGTTCGAGGATGTTCGTTGTGTGCTACAAGTAAACCTAGCAATCAAAAGTTGGGTTTGTATACTCCACTTCCAGTTCCTTCTCGACCTTGGGAAAGTATTTCCATGGATTTTGTTGGTGGTTTACCTATGTCGAGGTGAGGTCATGATTATCTTTATGTTGTGGTTGATCGATTTAGAAAAATGTGTATTTTGATGCCTTGTACTAAGAAGGTAACAGCAGAACAAACGACACAGTTGTTCTTTCAAAATGTTTGGGTGCATTTTGGATTGCCTAAGTCCATTATTTCTGATTGGGATTCTCGATTTGTTGGAAGTTTCTGGTCGAGTTTATGGGCACTCATGGACACCAAACTTAAAAAAAGCACATCTTTTCATCCACAAATAGATGGTCAGACAAAGGTGGTAAATCGTAGAATGGTACATCTTCTTCGTTCTTATTGCAGCAAGCATCCTAAACTTTGCGATGAACATTTACACTATATTCAACATGCGTACAATCCAGCTAAGCACTCTTCAATGCAAACATTGCCATTTGAAGCATGTTTTGGCTATTTTTCCAAGTCGCCTTTAGATTTTATCTTTGGGAAGGATATTGCTGTTGATGGTCAATATGACATTGATAGGGCAGAAAAGTTCATTGAACAAATTCAGTCGATACATCAAGTGGTGCAAGAGCAGTTGGAAAAGAGTCAGGCCAAGTACAAGACGAGACATGACAAGCATCGTGTTGATCACAGTTTCCAATTTGGAGATGAATTTTGGCTTTACATCATCAAGGAGAGGCTTAAAGGATAAGGTAAAAAGTTGAAACCGATTCGATATGGTCCTTTCAAGATTATCTACAAGATTGGTAACAATGCTTTTCGTTTAGATTTGCCTCCTTATATGAAGATGTATGCAGTTGTTAATGTTGATAATTTGAAGTTGTATGAGCCTCCATTGATTGATGATCAAGGAGAGCATGTTTAGATTCCTTCCATAGATGATTTTTCTCCAGAGTATCTAACAGAACTGCACGAAGACACCATCCTTGACAGGAGAATGCGAACTTCAAAACGAGGAAATGTGGAGTATCTTCGAGTTGGTCTTAAAGGGACGAATCCAAGCAAGGCCAAGTGGATTGAGGTTGGAAGGGTTAGGGAACTTTACCCTAATCTTCACATAGACTGAAAATAGTCTTTTGGAGGTCCAAAAGCTTCCCAATGGGGAGGTGTGATCAGGGGATCAAATTTTGCTCAAAAATTCAAAGTGCTCAGAATCACTTCAAACCGGACGAGAGCGTAGGTCTCGTCGTTGAAAACCCAACTCAACTCGTTTAGTCTCAAACGGAAGTCGGGAGCAAGAGATATTGCAATCTATTCATAAAGTCAAACAGGCAAAAAAAATGATGTTGACTGTACCGTCCGTACAGTCCGTACAGGCTGACGTGGCAGGTCCGTATGACTGTATAGAAGTGATGTGGGATATGATGATTGGCAGGCATGGTCGAATCAGATGGTGACACGTGGTATTTCGTTGGTTAATGGTAAGGTTCCACGTGGCCCAATCATGGGCTGCCACGTGGCACCCCTTTATTGGCTTGTGGTTTGTTATGTAAAATGTTATGGGTCTGTGGGGGTCGAACCCCATACCTCACCGTTGGTGTAACACTTTAACAAAGTCCCCACGACCATTATTCCCACATGATGTTGCTTACCATATAATGGTTCGCATTATATTTAAATTCGTATGTTTGTATATTTGGGCGGGGGTCGGGTCGGGGCTTAACCCCGGCCCATGGTCGTGTTGCTATTACATATGACCACCATATATATATACAATTGCGCATGGGTATAACACGGCCCCGGTCACGTTTACTACCATGTGACTTGATATAAGAGTTGGCGTGGTTTTACATTATGGTTTGAACAGTTCAAATGACCCGCCATGTGTCATATTATGATTTGCCTTTGATTTTAGCCCTTTGCGCCGGTCATATGGAGGACCGCATATGCCCAGGTGCTAGGCGGTTAGGGGCTGGCGCACCCATAACCATCCTATAGTTTGCACCATTGGCGTGGTTGCACCTGGTGCTGGGCTTTCACGCTATTTATTGCGTGTGTGCCAGGTTCATTACAAAAAGGTGCAATTTGTAGATGCAGAGACATCAAGCTTGAAGGGGGAGACTTCCAGGAGGCCTAACGTCTTCATTTTTTGACCGATTGAGGTGCCAAAAGAGCCCAGATAGGGGTTTTTGGACGCTCTGAAGCCATTGGAGCAATTGGTTGGTCAGTTTGAGCATTGTAAATCATATTTTTGAGCACTTTAAGCAATTAATAATAAATGATCCATTGGAAGCTGGACCAGGAGATGTAGCCCAAGAGAGGGGTGAACTCCTTTATCAATTGTTGTGTTTATGTGATTATGTTCATTGATTATGTTGTTGTATATATGTGTTTTGCATGAGTAATCCCTTAATTTATGTGTTGCAAAATTGATCCATTTTCTTTAAACACATAACAATTACATTGCAATAATTTCAAGTATTTCAAGTCTTCTTCAATTTTAGATCATGTATGCATAACTAAGGATTTTGTTGACATCCTTACCTGTCAAGATGGGTTTCTCTGGCAGTTGCAGGAACATCAACAGTGTTATTTGTTTTCATTCTAGTGGCTACATCTCTTCCTCCTCTTCAGATTCTATCTCTAGTGGAGATTCTTTCTTCTATGTCATTGTGATGAAACTCAGTCCTACCCCGACTTCTTGACCTTTCTTCTTCAGCAGCTCGACAGGAAAAACATAGTGCATCCCCGACTTGTACAGGTTGCGTTTGACTCTAGGCCACAACATCACCTCCTTGTTGAAGGCCTCTTCATCCAGATAGAATGGTAGAATCAATGAATGGAAGTCATCCTTGTTGGAATACCTTGGCAACACAAACATATGGTGTCGGTTCATGTTTAAGGCTATGTTCCTCATATTGTAGTTGAGATGCTCTTGTGGAATGGGAAAATTTTGCGTTGCGTCAATACGGCCATTGTACCACTTGGAGAATGTCATGTTGTTGAAGGCTGTGTTCTCCAAGTCTTCCCTTGAATGCTAAGACTCAAAAATTTTGGCTAGGTTCCCCTTGTCTGCTAGCACCAACGGTCTTCTAGCGGGTGGAATCCACTTGAGCATTGCAAATGAAAGAAAAAAGTAGCCATAGGTGAAGGTACCACCTTTATCATAGGCTTCCTCACAAGCCACAAGTAGTTCCACCAACATGCAGCTACACCTATTGAAGACAATGCTATTGGCACAAAATTACACCATTGATAATGCATCTAGTGTGCATTCTCCCTTGTAGTAAGACCACGTCACTTTTATAGATATGATGTAGTAGCCAGTCCTGAACGTCTCAGGTAGTATGGGGTTGATATTGGTTGTGTTCCCCCCATGTATGTGTGGAACCTTTCATATATGTTGGGCTCCCTCTATTCTTGCCATTCTTGATGGGACCCTAGAATCCTTTGGGCACATCCTCCCCCTCAAGGGATAGTCGAGTAAGCTGGTGGATGTCTTTTGTGTGGATTGGATATCTCCTATCCAAACACAAACTTTTTTCATGCACCCTGTTGATTATGAACTTAGTACACTGTGCAACCTCGTCAGTGGTATCGAACACTGGTAAGTACTTGAGGTTCATTATGGTTGCTTTGAACAGGTTAATAAATTTGGGCTTTGGAAAAAACTGCATGCCTCCCAATGCATCTGGAGTGATACTCCAGAAAACATCTATGTTCATCTGGGGAAAAAATACTTGGTCTGTTAAGTCGATATCGAGGAGATTGACCTGCTCCACCTTCCCCTTGATATCACCCATGACCTCAATGCGGGGGTCGCAGGGCTCATCTGGTACTGCATATTTGGAAATGGTTCTTTTGATTCCTGTAGCTCTCAGCATTGTGACTCTCGACTATCAAAAAATTCTGCAGGTGAGACAAGGATTAGGGATCATGACTACGGGTCGAGGAATTACACAAGATTTCTCGCTTTGCAGAATTCACAAATTGCTAAGTTCATTATGGGAAATAATGTGTTCTACAATGGGTTCTCAGAGATTTATAATCGAGCTCTGCTGGCAAGTTCAGTAATAACTGTTTTTCATCATTACCCTATAGATGCAACTTGGATCTGTGTTTTCTGACATTTGGATATTCTGGCATTTACTATGCAAGTTGGACAGGGACATGGTTGATTTCATACCTTACCGTTTGACAGATGAAAATATCAGCGTGAATATCGATGGCATCTTCGTGTATTGTGGCTTTATGGATTAACCGAATTTAGATGGGGTACCATAATAGTAATAAAGGTTGTGAGTGGACTAGTTTCATGTGGCACATGGACTTAGATTGCATTCAAATTCGCTCTTCCTTCGACCACAAAATGAGTCCCCGTCATATTATTGACGATCATTAATAGGTTATTGATGCATCTTATCCTACACTGTTGAGTAAGCAGTTCTACATCAACCAACACTTAGATAGAAATAAATGAACTACATGTCCCGACGCACCACTACACACGTCCAATTTATTAAGTGAATTTACAGAAATTGCAGAAAAAATCAAATCTAACGACTATACATGCTCCTTTGAACTAGAGAAACAATCCTTTATCTTAGTTCTGAGCCACATAGGGTTTCAACTGAGCGCCATTCATCCATCCTAGACACAATATACCATCTAGTTGTGCATCTCTGACTGCTCCAGAAGTTCGGATCTCCACAACTATAAATCGTCCCAACCAATGCATGCACAACTTCTTGGATGCTTCTGGTACCGACTGTCATAGAGTAGGAAATTGTCTCCTTGCGAAAATACTTTGGTCTTATTGTTTTTTTCATGCAAAGATTTCTACCTTGCTTTCTCAACTAACTAATGTAAGTCTACTAAAAACTTGGTCTCTTCAATTTCTTGTAACTCCATGAATATCTACGCAACTAATTCTTCCTCCGACATGCATGTGATCTGTGCAATGTGCAAACTTGGAGTAATGAATTATGCAGGAAACACAATCTATTTCCCATAAACTAGTTGAAATGGAGAGTACTTGTGGAGTTTTTTTATGGTTGTCCTGTAATCCCATAGTACTTTTGGAACTCTTTCATCCCAATCTTCCTTCTTTTCACAACAAAACTTCGTTAACCCTCTCTCCAAAATCTTGTTAAAGGCCTCTACTGTGTCATTGGCTTGCGGGTGGTAGGGAATGCTTTTATGATGTTGGATCAAGAACTTTGTTGTAATATTTGATATGGTACTACTGATAAAATGAGCTCCTTGATCACTGGTCAGACTCCTTGGACATCCAAATCGAGTTATAATATTTTCAAAAATGAACCTAGAAGGAGTATCAATCGAACAATCTTGAATAGATTCTGCCTCGGGCTAATGTGTAAGATAGTCAGTTGCAGTAATAATGTACCTAGACTTTGAATTATTAGTTGTGGGGTTGATCAACCCAATGTAGTCAAACGCCCACTTCTCAAATGATTATAAAGCTCGAACTGGTTGAAGTGGTAGTTCATCTCGTCATGATGGCTTACCCACTCTTTGAAAAACATTGCATGATCTAACATATGTTTTTTCATCCCTGAAGAGTGTGTCCCACCATAGTCCATCTTGCATAACTTTCTACACAGTGTCCTTTCCTCCCACATGACCTCCCGCAACTCCATTGTGGCACACCCACAGTATATCCTATCCTTCATGATCCAAGACACATATCTTGAGGATACTATCTAGTCCCAATTTATACAATTTCCCTGTAATCAATTGATAGTCTTCTACTCTAACCACCATATGGAATTTATGGGTTGTAGAATATGTTTCTGGGCAAGCTCATGCACTTAAGAAGATTGTTATGTCTTCCAAGTATTTTTTTATTGCCTCAACCCGGTACAGGTCTACATCTGGAAGTTGATCATCGATTTCTCTGCCACTTTCCCTTGACTCTAATCTAGATAGGTGATCAGTCCCTACATTACATATTCTAGTATTAATGATCACTTCAAAAGAAAATTCCTGAAATAGTAGCAACCATCTACAAATTCTCCCTTCCAACATAAGTTTGTTAACTAGATATTTTAATGCAGAATGATTAGTAAAGAACTTAAAATGAGAATCTAGAAAATAATGTCTAAACTTCTGCAAAGTGTAAATCATAGCTAAACCCTCCCTTTTTGTCCTTGTATAGTTGCGCTCATCTTGAAAAAACTTACTCTCCCAAAATAGATAGGATGATCCATGGCTCCATCTCATGGTTGTGCTAAGATAGCTCCTAAGTCAATACCTGAAGCATCTACGTGGACGTGAAATTCATTTTCCCAATTTGGAAATATCAGAATAGGTGTTGTGATGAACTTCTCCTTTAGGGTCTCGAACGCTTTATCACATTCTGGTATCCATTGGAACACTTCGGCCTTCTTTAGTAGATTTTCCAGTGGTGCAGTGATATTTTGATATCTTCTGATGAACCTGCGGTAGTACCCTGTGTGCCCTAGCATGGAGTGCAATTGCTTAGCACTTGTAGGTGGTGACATGTTCACAATAACCATAGCTTTGGCTAGTTCTACCAGTACTCCCTCTTGGCATACTATGTGGCCCAACAAATTTCCATGTGGCACACAAAAGATAAACTTTCTGAGGTTCAATGATATCTACAATTGTCTATATTTGTAAAACATTAGATGTAGTAGGGCTACATGTTCCTTGAGTAGACTATATACCATCCAATCATCCATATAAGAATCTATAAACTTGTGAATAAATTCTCGGAAATCTTCTATCACAATCCCGACGAAAAGTACAAGGACGTTCTTTAGGCTGAATAGCATCACATTGTATGAAAATCACCCCCATTATATTATGAATGTGGTCTTTTTGTTTTTCTCTTCAACAATCCTTACTTGGTGATACCCTGAAAATCCATCTGTAAATGAGTAATATTCTTACCCCACAACCTGTTCTAGCACCTCATCCGTAAAAGGTGCTGGAAAATGATCATTCACATAGGAAGCATTAAGGATTCTATAGTCTACACAGACCCTAATATCCTTTGTTCCTTTCTTTCTCTCGATAACTATTGGGCTGACCCATTCTACTTCTTCCACTGCAAAAATAAGTCCAGCTTATAGCATCTTAGTTATTTCCCTTTTAACCTTCTCTTTCACTCTTGGGTTAAGGAAGTATGGTCTATGCCTCACAAGCATTTATATTGTTTTTAATTCAATTTTCAACTCTCCCATAACTCCTTCAATCTCTTTTAACTCTGAAAATGTATTTGGGAACAAATCCTCATATTCTCACAACAAACTATATATTTCTTGACTAGTTTTATCATCCCAGTAATATCCCACCATAGCTATTTTAGGTTGCTATGTGGTCCCTATATTGACTTTGCACAAATTCAATGGGTGATTATAACAACCATGACTTTGAATGGGTATGATGTTCTTGATTTCTTTATTCCCTTCTATGTCTTTAATGGCTAAGTTTTTCAACTCTTCTAAATCATCTCGGATTTCTAAATCCCTCTCAATCTTATAACATTCTATAGGTCTCTTGTATAAGGTTAGATGAAGATTAGTCTGAAGTTATTGGCTCTACTTTTCACATATCACTGGGTCTGATTTTTGTTTACTATTGTCTGTAAAAAGGAATTCTTTAATTCTTTGCAGGACTACTTCGAGCTCAGGGTACTTACTTGTAAGAGATAATTCCTTTCTATTTGACCTCTTTTGTCATCTAAATGAGAAAAATAATGGTTCTTACAAGCTCATTTGGGTCAGCTAGGAAAGACAACAGTAAAGAAAAGGGTTAGAAAGATAAATCATAAAAGATAAGCAAAGAATTAAACTAAGAATGATAAAAACAATTAAACTATAGTGCATAAGAACATAAGGACAAGGAACAAATAAGACTCATGCCACCAATGGAAAGGATGTTATTAGTGGAAAGAAACACCAAGAAGAAATAGAGACTTTGGGTCCCCTCTTCCTCCAAGGGAGGGCTCTTGAACCCCCAAATATTAAAGATCACTTCAAAAGAAAATTCCTGAAACAGTAGCAACCATCTACAAATTCTCCCTTCCAACATAAGTTTGTTAACTAGATATTTTAATGCAGAATGATCAGTAAAGAACTTAAAATGAGAACCTAGAAAATAATGTCTAAACTTATACAAAGTGTAAATTATACTAAACCCTCCCTTTTTGTCGTTGTATAGTTGTGCTCATTTTGCAAAAACTTACTACTCGCAAAATAGATAGGATGATCCATGGCTCCATCTCCTGGTTGCACTAAGATAGCTCCTAAGTCAATACCTGAAGCATCTACGTGGACGTGAAATTCATTTTCCCAATTTGGAAATATCATAATATGTGTTGTGTTGAACTTCTCCTTTAGGGTCTCGAACACTTTATCACATTCTGGTATCCATTGGAACACTTCGACCTTCTTTAGTAGATTTTCCAGTGGTGCAGTGATATTTTGATATCTTCTGATGAACCTGCGGTAGTACCCTATGTGGCCCAACATGGAGTGAAAGTTATTAGCACTCGTAGGTGGTGACACGTTCACAATAACCACAACTTTGGTTGGTTCTACCAGTATTCCCTCTTGGCATACTATGTGGACCAACAAATTTCCATGTGGCACACAAAAGATAAACTTTCTGAGGTTCAATGATATCTGCAATTATCTATATCTATCAAACATTAGATGTAGTAGCGCTACATGTTCCTTGAGTAGAATATATACCATCCAATCATCCATATAAGCATCTATAAACTTGTGAATAAATTCTTGGAAAGCTTATATCACAATCCTGGTGAAAACTACAAGGACGTTCTTTAGGCTGAATAGAATCACATTGTATGCAAATGACCCCCATTCTATTATGAATGTGGTCTTTTTTTTTTTCTCTCTTCAACAATCCTTACTTGGTTATACCCTAAAAATCCATCTGTAAATGAGTAATATTCTTTCCCCGCAACATGTTCTAGCACCTCATCCATAAAAGGTGCTGGAAAATGGTCATTCACATAGGAAGCGTTAAGGCTTCTATAGTCTACACAGACCCTAATATCCTCTGTGCCTTTCTTTCTCTGGATAACTATTGGGCTGACCCATTCTACTTCTTCCATTGCAAAAGTAAGTCCAGCTTCTAGCATCTTATCTATTTCCCTTTTAACCTTCTCTTTCACTCTCGGGTTAAGGCAATATGGTCTATGACTCACAAGCGTTTATCTTGTTTTTAATTCAATTTTCAACTCTCCCTTAACTCCTTCAATCTCTTTTAACTCTGAAAATGTATTTGGGAACAAATCCTTATATTCTCACAACAAACTCTATATTTCTTGACTAGTTTTATCATCCCAGTAATATCCCACCATAGTTATTTTAGGTTGCTCTGTGGTCCCTATATTGACTTTGCACAAATTCAATGGGTGATTATAACAACCATGAGTTTGACTGGGTATGATGTTCTCGATTTCTTTATTCCCTTCTATGTATTTAATGGCTAAGTTTCTCAACTCTTCTAAATCATCTGGGCTTTCTAAATCCCTCTCAATCTTGTAGCATTCCATAGGTCTCTTGTATAAGGTTAGATGAAGATTAGTATGAAGTTATCGGTTCTTCTTTTCACATATCACTGGGTCTGATTTTTGTTTACTATTGTCTGTAAAAAGGAATTCTTTAATTCTTTGCATGACTACTTCGAGCTCAGGCTACTTACTTGTAAACGAGAAGTCCTTGCTATTTTACCTCTTTTGTCACCTAAATGAGAAAAATAATGGTGCTTACAAGCCCAGTTGGGTCAGCTAGGAAAGACAACAATAAAGAAAAGGGTTAGAAAGATAAAGAATAAAAGATAAGCAAATAATTAAATGAAGAATGATAAAAACAATTAAACTATAGTGCATAAGAACATAAGGACAAGAAACAAATAAGACTCATGCCACCAATGGAATGGATTGTATTAGTGGAAAGAAAACACCAAGAAGAAATAGAGACTTTGGGTCCCCTCTTCCTCTAAGGGAGGGCTCTTGAACCCCCAAATATTAAGCTCTTCTTACAAATGAGAAACTAGGATCAAATTGTGAAGAGAATCCAAAGCACATTCATTCTAGAGGTGATATGAATGGATAAGTGTAATGGTGCTAGCATAATCTTGATGAGGAAAGAGGATCCTCTGAGAGAATACCAACAACATAACAATACAAATGAATTCCTTGAAAATGTAGTGCACCCGTGGCTTCCTTTTATAGCATAACTTTGAGTCATTTTTCAACCATCTTTTAGTGTGAACAAGGGGATATTTAGGGCATCTTTAGGTCTTTAACCAACCACCCAGCCAGATTTAGCCGAGATTTGGATGTCAAGTCGACTTGGAAGCTGAACCAGAAGTGGGTGGGAGGCCAACCAATATCATAAATGCACCATTCTGAGTTATGTGAGGCTTTTTGTGTCCACATTCGTGCATCAGGTGCATGTGCGCTTTTCAGGCATTTTCGACTGGTACACGTGCACATGCTTCCTGTATATCCTTACCACATGGTGATTTTATAACTGGTCGTATAGTTCTGGACCTTTTGGAAATTCATTTTTGGTGATTTTTGGTCCATGGGTGAACTAATAGTTGTTTGAAGATGCTGGATTCCTATAACCATTTGCGAACGAAATTTCAGTGATAACAGATGCCCCCTGATGGATGAGGTTAGTAACATACGTATAGCCAAAATTCATCAATGTTTCTTCTACTGAGAGTACTTTTGTAAGAAAGAGAAAAAATGAGAGTATCAAGAGTGACCCATTGGAGGGAGAGGGGAACCTGTAGTACCCAACCTTTCACAAGGTCTGAAAAATAAATTGTGTACAAACAAGGCAGGCATGCCCCATTCTCATGTCATGTAACTCAAAAATGTGGAATACAGTAACTGAAACGGTGTGTTGGTGTAGATCACTGCAGTGCCCTCCAGGGCGGTTTGATAATGACAGAGGACAATTCTAATGATGAACAAACTCTGAAAAAAAAGGTAAGTACACCTATGAGAAGTGTCGATGATATGAAGGCATTGATAGTCTATCAAATTTCATAGGTCTTCGGCATATATGAAAAAAACTGCAATAGTCGCGAAGTAAGACCCACCGCAACATGAGAAAGTGTTGAAGTCGAATGTTATGGGGGTCAACGACAAAAAAGAGCAATGATGGTTATCCCTTTTTCATCTGAGACTCCTTATTGTAAAGGTAATGAGAGTCAAGATAGTGTCTCCCTTCTGGAAACTGTGTTGATGTCGACAAAAAGGGAGACGTGAATCCAAGAAGAAAATGGCTTTGTGATATCCACTAGATGATATTATGAATTGATGAGGTACATGGATGAAGTCAAGATGCGGTGAGACTCGAGACTACCCTTGGTTGGGGATATATGTGAAGTATAAGTGGCAACAACCGTTCAAGTAAGTCGACTGTCAGTGGGACAACCAGACGTGGGAAAAGTTGTGCCAGAGGCAGGACAAAGTGAACAAAATTAGAGAGCAGAGGTATGGGACATGTGGGATACTCGGGGTTTATGGGTGATGTCAACAGGGGTAGGTGATAAGGAATGCCTCAACCAAGGGCGACATGGGTTGCATTTTCCAAAAAGGAAGAAGGTCGCCAAAGGTGATGACAAAAAGCTATGTAAATGTTGGAAACAAAGGATTTTTACAATTACCAAATGAATAAAGAATAATTTGGGATGAGTGTACAAATAAAAAAATGGGTGCCCTAGTGAAATATGGTTGGGCCAGTTAGGGCACAAGTTGCGTGGAGAACTGGTTGAGGGTGGGGGCCCCATGGGTGGGTTTCTATATGAGGTAAATGAAATGGAGGGAAATTTGCGGATGGGAAAATTGATTGTGGATGAAATGGATGGTTAACGATACTGAGGAGGTGCAGTCAAAATAGAACCTTGAAGAGATAACTTGGGAGTCCATTGGGAAAGCTAGAAAAATGAGGAGAATGAGTATGTGGTTGATTCTTGGAAATGCATAAGACTATCGAGACTCCCATAACTAGGGGGTGAAAGCAGCATGAGTGTCAAAGTGCCAAGGGGGACTATGAATGGGACAACTCATGTGGGGGACAGTGCTATTGGCTGACAGTACCAAAATGCATCAAAGGAGATAGTACTGCAGAGCCAGATATGAGGATCCTACAGGCAAATTTTAGAGGTTGTGACTGGAGAGGAAATTGAGATTCAGAGGGAATGATTACGCAATTGAGATTCAGAGGGGATGACCTAGTACCTGCACACATGAAAACCAAATACCCGACGTGAATAATATCTGAAAATAAAGGACATATAACATTTATTTGACAATTTTGAACATGAGTAGGAGTACCTGAGTGTGTCATGGAAAGATGCTCCACCGGGGAAAATGGAAAATGATAACCTGATGAAAATGTCTATGTAAGTGGCTGAAGATGTTTCAGAAAACTGAGCTTATGGGCTCCTGAACCAAAAAATGAAAGTGGGGAAAAGGGATTAGATATGGACGGTGGGTCCATAATACCATCCCATTTTCACTAACACTATGGGCGATCAGGCGGTAATTTGGTGGGAAGACATGGACCTCCCCTTTGCTTGAGGACTGATGAAGAAATATAATGAATTACATTCATGGGAGCATTGGTATGGAGTGTCAGAGGAATCTTAGGAAGATATGTGTGGAGTTCTGCGGCTAATGTGTGGCAGATGTATGGGATAGATGGGCAATGATGAGTGTAATTCCCATATTTTGTGCATATGGCACATGCAAAATTGCTTCGTATATGTTGTTTGCATGTGGTTGATGACATCGTAGTAGCGTGGGACGTCCTTGGTGGAGTGGTAAGCAAAAGGAGTTCTTGAGGAAGCTGGATAAAACTACGTAGCTTGGGAAGAGAAGGACATTTGTGAGTGGGGTGTCCTTTTATTTCACATAAGGTGCAAGGGAGTTGTACTCGAGGAGGTAGTGGAGTGATGGTCTCTTTCTTCTTCCGTCTTCCCCTAGCTGTAGTGATGGTGCTAGTGATTGGGGGTGAGGGTGGTGTGGTAGGAACAAGTATTGGAATCTGCACTAGGATTGCCTCTAACTAAGGAGGGAGGGAGGGTTGAGGAACCATATTGGGTGGATGTAGATACCATACCGGTATTTTCCATTGGAGGGGGGGGAGGGGGGATCTGTGATAAGTGGTGCAGTGGCGCTCTTAGGGAACTCCTGAGGTAGTATTTCTTCAACTGGTGGAACTTTGATATGGGGAGGGGACTCAGTGATAGGATTCTTGTCTCCAATGCCTGTTCCTTTAGAGGAAACTACACACACTTGTGTTGAAAAAGATGGGTTTAGGAATGGTGGTTCTCCCTGATAAGTGCCCAACATGGATGGGTCTTGGAATAATCCAGGTCCAATGTTGGAAACTGGAAAATCATTTGAGCTAACATGAACAAGGGGGAGGATGTTATCAATGTTGGCGGAATGGTTAGGCTTGTAATGTGTAAGTTCATCGATGGTGACGATCTTCCCATTATGGGGGAAAATCATCGTATGAAACACAGAAGAGGTGACCACCTTCATAGAATACATGTAGTTGTGTCTGAACAAGATATTGTAATCAAGGTGGGAATCGATAACTTCAATGTCAATGAGGATGGTTTTGCCCCCAAGTTCTATGGGGACATTTTGACAAAGCCCTGCGGAAGATGTTGGTCGACTATCATAAGCTCAAAGGGTGATGGTAGAGGGTACTAGCTCAGGGGAGCCAATTTTATTCCATACATGTTTAGACATGATGCAGGTGGATGCACCTTCATCAATGATACACCGATAAAATTTGGTGTTCCAGATATTAACTAGTATCTGGAAGGCTACTTGGGCGGGAAGACGTGGTTCTCCGTTATCTGAATCAAATGTGATCAACTGTGTGTCAGCTGTGTTGACTACCCCCAAGGCAGAAATCAAAGATTTTCGCTGTGATGGATAGTTTTGGAGGACCTCCAACACAGATATGGTTGTGGAAGAGTCGGATAAGTCATCAACTAGACTATAATTATGAGCAGTCCTAGCATGAGGGTTATGTACATTTCGTCGTAAAGGCATATGTGGTATGCGAGGAATGGGTTCCGCGTTAGGACGTGGAATAATCAATGGTTGTCCTGTAGTAGCTGGTAGTGTTTCTGAGGTGGTTGGGGTAGAGTCGGGAGGCATGCCATATTGACGGTTGCGGGTTTGCAGAAGAATTTCTTCGCTGATGAGGAGGACACTGCGATCAACCAAATTCCCGGGTTGAGTGGCACCCGGGTTTGGATATTTCCCCATTTGTGGTGGGGTAGGGTTGATCACTTGTTAAAACAATTGGAGGTAGTGGCTGCAAATACTGTTGTGGGGCCTGTTGAGGGGAAGATTGTTTCAGAAAGGCCCTTTAAGTTCATAGATGCCCTCATCAATTGGAGATTAGGAATTTGGGGGAAATGATGAGTATAATGTCCATACTCACCACATATAATGAAAGGGAAGTTAGTTCAAAGATTATTTTTCTTCCCTTGTCATGGTATATTATTATTGGTTCCCCCTTGGGGGTCTTGGTATTGGTTTCCCCCAATGGGATGGTTGTGGGGGTCATTCTCTCCTGGTCCTGGATTGTCATTGTTTTGGTTCCTTCCTTTCTTATTATTAGTCAAATTGGTCGTATTCAATTTTTAAAATGTATGAACCTATTGAATGGGGAAGGGATGAACAAAGTTGATGCCATCATGTGGTTGTCTCGGTGGAGGATGAACCAGATGGGGAGGACTAGGAATACGAAAATATGGATTGTTCTGTGGATAGGATCCATATGGATTATAGGAAGTAGAGGTACTTCCACTACTGCTAGGGTTATATCCAGGGGTTGGGGGTGGACCTGTATTGGATTGAGAGACCGGATACGACATGGGTACCGGTGGGGGTGCCCCCAATGACTGGGGGGGAACAACAGGATATGATTGTTGGTAAAGGGGAGGGGGTAGTAATGATTTCCTCCATATGTCAATGGATATGGAGGTGTACCATACATAGTGGGTTGTGGGGGGTATGGATTGTGGTGTGTTGTGGTACCAATCAATCCATCCACTGAGTGAGATATTCTTGGTTTGTCTTAGCCAAATGGAATGGGTCTCGGGGCATCAGGTAGTATTGTATATAAGTATCCTGACTGTGAATAAATGAGTTCAAACTATTGGGCCTTGCTAATGGATTCTTCTTCAGACTAGGGGAAGGTGGAAGCTACATCTTTGGCAAGGAGGGAAACAAGTGATTTGAGGAACTAATTGAGACATTGTTGTGGGGTGGCTTCAGCTTTGCAAAGACTATGTCACCGATGCCATTCATGAATGTGATCAACGATGTGCATGGTGGAGGTTTGTTTAAATTCCGAGAGTAGTTCGAGCCCATTGTCATGACAAATTGGTAGTTGAAAGAAGGTCAAGAATGATTTGGCCAAGGATTCAAAGGTCACGTGGGACCCAGATTTTTCTTCTACATACCACTTAGCTGATGAGCCAGTGAGTGTACATTGAAATAACCTTAATCAGACGGAATCGTCCATGATGTTGTTTGAAGAGAACCATAAGTGAAAGGTCATGATATGGTTGGTGGGATTTTCTCCCAGTTTTCCTTCAAGCTGGGGGATGTCTGAAGGCAGTTTGGTAGGCATTGTTGGCCATGTGGGGTTGTGCAATATAGGATCATTGGTGAGTTTAGTCAGTTTTGCTATGTTAAGGGAATCCAAGTATGGAATCTGAGGTGGTGGCGGAGGATTATTTATAGTCGTAGTGTGAGTCTTTTGCGTACTTGACCCTTGAGAAGGACTAGGTGGGTTTGTACTTCCCCCTTGAGAAGAGGTTAGCCCCCTTCTTTTGTGGAAAGGAGAGTGTGGGGGTGTTTGACCTTGGGAACTGGACCCAAGCAAAGTGGAACCAAGAAAAGGTGATCCCAAGATAGTAGCACTCATAGGGGTGTGGGGAATTATGGTCAATGAGTTGGCAAGACTAGGAACTCCCCCTAGAATGGAAGGGAGATTTAGCAAGCATCTGGAACGATGGGGGTTCTGTGGGTCCCCTATGATGTCCAACTAGCAAAGTGGATGTGTGAAAATGGTGATGAGAGAAATTAATGAACAAGATACTTTGTATAACTTGTACCTTCATAATATATCTCACAATCATATGTAATCACAAGAACATCATACATAAATCAATTGATAAAGAAGCATACATTTGGGTAGGTGGAATTTGTCCACATGGGAGAACAAAGAAAATAAATGCTCGTGTCCTAAAAGACGTAATGTCCTTCCTCTCAAATCACACTGGACCTTCCAATAGCACTCAACAGTGGGGTATGAAGCCACCCAAGAGGTACTAATGAAGGATGAAGTAATCAGTTGTAATGAGGGGTAGAGGGTGCATATCCCGAAAGAACTGGTGATATTTCCCAATAGCCACACAAAATTTGATCAAGGTGCAAATGCAGCCCACAGTTGCTACCTAGGTAGATTCCCTAAAACTTGGTCACTAGGTACCTCGATCAAAGTGTGGAATTTATATTTTCGTCCTAAGAAATGGGTCACATGCTGGAACCTGTCCAAGAGGTGGGTGCCTCAAGGGGGGACACACAGAACAATCAGACCTCAGCCTTCGACCCTTCACAGGTATCTCCCTGCCTTATGGTGTAGGAACACTTGACTTGGAGGATTTAAAGTTCCCTATTTGAAAACCTCTATTTTTTAAATATGTGAGAACCAGATAACGGGGAGTTATTTGGATGCCTATCCCCGAAACCCTACCTAGACTAAAAAAAATTCTTTTGGCACCTCCTGTGGAGGAAAACTTAGTGAGTTTTTAGAAAGATTTTAGGTGTGGTTGTTTGATAGATTGGGGGTTTAAACCAACCTTCTTGAAATTAAGTGGGAGTGGATAGTATCGTCAAGAAAAGGGGTGGGGCATTTCCGAATCCTAATGGAGGAAACTTACTTCAACCTCCATGATTTCTAGATAAGACTATGTGAGTGATTTGTGAACTTTGTGTCTAAACAAGTGAAAGTGTGCCAATTTTTTAATAATTTAGGTGTCACCTTGTTGCATGTGGAATTCTCTTGGTCCTTACAAGTTTTGATTACCTAAGTTACTATGTGTCATTGGTACAACCTTGTGGAATTTTAAATTCCCTAGGAAACCAGCATGTGGACATGTGGGTCCTTACTATTCCTTTAACTCCCTATTGTGATTTAATCTAAGAAAGATTTGAAACTATCCTAGATTGTGGACATGTGGTCATGTATGGGCCCATTACAAAAACTTTAAAACTTCCCTAGTTATTTAATCTAAGAAATTAAATTTCAACACTATCCTATCTTTGTAGCATGTGGGCATGTGTGGGCCCTTACAATTTTAAGATGTGTTTGAAAAATAAACTAAGAGGAGTCTCGAGGGGGGTTGTTGTCCTCTCCTAAAGATTTTGTCTTTTTAAGGGAGATGAAATTGTCCCTCAACCTCTTTCTGATTCTCAAGATCACTTTGGAGCATGAGAGAAGAGCATACTCAACGATTGTTATCAAATTTATGGTCCCAATGCAAGTTTTAAATGTGATGTAGAATGATTCCCACTTAACCTTTAATCAAAGCAAGCCATCCATGTGGCAACATGAAAACAAAAACAAGAAAAAATTATGATTTTAACCCCCCTAAGTGCCTATGTTTTGACTAATCCATGTATATGGAGAGGCAATGTAAGTGTGGTGCAGATTAAAATATGCATGGAATCAATTTTAAGAAGGCTATGGGCCCTCCACAGATCACAAAAAGATTACAATGTGTATTTTTCTTCACAGGTGCATGGGTCTCAGAATAGACAGAGGTGATTTGAGTGCCAATGCACGAAATAAAAGAGACTTATGGGCGTAGGTTCACAAAAGGCGTTGAGTAATATAGTGGTTTTGGTGCACGTGTGCACGATGCACGACAGTGGGCCAATAAACCCATGCACACCTATCACACGACCGTGAAGAAAATTCTGGATGGAATTCTCTTAACTCGGCTTTGAATTTGATGTTTTGCAGGTTGTCTCAGGCCGGTTATGGTACCTACGGGTTAAATAAACAGAAAGAAGAGCTAAAATAACCCAAATGGGGTAGGAAATTGATACCTTTCCCCAACAGAGTCACCAATCTGTTGCACCTCTTTTTTCACCTAAATGAGCCAAATAATGGTACTTACAAGCTCAGTTGGGTTAGTTAGGAAATACAACAGTAAAGAAAAGGGTTAGAAATATAAAGCACAAAAGATAAGCAAAGAATTAAACTAATAATGATAAAAACAATTAAACTATAGTGCATAAGAACACAAGGACAAGGAACAAATAAGACTCATGCCACCAATGGAAAGGATTGTATTAGTGGAAATAAAACACCAAGAATAAATAGAGACTTTGGGTCCCCTCTTCCTCCAAGGGATGCTCTTGAACCCCCAAATATTAATCTCTTCTTACAAATGAGAAACTAGGATGAAATGGTGAAGAGAATCCAAAGTAAATTAATTCTAGAGGTGATATGAATGGCTAAGTGTAATGGTGCTAGCATACTCTTGATGAGGAAAGAGGATCCTCCAAGAGAATACCAACAACATAATAATACAAATGAATTCCTTGAAAATGTAGTGCACCCATGGCTTCCTTTTATAGCATAACTTTGAGTCATTATTCAACCAGATTTTAGTGTGAACAAGGGGCTATTTAGGGAACCTTTAGGTCTTTGACCAACCACCCAACCGGATTCAGCTGAGATTTGGATGTCAAATCGAATTGGAAGATGAACTAGAAGTGGGTGGGAGGCTGACCAATATCATAAATGTGTCGTTCTGAGTTGTGCATGGCTTTTTGCGTCTACAGTCGCGCATTGGGCGCATGTGTGCTTTTGAGGCGATTTCGACTGGTGCACGTGCATGCACTTCCTATATATCCTTAGCACATGCTGATTTTATAACTGGTTGTATAGTTTTGGACCTTTTGGAAATACATTTTTGGTGATTTTTGGTCCATGGGAGAATTAATAGTTGTTTGAAGATGTTGGATTCCTGTAACCATTTGCGAACGAAATTTCGGTGATAACACTTGCAAAAGTGAGCTGCCAATGTTTTCCAGTCATTGGTCTATCTTCTAGTTTCTTCATGCATGAACCAAGATTTCATAATTGGACCTAGTGAGTGGGGAAATACTTGAACCCAGAAGTGAGATGGTATTTCTGCAACTTGTTATTGTGTCATGCATTGTTCAATATGTGATTTAGGATTAGACTCTCCATTGAACGGTTGTGCAACTTGGAAATCAGTCTTCATCTCTAATTCCATCTACTCTTTATCTTGAAATCTATATTTGATAGCTTCCTTTACATCGTCCCAATTTTCGAGTAAGTCTTTTTGATTGGCCCACCATCTGGCGGCGTTGTCTTGGAGGGATAAATACAATACTGAGATCCATTGATATTCCGCTACCTTTTCTTCCATGCTGAGTAGAAAACCCTCAAGTCCTGAGGTACCATTATATACTGGGTGTTGTATAACCTTAGTTCCAACCCATCTAGTTTCCCTGATAGTTGTGCATCTTCTTGAAAATATTTTTTAAGAGCCTTGCTGCCAACTGTCGAATGCTAGTTCTGAATACTCATCTATTGATTGTATACTCCTCCAACTTATTGATCCATCGAAAGTAGGATTTATGAAATATTCTCTTCTTCCTGTTGTTATGTTGTACAACTGATCCAAGTCTTCTCCCTCCATATTTTTTTCCGTTGGCTCCGTGTATCAAGGGCCTATGTATTTATTTAGGTCAATCACTGCATATTTATCATACACCCAATAAATACCAAGTAGTGCATGATAAGAGTCCTTATCCCACATGATTTCAATCAACTCAAAATCAAATACAATCTTCACTCCCACAACATCTCACTTACAAATTTGTGTCATTTTGCGACGACTATTTCGATGCTCTTGCAAATTTATGTCGTGGATATTGCAACAAATCTTGGGTATTCCAAACGTCACTTCTCATGATGTGTCACATTTGACGAACCTAAAACAACGTCGCAAGAGAGATGAAACTAGGGAGTTTTCACAAAAGAGACAAAGAAGAAATATTGTTGCCAGAACGACTAAGTAGGGAAATCATCGAAAGAGCGACAAAGTAGATAAATCGTCGCAAGTGCTACTAGCGATGAAAATCATCGCAAATGAGACAATGTAGAGATATCGTCACATGAGTGACATGTTAGAGAGATCATCGCAAGACTGAAAATAAAGGGATATCATCACACACCCGACAATATAGGAAGATTATCATGAGATCGACAAGCGTAAGAAAGTTTGTGACGAATGAGCTATCGAAGGGATCGTCGCAAGAGAGACGAAAACATGGTTTATTGCGACGAAATTGCTATACAATTTTTTGTAATTTCTATAGAAAGTTCATAGCAATATTTCTAGGAGGTCGTCGCTCTTGCAATGACAACAATTTATTTAAAATATATATATATATATATTAATTTTTGAGCAAAAAAAAAAAAAAAATTGATTTTTGAACCAATTATACAAGGTGCTATGATTTTACACTAAGGAGGTCATCCAAGTGAAGTTTTTACATTTATAGAGTTTTGGTATGCATGTGCAACATAAGAATTTGTTTTCCATGCTAGGAACCAATTGGTCCTAGTAGAAAGAGTTCATTCACACATCCTCTTGTGGAATTGCTACATGATAGCATAGCTAGGAACTAGAGATAAATCCATAGCAAGAACTCAAGCCAGTAATGAAATCTAACATTCATATCTAGATACATGTTCAAGAGAAACAAAATGATGGCACATTGTTCTAGATTGGTCCTCTAATATTTTGGAGAACAAAAATCCTCTCAATGGGGAGGCCTAATTTGAAATGGATCTGAACATGGGAATGATTGTAAGAATCAATACCTATAAGTTTAATTTAAAATTTAATGAATGTTATATAATAAAGGACAATGCAAATTTTATAAATTAAATGAGACAAAGAAAAAAAAGGAAAACAAAATAAAATAGAAAAATGCAAATAGGAGAAAAAAAGAGAGAGAGCAATGGGAACTAAAAGGTCGGTCTCCTAGCCTTCCCATTACCCCCAAGATATCCTATTCATCCTTTTGATATGACTCTCAAATGGTATTTTGGCCAAAGAGGAAAGTATGAACAAAGATTCGTGAGTTACATTGTAACCAAAGATTCTCAAAATGAGAATTGAGTAACCATTGAAATTTGTTTTTCCCATTTGGGTTGTTTCTAGAGTAAACATTATGTCATTGCGTGACATATCATTTATGTTAAATTAATGGAATATACGGTGGATTGGAGTTTAATTAAAAGAACAACCAGTGTCATAAACAAAAGTTATTGAAGATGAGATACTAACATGCTATGTCTCATATGCAATATGTAGAAATGATGGAGGAACTAGTGAGGGCAATGGATCCACTTTCTAAGATCCCTTCGCCATATTAGTATTATGTTGTTTTAGTGTGGGATGCAGGAGGAAACAATGTTACCCTTGTGGATCCCTTTGGAATATTAGTAGATGATCCCTTTGGCATATTAGTAGTATGTGTTTTGAGAAATTTTGGTGGTAGTGAGAAATCTTGAGTAGAATCGAGGTTTCCTTGATTGTTATGTGGGACTTCATATTTCAAAGTGCAATTTTGGGAGTTGACGATTCGCATTGTTACCAGGGAAAAAGTTCGATTCCCTAGATTCAATAGATATGGTATAGCATGGTGTTGGGAAGTCGTATTTATTTGAATCATTAGTTTCCAGTGGCTTGTATTGAGGGTGAGAGAAAGAAATGTTATGCAAGGCATTTCAAGGTCTCACATGGTAACTCCAATTACGGAGCACATCCCTTTGATTGTTATGGATAAATTTTCTCTAGTCCAGGAGGATCAAGATATTGACTACTATAGTTTTGTGCAACACAAAAGAGATATTGATGGAGGTGGTGAGCATACTATTTAAGGATTGAAATAATAGAATTGGATAGAAACCTAAGAAGGGGAGTCTTTGTCAAATCATTGTCAATGGACAGTTATAAGAGGATCCTCTATATGACATTTACTACCATGATTATGAATAAACACATCATAACTTGATATTTTTCTTTGATATGACTTTTAACATTGTGTTATGGGTATGGGAGGTCATCCTAAACACATATAATGAATATCTTGTGGCTTCAAAAACCATAATAATTTTTGTGATAGTGGGTTCCTTTCCTAATATTTCCATTGAAGATTTCATTACAAGTTTTGCACTATATTCATGGTGGTTTTTGTTGCTACTCGGTTCTCCTCTTTTTGTATGGAAATGCCTAGAATTTCCAAGTGGAGGCATGGCATTAGTTTGAGAATATGATGACATCTCATGCTCTCTTTTATTATCCACAAAAGTTGCATTATTTTCTTACTTATTGTAGCTTAGGTGACATGCTATCACAACTCTCTCATTGTAGTTTATTTTTTTGACCTCATCAATGGTGTTGGGTTCCCCTTATCATGGTATTGGTTCATAGGCCTAAGGTGTTGGCTCAAAGCCTTTACATTAATCTCTAAGCATGATACTAGGGCTTTAGGTCGCTTCTTGTGAATTTGTTTTTGTTTTGAGGGTGTGTTTATCCCACACACCTTATTGAATATATGTGGGGGATAAACTTGGTCTTTTCTCATAGACACATTTCTCCCTTTCACATCAATGAAGTTTTTTTAAAGGGACAAATTAGTTGACATATGGTCAAAACTCTTTGATTGTCATTTATTTTGTTTTCTTCATTTATGGTGTTGGGTTCCCTCTATATTAATAGTGGTTTGTAAGATGTGTGGAAAAACCTTGGGAATTTACAGTAATGAATGGGATACTAATGATCCCAATATTAAAATATAAAATGGATAATGTAAACATGTTCATGGCATGTTTCAATATAAAAATGGTATGGCATGTGATGCTCTAGAACTTCATGATAGCATTGATCTCTCTTTTTCTTTAACTATAGTAAAAAATTAAGGATATATTGCATCTAACACTAACCATGGGTTCAATTATAATCAAATTATTGGTGCCAAATCAAAGTGAAAGGAAATTATTCTGCATCTCTTCTTAATGAGGTTATGTGAATCAAGTATGATATTCAAGAACATGAGTGGCAAGTAATTGGGGCCATAACATTGGTTTCTCTCATCAATGACAAAATTATGAAATTTTCCATGAGGAACCAACAAAGGAGGTTGAAATAATAGGTTTACATAGGAAACTATAATAAAAATATGATGATGACCTAAATAAAAATGCAACACTAGGTTTTGAAAAAATATATATAATAAAGAAGGAGCCCTTAAATATTTTGGTCCTTTGTATTTCACTAGAATTCCAAGGTACCAAAATTCATGTCTATCTATATGTATATGGATGAACCTCAACCTAAGATTTCGAGGTCAAATTGTTCCATATATATTTGAACATGTGAAACAAAAGACATGAAAAAAATCCTTAATGTTGTTGAAGAAACAAAAGAAATTTCATGGAACTGAAAACATTAAATTGTTGCCAAAATTGTGCCCCGTAATCGACAAAGTGAATATTTGAATTTATGTCAACATTAGAATAGTGAGTGTTTATATAATAAACCTCTATATGGATTAACATGACCCTGAGAAGATTAAAGTAGGAAAATATGAACAAAGTCTTGAAACCTTGAATAACCCTCCACATATTGTAGACATGAAGACTGAGATGATGCACATGTGTGAAAGAGTAAATGTTTGGCATCACCATGTCCAACCCCTCATGTTTAATCCTTAATGTTGTTGAATAAACAAAATAAATTTCATGGAACTAAAAACATTAAATTGTTGCCAAAATTGTGCCCTCTAATCGACAAAGTGAAGATTGGAATTTATGTCAACATTATAACAATGATTGTTTATATCATGGAAATCTATATGGATTAACATGACCATGAGAGGATTAAAGTAGGAAAATATGAAGAAAGTCTTGAAACCTTGAATAACCCTCCACATATAAATTGGCAATGGCAATGTTATTTTGTTTCTTTGTCATGTGAGAAACAATGAAAAGACACAACGAAAAGAAGGGTAATGCTCTGAAAAAATATTATAAAATGTTTGACATCACCATTTCCAACCTCTCATGTTTAATACTTAATGTTGTTGAAGAAACCAAAAAAAAATCATGGAACTAAAAACATTAAATTTTTGCCAAAATTGTGCCCTCTAATCGACAAAGTGAAGATTGGAATTTATGTCAACATTAGAACAATGAGTGTTTATATATTGAACCTCTATATGGGTTAACATTACCATGAGAGGATTAAAGTAGGAAAATATGAAGAAAGTTTTGAAACCTTGAATAACCCTCCACATATTGTAGACATGAAGATTGAGATGATGCACATTGTAACAATGAAGTTTCATATCTTAACAAGACCTTTACAATGGTACAAATATGACACACAAAAAATATTGGGTTCAAAAGTTGTGGTGAAAATACTAAAATATGTGTTTCACAAGTTGCAAAAAGATGCATGTTGCATGTCACACAAAGTTCAAAGTTCACATATCACACATCGCACCAAGTTCATGTTTTGAATGTCACATGTCAGACCAAGTTCAAAGTTAACAAGTCATACCAAGTTCAAATTTGACGTGCATGGAACATATTCTTTTTGCATGTTGCATATTGCATGTCGCAACATTTTCAAAGATGGATGTTGCGTGTCAAAAGATTTTGAAAAATGTATGTCACAAGTTGTAATATTTTTTAAGTTCTTTTTACGACTTCCAAAAACTTACTATTGCATCTTCCCCAAAATTTCTTTTTTCATGTTGCACCAAGTTTAAAATTTGCACATTGCTTGGAAAATATGCTTGTTATATGTCACATGTCACAAGACTTTCAAAGTTTCATATATCATGTCACAAGATTTTGGAAGTTGCATATTGCATATTCAAGTTCTATTTGTTTCCTAGACTCCATAGCCCAAGCACAAGTTACCAGGTCTTTCTTTGATTCTCACGTTATATCTTAAAATAAAAAGAGATTGTCATTCTTCAAAGACAAACAAATACAAGTTTGGAACTCTTGAAACCCACAAACAAACAAGCATGTAAAATTTAAATCCAAACTTGAACAATTCATTCTCTTAAATTTCATGTTTACCAATGCCTTCAAATCACTAAGATGATATCCATGGAGCCACAAATTGATGCATATATTGTATGTCAAGGCCAATAGAACCAATAAAATAAGGAGTATTGAATCAATATATACCAAGTCTTATAAGAGAAGATGAAATTGTCATTAAGTGTATAACAAAATTACATTCTCAGATATATGCAAGCCATAGAAATAGCCTTGTGTATATTATCAGATGAAAAAGTACCCATAATGTCAATGCATTATATGCATCATTACATGTTCATCTATATAATGTACATCTAACTGTCTTATAAAAATATTACACATCATGAATTTCTTTTAGTCTTCTTTTGTGCTTTCTAGGTCTTAAGTAATTCATCCATCTCCATATCTTCGTTTACTAGGTGATCTTCAATAGATGATGTTGTTTCAGTCCTTTCATGCCAAGTATGTCTGGTCTCATACCAACAATGTGGATGTTCTTGTGAGGGGCCATCACCTACAAAAACAAAAAATATTAAATTTATATTGTCAATTTTTAAATATCATTGAAGTAGTTCATTAATATTTAAAAAAAACTCTGCAATGTAATTATTTACTTGGTCCTCTAGTCAGCACTGTTGGAATGGCTATCGACCTATTCACCTAATCTTCAGGTTGAGGAGGATCAACCCGGACATTCTCTGCCATTGAAACATCAAAAATTATAATCACAAAATTATTAAGTATATGATTAATATACAACCATTTTACCGTCGTTGGCCTCAGTCACAGGAACGTCTTGGGGATGCACCTCACTAGGATGGGTCCGTTGGGGAGAACCATGATCTTCTAGATGCATTGCACTATCAACGCTTTGTTTTCCAGTACTAATGGTTTCGTTGATAGTGTTTCTCCCTTGATTAAAACTAAGTAAGAAATTAAATTATGGACGATATCAAACATTTACATATTTTATAAGTAATGAAAGGTTAATGTGGACTAATTTTTATTTACCTTATCCCATAAACTGGATCTTGGGGTCTTCTCCATGATTTTCATATGATCAACCATAGATTTATAATCGTACTTGCAACCAATTTGGTGGTCTTCCTCCGTGGTTTCAGTTCTGAAGTTGTCGCCTTGCATTGCATAAGGGTATGGTTTTTTAATGTTTTTGGATGCAATTATCTGAAAGTTGTAAGGCGATACAAATAATATTCTTAAGATGTTTGGGTACTTACAATTTGTGACTATAACCTCGAGTAGCCTCCCTATCCTAACTTGTGTTAGCCATGTTTGGAAATCCTTTCTTTGGTTGCCTTTGAAGTGTCAGGCAACCTATCATAAAAAATTTCAAGTATGTTATATATAACCACATTTTTATTTAGATCTAAAGAAAAATAAAGCTGGTATTGAAATCAAAATATTGTAATTAACCTTGGTGTACCAGTTGTTTGTTCTCCTAATATTTTCAAAATCTTCTCTTTTGCATCATCAATGATTTCCTTCCACTCCCTCTCTGGAATTGAGGGAGGATGCTCATACCTAGGATTTCCTGCCAATCTTTGTCTATAAACATCACATGTATATTTTAAATATTTTCCCGTTGCAGAGGTGACCATTTTGTTATTGAACGTGTCTACTCCAAAGAGGCCTTCAAGATAATCCATAAGTTCATTTTTGAGGTTTGAATTCTGGCAATTCCACCTCATGCGTAAGGTTTCCCCAAAAATCAACAAGGCCTTGCTCTCTAGGTTCCTATAAAAATGGTCATTTCCTACACACAAAAAGATATGATCATTAATTTAAAATTAATAATCTAGATTATTTGTGTATGAGATGGATAACATTAAAAAATTAAAATATGAATTAAAACTACTTGGGAGTCTTGATTGTTTTAATGGAAGTCCATTATCGTCGACCAAAAATGTGCACGGAAGGGTCCCCATGCTTGTCACACGTCTAGCAATAGGAAATGCAACCATGTCAACCACATCACCAACCTCATCTATGCCACCATCTCTAGACTCTGACTGGTGTTTGGATGTCTGGTGGTGCGTGTCATGGATCCTATATAAATTAGGTGTGGAAGATGGAGAAGTAAATAGTACTCTAGCAGTTGTATGACCTCCCAAATTAGGACTCTGTAGCATCTCTGTAGTGCCACTACTACCAACACTGGGATGAACAGGCTCCAAAAATCTCTTTATAAAAAAGAAAATGTTTTTTCGTGAGATAATGTAAAAGTTAAAGAACAAAGTTTCATAATTGAACATATGAATACATTAGAAAAAAACACTTTAAATTATGGTTATTACCTCATATGTGTTAGGTTGTGACATAAGGAGATTGATCTTTGATAGGATGTCGTGAGTTTGATCTAGACAATCTAATAAGCTAGCAAGTTCCTTGTTCACTTTAATGATCTTTTTTTTTTATTAAGAGCATCAGATTAGGGGATGAATACAACCACTCCTCATCGGCAAAATCATGATCAACATGGCCTGCAGACTACATATAATTTCAACAAAAACAAATGTTATTTCAATAAAATTATATAAGAAAATAATAAAATTCACGTAAAATGAAAGTGGAAATTGGTAATCATTTACATGTTCTGCAGCTGGCCCTTCTCGACGATCATCCTGCCACATTATAATATAATTAAAACCCCCAAATATTTAAAAAATTGTTAATGATAACTAAAAAACTGATTGCCACCCAAATAAAATCAACCTCAATGATCAAGCTCCCACATTATTATAAAATTGGGACCGTGCTGAAATATTTAAAACAATGTTATAGATAATAAAAAAAATATAATGAAATATGTAGAGTTTTCTTAAAGAGGTGTTTCATAAGTACCCACACACTGTTAATCGATGTTTCTATTCTATTCAAATGGTAATCCACTAATAACTCTTCCCTAGGAGCTATTTTTTTATTGCGCACAGGACTACCTGATTCTCTTCACGTCCCTCATATATGAAATTCAATTGCTTGTTTGTTGTCCTGGGTCATGTTTTGTTTATAAACCCTACGATATTGTTGGAATATTTAGGCCTTCCATCAATATAGATATTCAGTCCCTTATTTTTATCCTTGTTTATTAGTTGTATATAATTTGCAGCGAGTGAATATCTCTGCATACTTTGCATGTGTCGGACCAGCCGCATCCAATCATTATAAATGTAACACGGTCCAACATACTCCATCAATTCAGTTACTGTATTGTATTTTTAAATTATTCCATCCATGGAAAATAGCCCAAGGCCATGCAGGGAGGATGGTGCAATGTGATATGTCCTATTGTTGACAATGAAGTCAACATCTATAGAAGGTAGTTCTTTAGGTACCCATTGTTTCACCAGATGCTTATAACTGAGTGGAACCTCTATGTCTCCTATGCTCTCATCATCATAAGAGAATTATCCTCCTTTGGCAAGAAAAAATTCCATGCATCTACAAAATTTTCATCTAACTTTTTCACCTCTGGTCCTTGTTTGCTTATCATATCTACTAGATGCAGTTGCATTTCCCTCTATTTTTTCTAAGATTTCCTCACTCGACGAAGAAATATCTAACATGTACATGTTTGTTTGTACCTTCAGTTGCATGTGCGCGTGCTTTTAGTCAGTAATCCATCATCATCCTAGTTCCAATTTATGAACTTTTTTTTCTATATTCAAAGTTCTAATTTTTTTTATATATATTTAGTTTTGGGTTCACAATTAGACTAGGGTGAAATTACCAATATTAGTAGGGGCACTCATGCATGAAGTGGATTCCCAACATAGTGAAGGGTATGAATATCTAGGTGGGTGCACCTTAATTCAACTCACTTATCCATGCAAGCAATATGCACTATGGTTAGATTTCGCAGTACGAAATAGTGGTCAACCACCTAATGTAATGTGATATCCCTCTTGATTTTGGACATATTAAGGACATATTAATGTGATAACACTAAGAACATGATAATTTTATCATATGGATCTAGGGAAAAAATATTATTAAGGTTGTTGTTTGTTGGATTTCTGCAAATTAGAATTATTATAGGAAATGTCCATTGAAGATGAGGGTCAATGCTATGGAGTTAGAAATCTAACCATCAGTTGGTGTGTTGCAAATATTGGGTGCTTTAGTTGGAAACATGTCTAAGGAAAGACAAGAGTAGAGCTATACAAATATTAGTTTTGTTCAAGACAAGAGTAGAACTATACAAATATTAGTTTTGTTCAGGGCAAGAGTAGAACTATACAAATGTTAGTTTTGTTCAATCCAAGTTGAAGAATAAGTTAGTTATGGCGATGGTTAACAATAGTGCAACCCACATTTTTATGTACGAAGTAGTGGTTGTTAAACTCAATGTGCAGTTGAAATTGGTGTAGCCTTTTTTCAAGGTAGTAAGATATAGTAGTTAGTTGACATAGACATGTAGAATTTAGTTAGGTTTTATGCCCTAAGGAGGAATTGGCGAAGAGTCTCTTAAATGGTTTGGGATGCGACTTGCAACTAGGCATAAAATGAAAACCAAGACTCATATTGAAGAACTGTTGCTTCGATGTATTACTGGGATAGGATTTCATCTAGACCACCCCTCACTCTTGGGTACCATGCCTCGAAATTTTCTTTACTCATTGATTTTGAGAACTAGTGTTTTTCTCAGTTTGAAGCAATGCAACATTTGGATTAAGGGGTCCAATTTACAAAACCATGCCTCAGGAGAAGATGGATAATTTGGTCAGCTAGTCCATGCCTAAAAAATCTTGCATCATCTCACGAAACTCAAAAATGTTGCTTTGTTAGTCTTTTATGCCCTGAGGGGGAATTGGCCAAGAGTCCCCGAAAAGGTTTGGGATGCGACTTGAAACTAGTCATAAAATGAAAAAAGAGACTCATATTGAGGAACCGTCATCTCTGTTGGATTCTTGGCATAGGATTTTAGCTAGAGCAACCCTCACTCCTAGTTCCAACCCCTCATAAGTTGGTTTTTCATCGATTTTGATAAGTAGTACTTTGCTCAGTAAGAAGCAATGAAACATTTGGATTTAGGGGTCCAATTTACGAAACCATGCCTTAGGAGGGGATGGGCAATGTGGTGACCTATTTCATGCCTAAAAAAGCATGAAGCATCTCATGGAACTCAAAAAAAATTCTCTGTTAGTATTTTATTCCCCGAGGATGAATTGGCCAAGAGTCCCCGAAATGGTTTGGGATGCAACTTGCAACTGGGCATAAAACAAAAACCGAGACTCATATTGAGAAACCATCGACTCCGATGGAGTATTGGGATAGTATTTCAGCTAAATCACCCTTAACTCCTAGGTGCCATGCCTCGGAAGTTTCTTTACTCATTGATTTCGAGAACTAGTGTTTTGCTCAGTTTGAAGCAATCCAACATTTGGATTAAGGGGTCCAATTTATGAAACCATGCCTCGAGATAATATGGAAAATATAGTCACCTATTCCATGCCTAAATAATCTTGCAGCATCTCACGGAACTCAAAAATGTTCCTCTGTTAGGTTTTTATGCCTTGAGGAGGAATTGGCTAAGAGTCCTCGAAATGGTTTGGGATGCGACTTGCAACTGGGCATATAATGAATATAAAGACTCAAATTATGGAACCATCAACTCTGATGGATTACTGGAATAGGATTTCATCTAGAGAACCCCTCACTCTCGGGTGCCATGCCTCAGAAGTTGCTTTAATCATTGATTTTGAGAACTAGTGTTTTTCTCAGTTTAAAGCAATGCAACATTTGGATTAAAGGATCCAATTTATGAAACCATGACTTGGGAGAAGATGGACAATGTGATCACATAGTCCATGCCTAAACAATCTTTGAGCATCTCATGGAACTCAAAAATGTTTCTCTATTAGGTGTTTATGTCCTGGGGAGGAATTGGCCAAGAGTCCCTGAAATGGTTTGGGATGCGACTTGCAAATGGGCATAAAAAAAAAAAGAGACTCGGATTGAGGAACCGTTGAATTCAATGTATTACTGCGATAGGATTTCAGCTAGAGAACCCCTCACTCTTGAGTGCCATGCCTCGAAAGTTGATTTCCTCATTGATTTTGAGAATGAGTGTTTGGCTCAGTTTGAAGCATTGCAGCATTTGGATTAAGGGGTCCAATTTATGAAACCGTCCCTCGTGAGCAGATTGATAATGTGGTCACCTAGTCCATGCCTAAACAAGATTGCAACATCGCATGTGTTAGCGATCAAAATGTAATGGACTTTTTGAGAGAATTTTCATATCTCTCTATTTTTCTTATTGCTTTCTTCAGTATTTTGGCCAGTGTCATAACCTCCATCTTCTTCATCAATCTCTCGGTGATAACTTTTGTCCAGCAATCCTTTGGTTTTTCCCTCTTGACCTTCCATACAAAAATGATAAATTGGTGGCGAGCACCTGCAATCAAAACAAAAAAACAAGTTATCACTTATTGTAAGCCATACAATATCACAACATTGACACATACCGAGCCAACATATCATATTCAAAACCCACAAGAGGATACAACAAATCACTGCTCGAATTTCCAGTTCGTTTGAAGAGAATATGCCCTATTCGACTGGATGGAGAATTTGTATCACAATATGCCTCACTCTGTTGGCTTGTCTAGCTGTAGCATTTATTTTTCAATGGCTTTGGTCGAGTATTTTTGCATTCAACTCATGTATTTTCAAACCTTCGACAATTTCTTGAAGTAAGTTCCAAATTATTCATCGATGGTGAACATGCAGGTGTTGGAAAAAGTTTCCAGGTGTCGAAAGGTAGCATTTCCAGCACTGAGCCACCTTCCAAATAAACCATGTATCAAGTCAACACAATTCTTCATAGTCCGTGCAAGCCACAAGGAGAGAGCCCACCAGGGGCATTTGATTCGCTCAACACATCAAACATATATCAAGACAAATGTGGTTATATATAATGGAAAAAGTATATCTTCATGGCAATGTAAGTATTCTCCATAACAATAAAAAAAACAAATGGCATGGTAGTCTTTTCTTTTTCATCGTCATCATCGACCTGTCAAAGCCCGAGCCCGTCTCAAGCAATACTACAAGCAGTAAAAGCCAACTGCACGAGGAAAGCATTTGATCGTCAAGGGATTTGATTCAAAGTGATGGAAATAGAAAACCCCTTCAAAACATCCCACATTTCTCATCAAAGCATTGTCCCCAGATTTTGAGGCATCAAGATATTTTTTCAAACAGAGTATGTCGCAGAGCATGTCAATATTCAGATTTCTAGCATCTCAAACACCATTTTTAGGAAGGAAAATCAATCAATGATATATTTGGATGACAGATCATTTTTAATGGAAGCCATAAGATATTTATTTCAGATTTTCAGGCCAAAATTAAGCAGTTCAAGATTTCCAAGCAGGAAGGTGGCAGAGTTTCCAGAAACAAAATTAACTTGTTCCAAATGGAAATCAAAATAGATCATGCTCAATATTTTTAGAAGAAAATTTTTCACATTGAGGACTGAGTCAGCTGTTTTGAGGCACTTTCCAACAAAGAGTTATTCATAAGAAAGTGGATAGATCAAGTACTTATAAATTTATCCAACAACATCTAGATTTGTATTTCATTTAAGGATTTCTGGTAATTTTGTTTCTAGCAAAATAAGAAAGATTTGATTATTGTTTTATATTTATTTAAGCACTTATTTGTAATGAGGAGGGGGGGGTAACAGTCTTCAGAACTATGGTTTGACCTTGGGGATTTGACTATTACTTGTATTTCAGACTTTATGAATACATATTAAACCAGAAAGCTTCTTTTAGTGTGTATGTTTAGACTTCCATATTTTTGTCTTGTCTATTTCTATGAGTAAATGTTTTGAGCATTCGTCTATGTTTATCTAATGACAGACAATTGTCATCTTGTCTCCTTGTTGATGAAATAGGCTCATAGATATTTATGTTTGTTATAACTGGTCATTCACATTTGTAGCTGAATATGTGTTTCCACTGATATGATAAGCATTCTCCATATTACCACATCTTGATTTAACTTTCTGAACAAGTGTAGTTGAAGGCCTTTTTCTATTTGAGTGATTCATATGTTTTGAGTGTATGAGAGCATATCAAGTCATCCAACTTGATCCAATATCTAAAGATCATTGATTATTTATTAAGTTACCAAGCTCATTCCCTTTACAGTCAGGGAAAGACTCTTGGAGTGATAACAAATTGGTGTCGTTCCCGGGGAACGAAAGTGAAGCTAGTTTCCCTGGGAAGAACGACATAGATCTGAATTTTGATGGTAGACAAAAGGAGGACATAGAATTGACTATATCATCTGCCTGGCGACTCCACGATTAAAGACTCCACTAGGGAGGATCCGTTTGAAAGAAGATGAAGAGTCTGAATTTAAAATCCAGGTATCAGTTCATTAGTCTTCTTCATTGACTGTTGTATTTCTTTATCATCTCCTTCATACTTTTCCCTTCGAATGTAAAGAGAATCATTTTCTATTTTGTATATTCAAAAAATCATCATCATTCTTGCATATATCCAACTTTAGAAGAGGAAATCTTGCAGCCTACTTATATTGTAGATGTAGATTCGGTAGCTTTACCTCAACCCATTCATACAAATGATCATTGTATTCAAATTCCTTTTGAATCTGATCAACCATGTAACTTTGAGGAAATTAAGATTGATTCCAAACCTACTCAGACTTCAACACCTTTTGGCATTACTGTTGAACCTTTCTTTCAGCCCACAGAGTTTTAGTCTAAGATTAGACAAAGGGTGTTTAAATATCGTCAACTCTCAGCTCATATTCATCCTTATCCTCCATAATTTGTTGAGTACCTTCCTCATTTCACCGGAGAGAATCATATTTCAGCTGAGAAACATTTGGAGGCTTTTGTAAACTTTGTTGATAATCTAGAAATTATACATGAAGATGTTGTTATGAGATTATTTTCTAAATCTCTGATGAGAGAAGTTTCCTTATGTTTTTAGATATCTAGAACCCGGTTCAATTAGTTCATGGAATGACTTTTTTATATTTTTTCAAAACATTGGGCTGAGAATAAATCTTTTGATCAGTATCTCACTGAATTTTGTACCTTTAAAGGAGGAAAGGATGAATTCTTGTCTATATTCCATAGAATATTCTATAGTATATATCATGACATGCCTTTGGAGATCCGGCCCACTGAGATTGTTTCCATGGTATACTATGTTATGGCTCAGCATAAAGAGCTTATCCTTCTCCTGCTAGAAAGGAAGTATTCTTTGTTAAGTAGCATGTTTGAAGATGCACTAGAGGTGGAGAAGAACGTTCATGCTTCCAGGAGGATTTGAGAGTGGGTTGAATTAAAAAATACGCATGTACATGAGAAAAAAAAATGTCAGTACACTTCATATTTTGAGCAGGAAGGTAAAGAGTATGAAACAGATTTGGAACAACAACAAGCGGGTGCATTTATTTCAATTTGTAAATCAAATCATTCATTGTTTGCAGATGTTTCAATGGACATGTATGCATGTGAATTTGATGATCAGTTTGCAAAACAAGATGATCCTATGATAATTGATGATTGCATTGGAAATTATATATTTTCAACTAGTCCTTATTCATATGATTTTAACATTTCTTTATCATCATCTTCTGAGCAGTTTTCTGAAGACAAAGTTGCGATGATTGATGATCAAGATATGATTATAAGACAACAATAAAGTAATCATCCTTCCAGCAAAAAGGCAGTCACGTCTGAGTAGTTGTTTCCCAAAAACCAACATGTTTTTTATCTTAGTTTCAAAGATCCAGTGGCAGCCTACATGGAATTATGCATTTCAGAGAACTTGAAAGTTTCAGATTTCTTTAGATTTCACATTTTTCCGGGTTAGTATAGTGTCTTGAATGAATTCTGATCACTTTTGTTACATTTCAAACATCATTTGTTGATCAGTGATAAAGATGAGATTTCTTCAGTTTTAAAATTGCTTGAATGGTTGTTATGGAAGTCATCTTTTACCTAACCGAATTGCAGAGTTGGCTAGAGTAGAGTAGGCTAGGAAATAAGCTCGCTTCCCAAGCATTTCTTTCCTTCTATTTTGCAGTAGAAATAACAGTTAGATTGTGTCAATAAGGGAAGGTTTTTGATGGTGTAGATATATCAGTTGCATAGGTCTTGAGAGTTTTCAGAGACTGGTTTCATAGACTAGATGACTCCATAGCTCAACAAATAAGGCAACTAGAACTACTAGGTTCTTGGAGCCTTGCAGGGAGGTCTCCATCCTAGTTGGAGCCAGCTGTTAACGATCAAAATGTAATGGAATTTTTGAGAGAGTTTTCATCTCTCTCTATTTGACTTATTGATTTCTTCATTATTTTGGCCAGTTTCTTAACCTCCAGCTTCTTCATCAATCTCTCGGTGATAAATTTTGTCCAACAATACTTTGGTTTTTCCTTCTTGACCTGCCATACAAAAATGATAAATTGATGGTGAGCACCTGCAATCAACACACAAACAAAACTTAGCACTTGTTTTAAGGCACACAATATCACAACATTGACACATATTGAGCCAACATATCATAGTCAAAACCCACAAGAGGATACAACAAATCACTGCTCGAATTGCTAGATCGTTTGAAGAGAAGATGCCTGATTCGACTAGATGGAGAATTTGCATCACTATATGCATCACTCTGTTGGCCTGTCTAGCTGTCGCATTTATTTGTCAATGGCTCTGGTGGAGTATTTTTTCATTCAAATCATGTATTTTCAAACTTTTGACAATTTCTTGAAGTAAGTTCCATATTATTCATCGATGGTGAACATGTAGGTGTTGGAAAAAGTTTCCAGGTGTCCAAAGGAAGTATTTTTATCACTGAGCCACCTTACAAATAAACCATGCATCAAGTCAACACGAGTCTTCACAGTCCGCGCAAGACATAAGGAGAGAGCCCACCAGGGGCATGTGATTCGCTCAACACATCAAACATATATCAAGACATATGTGGTTATATACAATGGAAAAATTATATCTTCATGGCAATGTAAGATATTCTCCATAAAAATAAACAAAACAAATGGCATGGAAGTATTTTCTTTTTCATCGTCATCATCGACCTGTCAAAACCCAAGCCCGTCTCAAGCAATACTACAAGCAGTAAAATCCAAGTGCACTAGGCAAGAATATAATTGTCAAGGGATTTGATTCAAATTGATGGAAATAGAAAAACCCTTCAAAACATTCCACATTTCTCATCAAAACATTGTCCCCAGATTTTGAGGCATCAAGATATTTTGTCAAACAGTGTGGCAGAGCACGTCAATCTTCAGATTTATAGCATCTCAAACACCATTTTTAGGAAGTAAAATCGATCGATGATATATTTGTATGACAAAGAATTTTTAATGGAAGTCAGACGATATTTTTTCTAGATTTTCTGGCCAAAATCAAGCAGTTCAATATTTCTAGGAAGATAGGTGGCAGAGTTTCCAGAAACAAAATTACCTTGTTCCAGATGGAAATCAAAATAGATCATGATCAATATTTCTAAAAGAAAAATTATCACATTGCGGACTGAGTCAACTATTTTGAGGCACTTTCTAACAAAGAGTTATTCATAAGAAAGTGGATAGATCAAGTATTTCGAAATTTATGCAACAATATCTAGATTTGTATTTCATTTTAGAATTTCTAGTAATTTTGTTTCCAGCAAAATAGGAATGATTTGATTATTGTTTTATATTTATTTAAACACTTCTTTGTAATTAGGAGGGGGGAGAATAGTCCCAAGGACTGTGGTTCAACCTTGGGGATTTGAATATTACTTGTATTTAAGTCTTTATGAATACATATTAAACCAGAAAGCTTCTTTTACTATCTATGTCTATGAGTAAATGTTTTGAGCATTTGTCTATGTTTATCTAATGACAGACAATTGTCATCTTGTCTCCTTGTTGACGAACTAGGCTCATAGATATTTTTGTTTGTTATAATTGGTCATTCACATTTGTATTTGAGTATGTGTCTCCATTGATATGATAATAATTCTCCATATTCCCACATCTTGATTTAACTTTCTCAACAAGTGCAGTTGAAGGCATGTTTGTATTTGAGTGATTCATATGTTTTGAGTGTATGAGAGCATATCAAGTCATCCAACATGATCCAATCTATACATATCATTGAGTATTTATTAAGTTACCAATATCATTCCCTTTACAGTCAGGGACAGACTCTTGGAGTGATAACATCATGGAACTAAAAAATGTTGATCTGTTAGGATTTTATGCCCTGAGGAGGAATTGCCAAGAGTCCCCGAAATGGTTTGGGATGAAACTTGCAACTGGGAATAAAACAAAATCTGAGACTCGTATTGAGGAACCGTCGACTCCTATGGATTACTAGTATAGGATTTCAGCTAGAGAACCCCTCACTCCTAGGTGCCATGCCTCAGAAGTTGCTTTACTTATTGATTTCAGGAACTAGTGTTTTTCTTAGTTTGAAGCAATCTGACATTTGGATTAAGGGGTCCAATTTATGAAAACGTGCCTCAATATCATATGTAAAGTGTATTCACCTATTCCATGCCTAAAAAATCTTGCGGCATCTCACGAAACCAAAAAAAAAATCTCAGTTAGGTTTTTATGCCATGAGGAGGAATTGGCCAAGAGTCCTTGAAATGGTTTGGGATGTGACTTGCAACTGGGAATATAGAGAACATCGAGACTCGGATTAAGGAACCATCAAATCTGATTGATTACTGGTATAGGACTTAATATAGAGCACCCCTCACTCCCGAGTGCCATACCTCAGAATTTGCAGTACTCAACGGTTTCAAGAACTAGTGTTTTTCTTAGTTTGAAGAAATGCAACATTTTGATTAAAGGATCCAATTTATGAAACCGTTACTCAGAAGAATATGGAAAATGTGGTCACAGATTCCATGCCTAAACAATCTTGCAGCATCTCATGGAACTAAACAATGTTGCTATGTTAGGTTTTTATGCCCTGAGGAGGAATTGGCCAAGAGTCCCTAAAATGGTTTGGGATGCGACTTGCAATTGGGCATAAAACAAAAAATAAGACTTGGATTGAGGAACCATCGAATTTGATGGATTAATGGGATAGGATGTCATCTATAACACCCCTCAATCCCAGGTTCCATGCCTCATAAGTTTCTTTACTCATTGATTTCGAGTACTTGTGTTTTTCTCATTTTAAAGCAATGCAACATTTGGATTAAGGGGTCCAATTTATGAAATCATCCCTCGAGGGAAGATGAATAATTTGGTCACCTATTCCATGCCTAAAAAATCTTGCGACATATCACGGAACTCAAAAATGTTTCTTTGTTAGTCTTTTATGCCTCGAGGGAGAATTGGCCAAGAGTCCCTGAAATGGTTTGGGATGCGACTTGCAATTGGGAATAAAACAAAAACCGAGACTTGTATTGACAGAGAAACCACTATGTAGAGTCTTTGTAGTATAGTATTTATTTGAGAGAGACATGTAGAATTTACGAGGATGTTTTTGGGGAAACATTGAACATAAGTGGGGGAGGATGTAAGGATTTTTGTTTTCCCATAAAGAACAAATGCACTTTCCACATGTACTAGCTTGATAAAGGTGAAGGAAAATGGGATGAGTCGATTGTGACTTAGGAACTTGACATGGTGTAGCCACACAAATTACCAGCTACATTGCAATATGGGTGAGGTGCTCACTAGAGTGAAACAAGTTGTGCATATGGTGCATAGCAATTTGTCTTAAGTTGCGATGAAAAAAGTGTCATTGTCTTGGTGGAGAAAAGGGATGACAAATATTAATGGAGAATACATCATAGTCAAAGATGGAAGACTGTGTATTTATAGGTTGGATAGTTCTGGGACATGATAAGGTTGTAGGTAGCAAGTGAGTCACTAGAAATAACACCAAAACAAGGAACACCTTAGTGGAAGTATTTTGGGTTGCAACACTTAACATGCATAACTTAGTTGAGAAGATGGGTGTGGGAGAGTCACCCACTAATGAGTGGTGTTGTAACAAATGAAGAATTGTGTCCAGTGCTATAGGGTCTTATGGAATCATTCAAGATGTGATAGAGTTTACAGTGACAACGATCCAAGGAGGGAGAATGCTAACAAGGTATTCAGGAGAACTACTCCAATTTGAGGCCTACAAGACGAAAAAATCAGTTTCTGTAAAGCAAGACTACAATCATCATGTAGATCCAAGTTTGCAAGAAGGACATATAGAAACACTTAATGACTACATGGATTTCCCCCCTGCTTTTGAAGGTGGGAATGTGGTCTATTATGTTTCTAATTACCAAAAGGTGGCGGGGGCACACAACTCCTCCCTACAACTAATTTCCTTCTGCTTGTCTAATCAATTGAGTTAAATAGGATAATAAGGGCTTGGAAGTCTCAAATAGTTGTGTTAGTTGAATGCCATCTAGTTCTTAGTCAACTTAGTAATGTATATTGGGGTTGTAAATATGATTTGAAAGGGAGCCTCTTTTATTATATCCTATCATAAGGAAATATATAGTGAATTTCTTTTAATGTGGAAAGACATTGGAAATTTCAAACAAATAAGTTTTATGGCAGACAATTCAAGACATTAATCTATTACCCACATCCCAACAAATGGTCTGTAAATATGTATTGTCAGAATCCATGCACCTACTAATCCTAGAGACAAATATAGTGAGTGGAGAAACCACTTGAAAGAAGGAAGGAAAGATATATGTTCCATCAAAAGGGGGATATGTTGAAGAGGCCGAGAGAGGGTCAGATCAAGGGAAAAAACTATTGATCTAAGAGGAGGGACTTCCCTCTTTCTTGGAAGAGAGGTGAGTTTCAAGCTAAGAGGGAGGTTTAGTGAGTTTAATGTGAGGACCTCATAATATATCAAGGCCTTGCGAGAACTCTAGCTCAACGCCTTGGAGGCAAATCAAATGGTTGTATATTCCCACCTTCGCCTCCCATACTTCGATGAGTATGTGGTCATATACCATGGATGCAAGAGGGTGGAATGTTGAACATGTTCATGATTGGATTCTAGTTTCCCTAAATGTTAGTTTTGAGGCCGCATGTATTCATGTCTAAGAGGTTGCGAGAATTTTGGGAGAAAGAAGAGGAAGCTCACTTATTTTTTAGAAAATGGACACAACACTCCCTATTGTAGGGGAAGGCTAGTATAAGAAGTAGCATTTACCAGATAGAGAGGGGATAAAACTAGTCTTTGACCACTTCTAGAATGGGATCATCCTTTTTAAGTGGGACAAGGAATAAAATATATTCAATGGAATTATATATATTTCCATCAAGGACATGGACAATTCTGAAGTGGACAATTTTGCATGGAGGTATTTCTCCCGGACCTCTTCATGAAATATTGTGAATCTATGGTGCATGTACAAATATGTGATATGTGGGTTTATGATAATATTTTGAATTTTCCAATCACATTCTCCATTTACCTTGTGTAAACCATTCCATTTGATGTTTTTTTCACTAAGTGTAAAGAACAATGTTGGAGAATTATAAGATGTAAGTTAGGTATGAGATATATGTTACCTCTTTATTCCCTTTTATTTTAATGGTGTCCATATTTTGTATTGATCAAATGAGGAATTAACCTGGAACTTATGCCATTAGACACAAACTCAATCCTATGGCCAACTACAGAGAAAAAATAACACACACTAATTAATCTAGGAGTCAAGCATGCAAACAAACCTTCTCACAAAGAAGGGCTAGTTGGTGATGGAATCCAACATCGCGGAATCGATGCATGAAGGGGATGAGTTTCGGTGGGTGGGAAATTTACATTGACAACTTTCTTAATGAACTAATGCCCTGGTGCAAGTTACCTCACAAGGAAGTGGGAAACCCTCCAAGGAGTCTAAGTGATTCTAGCCAACATCGATCCCAGGTACAACACCACCTTCCCTGTGATGTCACCTTAAGTAGGAAGTCTAAAATATTATGGCCTCTATGGTGCCACCTACTATACCAAAGTAGAGGGGGGACAGTCGACAGTCAATGCCAAGACCAACAAATCAGGTTTGATTAATTTGAAGGCCCCAATGCAACCTCATGATTTAACCTTGTGTTAGAAGGGCTTCCCAAAGTCAGTGATATAGAAACTGGATTTCAGTCCCTAACTCAAGGCTTTAAGTTTTTTTACCATCTTTGGAAATTTATTCTCACAATCCCATTCGAGAGCTCTACACCTAAGCTAATATGGGTTTGAAGAGCCCTAGAAAAGTTTCTAGATAAATTTTAATAAGCACTTGATTTTAGGTTGTTGTTACTCAAAGGAGTGGTTGTGAAACTGAAGGCGTTTTGACTCAACTCTTTAAATCATGCAAGAGGAAAATAAAATGCAAGAATTTCAACTTCGATGAAAACTAGCTATGGCAAGGAGCAAGAGGTTTTAAGAAAAGAAATAATCTCTTGATATATTACTATGCATGCAATACTGCTAATGAAAAAAAGTATGAGCTAATTATCCAGATAAATGGAAGCAAAATGACCCAAATTTTTAAAATACCATGCAAATGTTATAGTTCACTTAGTACACCTATACAACATTGAATCGAATGTCATCATTTCTAACATAGTAAAATTTTATGATTATAGAGACCACCATACACATATTGAATACTCATAAGGATCACTGGGGCTTCACCTTGTTGACCAATATCTTATCATGTAATTCATTCATAAAGGGGTTTTTTTAATTATGAACCCACATGTTGTGAATAAATTTGTTCATGTAAAACACTGAAAATAACAATGTAATAAAGAAAAAATGATACAAATCCTTGTTTCATAAGAGGAATGTCACATAAGGATTTCAATTTTTTATGAGAATAAAACATTCAAGCAAAGGTGAAAGAGAGAGGAGACAGAAGGTGAGAGGATACCACACTAGGGTTGAACTAGTGAAGGAAAGAGAGGTGAGAGGAAACAACTATTATGAGGGAGGGTGAAATTTGGAAATGCTAGCCTACAACTAGTCAGGGAATCAGAGCTGGAATTATCGTGAGGTGACATGAATAAAGACATTAAATGATGATTTTAAAAGGAACCATCAAAGGAATTGATGATGGTGAGGTGATATTATCAATATTTTGAAAAGGAACCATTGAAAGCACTAATATTAATTGTAATGTGACATTAGTGAGCGCATGTTCCATTGATTCCATCTTAAAGGCACCATTGAAGGAATGAGGTGAATATGTTAGCATGAGGATGGCAAAGGAACCATCATTTTCTTAAGGATATGGTGAACATATGTGTAGTGCATAGCTTAAACATCTTCACTTCTTCAAAAATATGTTGTTGCACCTTGGTCTAGATGATGAAGCCTTGTTTCCTCAAATTCCCTCTTAATATTTGGTTAAGTTATATGGTCAAGTGTGAGAATCTTGGAATAAATAATCTATAGAAATTAACCAATCCCCCCAAAAATGAAGTTTTGTGATATTATTTAGCTCACAACTCATAAACTTGTGCATTCGTATTTAAGAAATGTAGTGGGTATGTGTGGACTTGTTTAGACCTCGGTCTTCATAAATGCCAATGACTCAGTCTTCCATAAATTCCAATGACTTAATCTTCCATAACGTATGGTGTTGTGTTCCTTAGTAAGCTCAATATAAAGTTAGAATATCATCAAAGTCTTGTTGCATAAGTTTCATAGTTTCATAAGTTGCATAGTTGCATAAAGTTGCATAGTTGCATAAGTTGCATAAGTTGCATAGTTGCATAAGTTGCATAAGTTGCATAGTTGCATAAGTTGCATAAGTAAGTTCAATATCAAGTTATTTGTTGCATAGTTTCATAAGTTGCATAGTTGCAGAGAGAATTTCATAAAATCACCATCAAGGAGAAGTTCCATATTCCATTCATTAATGAGATATTAGATGAAATGGTGTTGTGTTCCTTAGTAAGCTCAATATCAAGTTAGAATATCATCAAAGTCTTTTTTCATAAGTTGCATAGTTGCATAAAGTTGCATAAAATTTCATAGTTGCATAAGTTGCATAAGATGCATAATTTTCATAAGTAAGCTCAATATCAAGTTTCTCAAGTTGCATAGTTGCATAGTTGCTCAAGTTTCATAGTTGCATAGTTTCATGTTCTAGGGACCTATTTTTTTCTAGGTTATCCTCTCCCATTTAGTGATTTAAATGGATATGACGATGGATTAGGTTTCTTGGGTGATTCTAGGATTGTAAATTCTTGGAGGTTGATGAGGGGGACACAATCCCCATTTTTTCTCTGTAATGTTGGTGTAGGGAATCCTTGAAATTTAACCTTCTTGAACCATATGTTAGTGGTGCCTTAGGCATGCATGAAATCATCAAAATCATATCTAAAATAGGATACAACACCCACTAAATCATCCAAATAATTTCATAATCAATAAATTACACAAAACCCAACACAAGTATATTAATAATGGTCAATAGAGATCTCATAGAGTACAAAGATGATCAAAATATCTTAAAAATGGGCCTCATGATACTACAATGGGGAGGCTCGCCATCACTTCCAAAATTATTTTTTTTCACACCCTTGTGAAAACAAAAATGATGATGTAGCTATTGTAAGTTTTAAACCTATGAATTAAAGAAATTCATATAGATTCTTAAGAAAAATAGAATTTAATCAATAGCTCATTCACATAGTACACAAAGATTTATACCAGAAACCCTCAACCTAGAAAACCTTTCTTAGATCCATTATATTGAATTTCACCATTCACCATACAATATATATATAATTATTTTAGGCATTCCTTAGATACCAAAACCCTAATCCCTTAATCTGGGATTAATTTACAAAGCCTCTAAAAATAGCAAAGTCTGCTAAAAATAGCAAAGTCTGCTAAAAATAGCAAAAATGACCCAAATTTTTTTTTTGGGGCATTGCCCCCCTAGGAAAGCGCCCGACACACACAGTACAAATAGATCACTAGTAAGAGGGATCATTAGATAAAGTTGTCATATATTATGTGCCCACACACACACATGCAATGAATATAACACATACCCAACATTCTCCCACTTGTTGTTTTCTTTGCATCCAGGGGTCTAGGGGATTATATAGTCAACAATCCAGGGCAGCAATGCCCATTGTTACTCTACACCAGGAGAAATTTTCTATGCTCACAGACTTTGTCAATGAATCTTCAACATTCTTGAAAGTGTCAACGTTTTCTAGCAACACCTTCTTTTCCTCAACCATGTCTCTCACAAAGTGATACTGAACATCAATATGCTTTGCCTTCGAATGATAAGATGGGTTCTTTGCCAGGAATATTTCACTCTGACTATCACAATCTACTCTCACTTCTTGTTGTACCAACCCAATACCTGAACACAATCTTTGTAACCATATTGCTTCCTTGCTTGCATGAGTGGTTTCCATGTATTCAGCTTATGTAGTTGAGAGTGCCACTACAGCCTATCTTTTTCTCATCCAACTGATTTCTCCTCCAAATAGGTTAAACACATACCCACTTGTATATATTTTGCGATCCATATATCCATCCCAGTCTGCATCAAAAAATCCATGTATGTCCACCACTCTCTCCAATCCCGGTCTTCCTTGGTAGCACAATTCATAACTGGTGGTGCCACGAAGATACCTGAATACCCTCTTTAATGCTTTCCAATGCTCCTTCCTTGGTTTTGACACATACCTACTCAAAACTCCCACTGCATGTGCAATGTCCAGTCTAGTACAAACCATTGCATACATCAAATTGCCAACTGCACTAGCATATAGAACATGGGACATGTCCTCTTCTTCTTCCTGTGTCTTGGGACACTGATCTGCAGATAACTTTACACCTATGGGAATAGGAACCTTGACCGGTTTCCTTCCATGCATATCAAACCTCTGCAATATCGTCTCAACATATTTTCTCTGATTCAACCAGAGTTTCATGTTTGCATGATCTCTTTTAATCTCCACTCCCAGAATGAAGTTAGCAACACCGAGATCCTTCATGTCAAATTTGGAGGAGAGCTGTGATTTCACCTCCTCGATAACATCCATGTTATTCCCTACCAACAACATGTCATCAACATACAACACTACATAAATGAAGTGATTACCAACCTTCTTGGAATATACACAGTGATTAGCCCTGCTTCTTACAAATCCCAATCCAAGGATGTATGTGTCAAAATTTTGGTACTACATCCTAGGTGATTGCTTCATACCATATAGTGACTTATTTAGCTTACAAACCAGCTCTTTCTTTCCCTTCACTGCAAAGCCTTTTGGCTGCTTCATGTAGATTTCTTCTTCCAGATCCCCATCTAGGAATGTTGTCTTCACATCCACTTGTTCCACTTCAAGATCAAAAGCAACAACAATAGATAAAAGAAATCTTATAGAAGTTAACTTAGCAACAGGAGAAAAAATCTCACCAAAGTCAATTCCCTCTACCTGGGAATAACCTTTTTCTACTAACTGAGCTTTGTATTTCTCCACTTTACCTTCTGCATTAAACTTCTTCTTAAAGAACAATTTTCTACCAACAAATTTTCTTCCAGTTGGCAACTCAACTATATCCCATGCCTCATTATTATCCAAGGCATCCAATTCTTCAACCATGGCCTTCTTCCAGAGTTTACTATCCTCTGAATTCATTTCTTCGCTGATAGTTCTGGGATCATCATCAGTAATAGATAAAGAAAAATTTGAACAGAAATCAAGTGGTCTATACCTTTAAGGTTTCTTTTTATCTCTCACGGATCTCCTCAATACTGGGGTATGAGGTTCTTCTTCTTCTTCTTCTACTTCTTCTTACTTAGATGATTCAGATTTTGCATCATCCAACTCAAGCTCTATTTTCTCAGGTTCGTCTTGCATTGGTAGGAATTCTTGTTTGGACACATATTTTATCTCTCTGAACACAACATCTCAACTGTAAACAGTCTTATTGGTCTCTAGGTTCCAAAGTTTATAACCTTTCACACCATCTTTATAACCAATAAAGATACACTTTTCATCCTTTTTATCCATCTTACTCCTAATTTCCTTTGGAACATGTACATAAGCATCACAAACAAACACTCTAAGATGTTGAAGAGAGGGTTTCTTTCCATACCATGCCTCGTGTGGAGTTTTATTGTCCAACGTTGATGAAGGAGATCGATTGACCAGGTAACATGATGTAACCACTGCCTCTACCCAAAATTCTTGTCCTAACCCGGCATCGCTAAGCATGCTCCTTGATTTTTCTATCAGTGTCCTATTCATCCTTTCTTAAACTCCATTATGTTGAGGAGTGTATGGAGTATTATTCTACCTTGCTATACCACACTTCTTACAGAATTCTTCGAATTTATTTATGTAGAATTATCCACCATTATCTGTTCTCAATACCTTTATTTTCTTCTCTGTCTGATTTTCTACCAGAGCCTTAAACTCTTTAAATTTATCAAATACCTCATATTTATTTCTAAGAAAATAAATCCATGTGTTCCTTGAAAAATCATCTATGAATGAAACATAATACACAGATTTACCTAGGGATGGAATAGGAACAGGTCCAAACACATCACTATGTATCAACTCTAAGATCCCCTTTTCTCTTGTAGCACTAGATGGGAATCTTACTTGATTATGTTTACCATATATGCAATGTTCACAGAAATCAAAATCCAGAGTGAAATTAGACATACCTTCAACCATACCTTTACCGTGTAGTGTTTGAAGGCCCTTTTCTCCAATATGTCCCAGTCTTTGATGCCACAACATGGTCTTCTTTTCAGGGATGATATTGGTCTTTTATTCTTTATTTGTCTTCTCAAGGACAAGAGAACTGTTACACCCATTAGTATAAGTGCTTCCCAGCAAATTGTACAGAGTTCCACACTGAACTCCCCTCATCAACACCATTTCTCCTTGTACCATCTTCCAAGAGTTATTTCCAAATACAGTATCCACTCCTTCATCATCCATCTTTCTTACAGATATTAGGCTCCTAGCTAGTTTTGGAATGTGTAGAACCCCAGGGAGAGTTCTAATCCTCCCATCTTTTAGAAACAACTTAACCCTCCCACGTCCCAAGATTTTTGTTGTCGAGTCATCTCCGAGGAATACATCACCACCATCATATTTTTCATATTCAGAGAACCACTCCCTCTGAGGAGTCATATGGTATGATGCACCTGAGTCGATCAACCATACATCATGGTATGCATGTGTACTTGTAGATTCTAGGTAAACATCACCTCTTTCTTCAGTGGAGGTTTTCGCCTCTGTGGAAGAGGTACTATTAGATCCCTTTGTTTTTTCAACCTTCTTAGACTTGCAATCTTTCTTATGATGCCCTTTTTTACCACACTTCCATCATTTCCTCAAATATTTTCCTGGAGACTTAGATCTACCAGTATATTTAGATCTCCACCCCGAAGTCTTACCAGGGTTCTTGTCTTGGGTAGGCCCTCTTACAAATAAAGCATATGTGATGTGACCATCCATGCTTTTTCGCCTCATTTCTTCAGATAACAAGGATGCAACTACATCCTCATACTTCAATGTAGATTGAGTGGTACTACCTATTGCTACAACCATATTATCCCAAGAGTCTCGTAAAGAACATAACAAAGTAATACACTTATTTTCTTCTGCAATCATAATATTAATAGAGCCAAGTTTACTTACCAAAGTATTAAAGGCATTTAGATGTTCTATCACAGAATCTCCATATTCCATCCTAAGATGATACAAATTCTTTCGAAGAATTTTTTTTTTTACCAGGGACTTTGATTGATACAAATTCCCCAACTTATTCCATAGTTCCTTGGTTGTAGATTCTCCTGAGACATTCAACAAAACCAAATCTACTAGGCAGAGTTGAATAGTGCTCCTTGCGCTTATGTCCAACTTCTCCCAATCTTCCTTCGACATACCAGTAGGTGGTGTACTGGTAGTTTGTGTACTGGTAGGTTGTGTACCAGTATCCTGTGTGCTAGTAGATGTTGTACTAGTAGGCTGTGTAATAGGATCCACATCGATCCATTGTTATTTGTCTACAAGAAGGCCCTCCATCTTCAGCTTCCATATCTCAAAGTTTTTACCTTTGAAATTCTCTATATCGATTCTAGAAGAACTCGCCATTCCTCTTTCTGCACTCAAATCACCACTGCAAAAGCTCCCATTAAACCCAAGTTTATCACGGACCCAAGATAAACTTGATCTATCAAGACCAAGCCAAACCCTCAACAACAAAGGCGTCCCTCTGAAGCAAAAAAAAAGCTCCAATACCACATGTAAGTTTTAAACCTGTGAAGTAAAGCAATGCATATAGATTCTTAAGAAAAACAGAATTTAATCAATAGCTCATTCACATAGTACACAGTGATTTATACCGGAAACCCTCAACCGGGAAAACCTTTCTTATATTCATTATATCGAATTTCACCATTCACCATACAATATATATACAATGGTTTTAGGTATTCCATAGATACCAAAACCCTAATCCCTTAATCCAGGATAAATTTACAAAACCACTAAAAATAGCAAAGTCCGCTAAAAATAGTAAACACCACCCAAAAACAAATTTCAGGGCACTGCCCCGGGATACAACTCGTTATCGAATGTTTCACATAACCAGTGGGGGGCATAGTTGCCCCCCCTGGGACCCCCCTAGAAAAGCGCCCGACGCACACAACACAAACATAACACTAGTACAAGGGATCGTCAGACGCAGTTGTCATATCTGACGCGCCCACACACACACATGCAAAGAATATAACACAAACCCAACAACTATTGCTACTTCCTTTCTTACTAATCAAATACTGCTAATTTATACAATCCTTCTTCAAATCATATGCCACAAATTGGCTAGTGTCACCATTTCCATGGTACCTAGGATCTTTCTACACCTTTTTTCAGTCTTCTCTTTCCTTCTCTTCATCCAAGAATACTATTGTTTTAGGGTAAAAAAGGAGAGGGGGGTTGAAACTAAGATATATCTAATCGATATTGACCCTCCTCAATGAATTCTTGCACAATTGGTCCCTAAACATGGAGGCTTGCAAGTTACTATGGAAATGAGGATCAACCCTCTTAAGGTCATGTGAGAATGAATTCCACCTTCTTTAGTGGGAATAGGGAGCATATTTATGTCTGATCCAAGAAAGGAACATTGGATGGTTGTTAAAATAATATTATCGTATGTATAAGGAGCCCACGTCTTTGTCTTAGTCATCAAGATCAAGGTAATGATAGTTTTGACTTACATGGGTTTGTCGATGAAGATTGGCTTGGAGATGTGGACAAGAAAATGTCCACAAGTGAAAATGTATTTTATTTGTTCCAATGACTAGTGAGGTTGATGAGTAAGAAACAAACCATCATTTCCTCTTATAGTTCAAAGGCACGCTATGTTGCTGCAATTTTTTTTTATCAAAGATGCATTCTGGTTATTAAGATTATGAAACAATATTTCTATCAAATAGGCTAGTTTAGAAATCGAATTTAATAGACAAAGCACCATTGTGATATCCAAAGAACCATTGAAATTTCAATTTTTAGAAATAGAGAAATATAGGGTTTGGAAGGTATTATCCCAGGTTTTAATTTTTTGAGGTTTTGGAGTGCTAGGATATCAGTTCAAAATAAATTTGGGAACCACACAGAGCTATCAAACCCCCTCGGGATGGAGAGAACCACACAGACTCTTAAACGAAATTAAAATACCACTTAATGACATTCTCAACCATTTTTATCATTTTTAGCAGCAATTACAGGATCAGAGCCATTACCATTTTTAGAGTTTTGACGGATGGGGATCCTCTGCCTGCGTCGATGTTGATGCAGCCCCCCTAACCTTCTAGGGTTCTGAAACCTCCCGGTCTATAATATTTCTTCAATATGAGTCGAATTGACTCTTTGGGCTCTTTATTGAACCCAAATTAATTATGCACAGGTCATGTTTCCTCCTAAGGCGGAGGTCCTGTGATACCCACCACCTCTATCTACGCACTCTGGGCGCTCTTCAAATTTTTGGAGCTAGCTTTTTTCCACTAACCCATTCCTTGCATGTGACATTGGGCGACGACCTTTAAATTCCATGCACTTTCAATCCCCGAAATGCTACAGGATCTTCAATCTCACGATCTTGACGATATTGTCTGAACAAATGCTTCAAATATGCCCCTTCCAAATCCACGGACCATATATGCCCCTCCTGAATCAACGAATACGATCTATTCGTGATTTTAGACTTCGAGGTTTTGAAATATCAAACCTCGCTTTCCTCCATACTCCAATATTCCAGAGTTAATGATCTATTTCCACCTGTCACCCTGAACCAACAGTCAGGATCTCCTATGCCAATTCAGCCTTCAGGAATCTTAATTCTCAATTCCTTCTTTTCCCTGTGTGATAATATTCTCGAGTAGGAGATCTATCGACACTTGTCCCCCTTAATCTATGGCTAGGATTTCCTCCGTGAATCTATCCTTCAAGAATCTTAATTCTCAAACCCTCTCCACTATTGACTGGTTATCTTCAGAAGTGGAAGATCTGCTGACACGTATCCTCTGCAATCAACAGTTATTCTCCTGCTTCAGGACTTTGGACTCCTCAACCAATTCAATGGTCGTTTTACCTCCTCCTCGATCAATGATCGAGATCTCCTTTGAGACTTCGATGCTTTCACCCTCTTCTTTCCTCTGGAGTGTTCTGTACCCAGTTTCCAGATCTGGTGCCACATGTTTTCTTCCAGATCAATGGTTTTCATCCGCTCGGGACATCGGCCTTCGACAAACTCAAATCTCAACCACCACAAGCCTCCGGAGTGAATCCTTCTGAAGTGTCGGATCCTCTGACACCTCTTGTCGTTGATCCAATGGTTATTAATCAGAGTGAGTTTCCTCCCTCCATGCATCCCTTCATATATCAATGATCCACGTTCTCCCTTTGGGATCAACAACCGTGAATGCTTCGGATTCAGCACTTCGGAAAATTTTTGAAACTCAACTTCTAAAAAAATCTCAAAGTAAGGTCCTCTGAAGTTCACGATCTGGTGACAACTGTCCAACCGATATCAATGGCTATCGTATGCTTTGGTTGTTCAGGCTTAGGTGATTTCAAACCCTTCTCCTTCGGGTTCTCCCGGAATGATTTCACTCGAAGTTAACGATCTTTTTCCATGTACCCTTTCTGGATCTGACGGTCTAGATTCTCTTCGGGTATTCGGATCTTTTGCTCCTCAATGCTTCGACTCTTCGGCTCTTCGACGCTTCAGTCTTTTGGTGTTTCAACATTCCATCCTTTTTGTTTCTCTTGATCTTATTATTCACCGACACGTGTTCCTTTGAATTTGACGGTTTAGATTCCCTCCATCCCTTCGGGTCTTCAGGCTTCGAAAGTTTCAACTTTTGTGTACTCGTTCCTCCTGGAGCATTTCCACCCAAAATTGATGGATTTCTGCCATGCGTCATCCCAAGTGATGGACAGTCCCTGATCACTTCAAGACTTTGGGACTTTGACGGGTCCACTCTCCTGCAGACACAAGGGTTAAGTCTCATGCACTTACCTCTGGATCCAATGGTTGTTGGTTCTTTGTGCTCAGATCCAACGGATTGGGTCTGTTCCTCTTATATGCACTTCCTTTTTTCATTGGACATAGATATAACAGTCTAGGATACCTTCCACAACCTATATGATAGTTTTTGTCACTCCTCCTCCTCAGATTTTGAATTCTTCCAACTTAGAATATTTTTTTCAATGTTCAAAGGTGTCATCCTTTCAACTTTCTTCTACGAAACCGACTATCTTGGGTCTCGGTTACAGTCTTGAACGTGTCATCTCTTCTGATATTTAGGACTTATAATAAATCATCTTCCCATGTAATCCTTGTGTTATCCCTTTTGAGATTGATCCCCTCAAATATTTCAATCTCCCACGCACTCCTTGCGTTTCAGCGATTTTGTCAAAATTAGATTCTAAGGATTTCTTGAAAATAATTTTTTCTCGCCCTCTTGGCATTCTCCTTGCTCGATGCACACCTTGTGGATCTTCTCCTTACAGAGTGTTTAGTAACTCAGTGTTTTTACGAACTCAACATAGAGTTCTTTATTTGCACTCCTTACACTTATGTTGGTGAAGATTCAATGGTATCTCTCCTGAGCTTCTCTGAGGTTAACTCACCTTTGTCAACGCACTCCTTGCGGACATTGTGAACTCCTTTCACTCAAAACTCAAAGAAGAGAAAAAATTGAAACTTATTCACTACTTCACCAATTCATACATTCAAAACGTGAATGACATATAAAATCTTAACAATAAACACAAACATACAAACACACCATGTTTAGGAAAAAATTCTTTTATATTATCTCTATGTGTCTATATAACAGCTGGACTACAACATAGTCCCAGTTCTCTCAAGTTATCTTAATATAAATCTACTCTTAGTTCTTCTTCTTCTAAGACCTCTATTTTTCCCACGCAAAAATATCTCTCTCTCTCTATTATCATTTACAAAAGAGGGCTCTACGAGCTTATCCTCTCCACCGCCTTAGTGCTATCATTGTCTCAGTTACAACACCATACTTCGTACGACTCATTACATAAATGTTGATCCAAACCTGAATACGATCTGGACTTGCTACATGAAACCATTTAAGCCAACCCCATCCACTACTTTTACAAAGGTATGGCTCGGTCCTTACAACATTATAACAAAAAATCTGTATTGGATCATATTTCGAATTTAAAAATGGGAGGGTCAGTGCCTCTCCCTTTCTCCATTGCGCGTCTGCGTGTTGGTGTGCTGACACATTTGTTGAGGTGGAGCGATGCTCCTGCATCATACTCCACTGCTGTGAAAATTTCATGAGCTCTTTCTCATGATCTCTTCTTCTCCATTGTTGAAATCCACCTGGGTCCCAAACTCTCTTCTGGAGCTATCCTCTTGCTCCTCCCCAGCTATTTCATTGTTTTCATGCTACTGCTTCTTCTTATCCTTTCCTGTTGTTGTTTCAGGTTCTCCTATTTTCAACTTCCCTTTGTTGAATGCTTCTTGCGCTGACCTCAACATTAGCTTCCTTATCTCCTCTATCACCCTGTCCAGCTGCTCCAATGGATGGATCTTCTTATACGGTCTTCTTTGTTGCACTTTCTTATTAGTGGGTAGATCATATTGATCCCCCATGTCATTTTATTTTTATTTTGTGGAATTATCTTTCTACCCTACTACAGACTCTTGTTCTGCATTCTCATCACTGAATTTCTTCTCATCTATCTCCACTGACAGATTTTCTTTTGCCAGTTCTCCTTGCGTTGGTTCGACTCCATCATCCTCCAACCGTTACTCTCACTGGTGTGATCCTCCATATGCTTCCAATTTGACCTGTTGGAGATTTGCACCATTACCCTTCTCTCTAGGGATTCCAATTCCTCATACAGATTAGAAAAATCCATGCAGTTTGCTTCTCCTTCTTTTGTAGGCTCCAGTGCTACAGTCATCTCCTGTTCAGCTTCCTGGCTGAAAATTTTGAGCCATTCTCTTGAATTCTCATCTCCTTCTATTGGGGTAGACATCGGTGTCTACTCCATCTCTTCCTCTTTGACAGTTTATGTTGGATTTCCTTCTGTTGCTACACTTTCATCATGTGCACTAGCCTCTACTTCATTGTTTGGTAGGAATTCTTTGATCCCTCCAATGATCAAAATACTCTTCTGATCTTCCTCCTTGATGGTGAAAGTATTTAACTTCTCATTATATTCATTCACATGGTCTGAAAATACACATGAATCTTCACCTATCAGCACTCCTTCCTGACATGAATTCACTTCTGAGTTCCTGAGACTTTCAGACAATCTTGTGCCTTTCCCCCTTCCCATCTGGAAAATTGGGACATCTCTTCTGCCCACCTGGCAGTCTTTGATATCAACCAATCCCATCTCATTGCCCACCTAGCAATGCGAAATTTTAGCACTTCTCCCCTGGCAACTTGAAAGTCCATTTCTTCCCACCTATTTCCCACCTAGCAACTTGAAAGTCCATTTCTTCCCACCTGGCATTTTATGAGATCTTTATCTCATATCACCTCCTCCTCATCACTGAGTTGTCTCCCAATTTCTGGTTCACATATGTGAATTTGTTCCTCCTCTGTGTCACTGAGTTTTTATAATTCCCTCAGCCACATTCTCAACTCTTGTTTCTACTTTCTATCCAATAACTTTTGAACAAGAAATTTGTCCTTCCTGTTCAAGGGACATTCGTACCTCTAGTGTACCTTTGCCTCTTGTTGCATCTACAATGCTAGTTGTTCCATCCTTTCTCTTATCTCATTGAGCTCAAGATCCATCTCTAGATTTATTTCTTCTTGCGGTATTCCCTTCAACCATGCTCATGGCCTTTAGTAGCCATTTCCACCTTCTACCTACCCTCCTGGAAAGCCTATGGATCACTCCTTGTTTGAGAGAATATCCATCCTCTCTCGTAACTCACCTGGTTCTTTAAATTTTTGCTACTGATGTACGCGTGCAACAACTTTCTCACATAGAATCAGTACTCTGGTTTCCTTTCGCCTATTGTCTATAGGAAAATTTGAACCTCTAATATCATCTAAAGTTACCATATCATCCCTTTTACCATCTATCTCGTGTATGATGTCTGCAAACAAAATAATGACCTCCTCCTCTTTCTCTTTCACCTGAAATCTACAGACGAAAATAAGCTCTGATACCACCTGGTATCAGAGTATCTCCTTTACCTCCTCTCTGCTACAGAAATAAAAAATATATGCTCTCATACCACCTGATGAATCCCCCCTACCCTCCTGGGGTTCTACGACCTCCCGGTTTAGGATATTTCTTCAATCTAATTCGAATTGACTCTTTGGCTCCTAATTGAACCCAAATAAATTATGCACAAACCCCTTCTCATCCTAAGACACAGGTCCTGTGATACCTGCGACCTCTTTCTGCATGCTCTGGGCACTCTTCAAATTGTGGGCGCTAGCTCTTTTCCACTAACCCCTTCCTTGCATGTGACCTTGGGTGATGACCTTTAAATTCTGCAAATTTTCAATCCCCAAAATTCTACGGGATCATTGATCTCACGATATTGGTGATATTGTCTGAACGAATGCTTCAGATCTACCCTTTCCAAATCCACGGACCAGATCTACCCCTCCTAAATCAACATATATGATCTATTCATGATTCCATACTTCATGGTTTTAAAATCTCAAACCTCGCTTTCCTCCATACTCCAATCTTTCGGAGTTAATGATCTGTTTCCACCTGTCGCCCTGAACCTATAGCTAGGATCTCCTTCATGGATCTAGCCTTTGGGAATCTCAATTCTCAATTCCTTCTTTTCCCTATGTGATAATCTTTCATAGTAAAATATCTATGGACACTTGTCCCCTTTAATCTATGGCTAGGATTTCCTCCGTGAATCTAGCCTTCGGGAATCTTAATTCTCAAACCCTCACCACTACTGACTGATTATCTTCCCGAGTGGAATATCTACTAACACGTATCCTCCCCAATCAATGGTTATGCTCTCTCTTCGGGACTTTGGCCTCCTCAACCAATTCAATGGTCTTTTGAACTCCTCCTCGATCAATGATCGAGATCTCCTTCGGGACTTTGACGCTTTCACCCTCTGCTTTTCTCCGGAGTGCTTCATACCTAGAATTCCAGATCTAGAACCATGCTCTTGCTTCTAGATGAATGACTGTCATATTCTTAGGACTTCGACCTTTAGAGATCTCAAATCCCAACCACCAAAAACCTCCAGAGTGAATCCTTCTGGAGTGTCGGATCCTCTGACACATGTACTCCTTGATCGAATTATTATCCAACGGAGTGAGTCTCCACCCTCCACATGTCCCTTTGTATATCAATGATCCACATGCTCCCTTTGGGATCAACGACCCTGAATTCTTCGGCTTCGACGCTCCGAAAACTTTCTGAAACTCAACGTCTCAAAACAACTTGGAGTACGATCCTTCGAAGTTCATGATCTAGAGACACATGTCCAACCCAGATCAATGGCTATTATTCACTTCAGTTGTTCAGGCTTCGATGATTTCAAACCCTTCTCCTTCACATTCTCTCGGAATGATTTCACCTGGAGTTCATGATCTTTCGCCACATACCCTTTTTGGATCTGACGGTCCATATTCTCTTTGGGTATTCGAATCTTCGACTCCCCAACTCTTCAGCTCTCTAGCACTTCGGGCTTTGGGTGTTTCAACATTCCATCATTTCTCTTTCTCTTGATCCTATGATTCACCGACATGTGTTCCTCTGAATCTGATGTTTCAAATTCCCTTCGGCCCTTCGGCTCTTTGGGCTTCAACTTCTGTGTGCTTGTTCCTCCCGGAGCGTTTCCACTCAAAATTGATGGATTTCCTCCATGCATCCTCCCAAATGATGGATGGTCCCTGCTCATTTCAGGTCTTCGAGACATTGACCAATCCACTCTCCTACACACAGAAGGGTTAACTCTCGTGCACTTACATCCAGATCCAACGGTCATTGGTCCTCTGTGCTCAAATCCAACAAATTGGGTATGTTCCTCTATTCTACGCTTGATTCATTTGTTGGACATAGATCTAACAATCAGGCTCCCTTGCAAAACCGATCTGATGGTTTTTGTTTCTCTTCCTCTTAATATTTTGACTTCTTCTAACTTAGAATATTTTTTTTAGTGTTCAAAGGTTTCAGACTTTGAACTTTCTCCTACAAACCCGACTATCTTGGGTCTCGTTTATGATCTTGAATGCATTGTCCCTTATGAGATTTAAGAATTAGAATAAGTCTACTTCCCACACACTCCTTGCGTTATCAATTCTAATCTTGATCCCCTCGAATATTTCAATCTCCCACACACTCCTTGCATTTTTGGGATTTCGTCAAACTCAGATTCGAAGGATTTCTTGAAAATAAATTCTTCTTTCCCTCCTAGCGTTCTCCTTGCTCGATGCACACCTTGCAGAGCTTCTCCTTATAGAGTTTTCAGTAACTCTGTATTTTTACAAACTCAACACATAGTTCTTTCTATACACTCCTTGCACTTTTGTTGATGAAGGTTCAACGATATCTCTCGTGAGTTTCTCTGAGGTTAACTCACCTCTGTCAATGCACTCCTTGTGGACAATGTGCACTCCTTTCACTCAAAACTCAAAGAAGAGAAACAATTGAAACTTATTCACTACCTCACCAGTTCATACATTCAAAACGTGAATGACATATAAAATATTAACAATAAACACAAACATACAAACACACCATTTGCAGGAAAAACTACTTTTCTATTATCTTTGTGTGTCTATACAGATGTTTACAAAAATTGGACTAGAACAGAGTCCTATTTCTCTCAAGTTATCCTAATCTAACTCCACTCTAACTTTTTCTTCTTCTAATACCTCTATTTTTCCCATGCAAAAATATCTATCTCTCTCTATTATCATTTACAAAAGAGGGATCTACGAGCTTATCCTCTCCACCGCCTTAGTGCTATCATTGTCTTAGTTAAGAGACCATACTTGCTATGTCTCATTACATAAATGTTGATACAGACCTGACTATGATATGGACCTGCTACAGGAAACCATTTAAGGCAACCCCATCGACTACCTGTACAAAGGTATGGCTCGATCCTTACAACCTTACAACACAAAATCCATATTGGATCAGATTTCGAATTTAAAAATGGGAGGGTCAGTGCCTCTCCCTTTCTCCATTGTGTGTCTACGTGTTGGCTTGCTGGCGCATTTGATGAGGTTGAGCGATGGTCCTGCATCAGATGTCCAAATGGAAGCTATGACCCGACCCTAAATATCTCCACTCTTGCATGGGTTTGGATGGATAGGGCACATTTCTTTTCCTCTGTCAATGTCTCCACTTCTACACATGGGATTTCACCAGATATGGCTTCTCTTGTGAGCCTAGGGTTGCACTCTGGTTGTTGTCTCCACTCCTATGTGGGGTTTAATGGATGCTCTTTGTGTTTTTTGTCGTGAATGGAATGGGTGTGGGGTTTGGATTCTCTCTATGGTTGTTGTAGTCATGAATGGAATGGGTGCGAGGTTTGGGGTTATTCATGTCGTGAATGGAATGGGCACGGGGATGAATGTTGTGTTATGAGTTTAGAATTTTGTTTTGTTTTGTTCTTTTGTTTTTTTTAATAATGCTTTTTAATTATTTGTTTTTAATTTAATTAATATATAAACAATATATATTATATAATATATAATATATACTGTTTTTTGTTTTTATTTTTTTGGTTTTGTATTTTTTTATGTTTTTTTTTTTTTATATATAATATAAATTATTTATCCCATGCCCATTAATGAGGTATTAAACCACCACACATATTCCCTATGAAGGGGGCCTTTAGCCTTTGAGTAATTTATGGGTGTCATTTGTGAGGTTTTGTGCTCTAGGGATGGGTTTGAGGGCCTTAACCATGGTTGTGAAAGGAAATATAAGGCCTTAGGAACTTAAGTGAATCTTTTAGGGCTTTGCGCCATGAATGATACCTTGAACCACCACACAGGCCCTCTAAAGGGAATCTTTGGCCTCTAATAGTGATATGCACACCCTTAGGATGATTTCCAAACTAGGGATGGGTCTCAGGGCCTCGATCATCATTTGAGGAGGAAAACTAGGTTCGTAAGCCCTGAATGAATCTTGTAGGGCTCAGGGGCCATGGATAGGCCTCAAATAACCGCACAATTCCTCTAATGGAGATATTCCGACTCTCATTAGGATATTGGAATCATTAAATATCTTTTACACCCACAATATGGGTCTAGGGGCCTTGATCATGGTGAATAAAGGAAAACAAATACCTTATCATATAAATGAAAATTCCACATATCAAGGGCCATAAACAAGGCCTCAAACCACCATATAGGCCCTTTAGAAGTGATATTTGGTGTCAAGGTGGCATATGGAGTACACCCTTATGAGATTTTGTGCACTAAGGATGGGTCTCATGGATTTTACCATGTTCATTGGAGAAAAATAAGTGCGTTGGTCCTAAATGAATCTTATAGGGTTTGAGGGTTATGAGAAAGTCCTTAAACCATCACAAAGGGCCTCTACAAGGAATATTTTCCCTTTGAGTAAGATATTATAGACATTAATTGCACAACAAGGGTGGGTCTTAAGGCAATGAATGGTCAAGGGAGTAAATTTAAATATTTATACCATAAATGAAACTTATTTGGCTCATGGGCCATGAACAAGGCCTGAAACCATGAGAAAATGCCTCTAAATGATATCTTTGGCCTTCAAGTGGAATATGGGAGTCAATATGATGTTTTTTGTAGTAGGGATAGATCTCAAGGCCTTAACCATTGATAAGGGATGAAAATTAGGGCCTTGGGAGGTAAATGATGCTCATAATAACATGGCTTATGATGAGGATACAAATGAGGCTTCAAACCATCTATGGGCCCTCTAGAGAGAATCTTTGTCCTCTAAGTGGGATATGGGTGTCATTATTACTTTTTTAGCACTAGGAATGGGATTTGACCATAGTAGGGGAGAAACAAAGGGCCTAAGGCCCTAAATTGACCTTATAGGTTTCATGGGCCATGATTGAGGATTTGAACCACCACACATGTCCTCTTGATGGAATCTTTGAACTTTGAGTGGGATATTGGTTCCACGAGGAGGTTTTCTTCACTGGGGATGGGATTTTAGACCTTGAGCATGAATGAGGGACAAAAATAAGTGATTTATTCTCTAAATGGAGCTAGTGGAGAAAATGGGCCATACATGAGACCTAGAACCACCACAAAAACACTCTAGAGGGAATATATGCCCCCCATAGTGGGATTATATGCGATCCAACATGAAATTTTGTGCAGTACGCATGATGTTTATTGGGGCCTTAACCATAGTTAAAAGAGGAAATCAAAGGATGTTTTCCCTAAATGAAGCTTCTAGGGCTCTAATATATTACAAACGTATAAAACCACCATAGGTGGCCATCAAAGGAGACCTTTGGCCTACAAGTGGGATATGGGAATCATTGAGAGGTATTATGCACTAGGAATGGATTTCATGGCTTTGATCATTATTGAGGGAGTAGAAAAATGGCCTTATACCCAAAAATGAATGTCTCAAATGACCACAAGACCCACTACAAGGAGTATTTAGCCGTTGAATAACATATGGGTACTTTAGGAGGTTTTGTGCACCAAGGATGTGTCTTCAAGATTTGATAATGGTTGGAGGATGAAGTTAAAGGTATTGGACTCCGAATTATGTTGTTTGGTTCAAAGGGCATTAATAAGTCCTTAAACCACCACAAAGGGTCTCTAAATGGATTTTTTGTTCTTTGAGTAGGATATGGTCAATATCATGAGGTTTTGCGCAATAAGAATGGATTTTAGGGCCTTGTCCATGGTTAGGGGAGGAAAATAAGGGTCGTATGATATAAATAAAATTCCTAAGGATCATGGGCTATAAATGAGGCCTTAGACCACTACACAAGTCCTCTAGAGAGGATATTTGGCCTCTAAGTGGATATGGATGCAATAAGAATGGGTCTCGAGTACTTTACCATTTTAAGAGAGGAAATCAAGAGTATTATTCTCTAAATGAAATTGTTAGGAATTATGAGACAAGATTCAAACTCCCACATAAATCCAAGTTTATATGAGATGTAGATATAAACACCATAAAATTTTCTTACCTAACAAAACTATATAAAAACTATTCATATAATTTAACAAAACTATATAAAAACTACTTAATATGATTTTTATAATGTCAAGATTTAAATTCCATGTTAGGTTAACATGGGAGATTCTCCTCTCAGTAAATTATGAACCTCTTCTCTGTATATTTTGACTTATTTATTGGTTCATTTATCCACTTATTTTTCGTAAAGAATGACTTTGTCATCAAATACTATACCATAGAAACTAGTGGTGGTCGACAAGTTTCAATGAATTTTTATTTTAATTTGAGTAGGATTCCGATGTATCTTAATGGGAGACACACATTGTTATGTGATATGATTCAATTCGATTGGATTGTACTCATACAATTCATCCCACTTGGCCTCCTTGTATGGTGCATTTTTTTATCCACTTTCCCCGAATATAATTGAAAGGCCATTCACTTATTCATAGTGTCCAACATCATCACCGACATCGTACTTTGGGGGCACTTGAAGAGTCATGTGCAACCATTGAAACAATAAACACAACAATATCCATGGCTTATCAGGGTATTTTTTAAATGGTCGATTGGAAATGTTGAAGTAATTTAAGGAAGGTTTACATACTAATTAAAATTATTTTATTTAACAATTGGTTCATCATCTTGATGATGACTTTCTATCATGATTTTCTGATTGGAAATATGATTACATGTTTTTAAAAGAGAGGGAGTAAATCCTCATAGATTCAAGAACACAAAACATATATAAAGTTTTAGAAAGTCTATTTGATATAGATATATGAAGAAAAAAACCTAAGAGTAAGAGTTTGTAGTTTTTCTGGGATCTAAATCCTTGTTGATTTTCCAATGCACATATGGAAAGAAGTTTGAAACAGAGTTGAATTCTATATGTAATCCAAATAGGAGGAACCTGAATTCTACTGACAAAGGTGCCAGCACCATATCGTCTTATTTCATATCTTTGTAGTTGTTTTTTCACATTAAATTAATATATGAAGATCTCTCTTCTTCCCCCTAAAAACCATGTTGCAATTTACTTGAGTATTGATAGCATGATTTCAAGAGGAATTAACCACCTGATGTTAATTAATATTAGTTAGTTACAAGTTTTATTGTTTCATCGTCATTGATATTAGATGATTTTATTGGTTTGAGGAAGGTTGTGTATTTCTATTGTGCATATTTTTAGAGAAGCTTGGAGTGTTTAGGACCTTATCCATACAAATTGAAAGAGAGTCAATCCTCAAAACAAGGGTTTTTGTAGAAGGTATTGGCGATACAAATCTAAGGACGATGTTTAGGATAATGCTCTAGCATAAGGGTACTAGAATGGTCAATTCCCCTTGTTGAACATTTGAACCCTATTGATACTATCAAAAGTTGTTTAAGTTCATTGGTAACAAGAATTAGGGTTTTAGAGGTGTACATAACCCATAAACCCCACAAAGTATCCCACAATTAATTCACATTTATTATTTTTTACAATTTTTGGAAGACACCAATGCCTTTCTTAAAGGAAACATGTAGGTACCTACACACTGCCCAAAGGAAGAGAACACATATGAGGAAAAAATGAATTTATCATATGTTTCATGTGGAACAAATATAGGAAATGGATATTATCTTGGCCAACAAGGAATCCATGGTTAATGGTGACCAAATAAAGCTATAACATGCCAGAACTGACCACCCCTCCATGCAATTTCAACATACAAATGAGGATTGAATATTTTCCTCTGTGGTAGAGGGATAAAGGATTTTGGTCCTCAAGCTATTTACTCTCATACATTAGAATCCCTTTTGGTAGCTCCAATACAAAAAAATCGTATCAATTTGTCACACAATTAATCAATTTTTTAGCATATTCATTATCAATTTGAAGATAGATGATGAATGCAACATTTCACTTTTTGTTTTTTATGATTGATGCGACAATTTTTAGAAGTTATATAATAAGTGACCACTAAAATGAATGTTGTATTGAAATATTAAGTGATCATAGCTTTCAACATTATGGTTGAAGTGAGGACACTACTTTAGGTAAATCAATATTCACTTTCCACAACAAACTTCATGATAATGTTTGACATTTTTTAAGAACATTCTAGATTGTATGATTTATGGAAGTAAGTTTGCATTGGTCACTACAAACAACAATGAAGACAATATTGGAAACAAGGAAAGTTGTTTTATTGATAATTTAATTTGTTTTAAAGAAATCTTAAAATTGGTTGTAGAATCTTGCAACCACTTTGAACCACTTCTTTGAAATTTACAAATCAATATTATTTATCAATAAGAACGATGCATAGATAAATGTTCAAGAATCAATATTACTTTAAAAAAACAAGAAAAAGGATAATGTATTTGACTTTGTTATGTGCATGATTTCAACATGAACATTGAACATCATGTGAAATATGGAATTGAAATATGCAATAATTTGTATGTGGATCCTTCACCTGTATAATAGAATCATATATATTTTATTATTATTATTTTTAAAGAGACTGAACATTATATTATATATAAGCGTTTCACTAGCAAATTTGGGTCATTTTGTGACGGCTATTTCGACGCTCTTGCGACGTTATGTCATGGATATTGCGACAAATCTTGGGTCTTAAAAACGTCGCTTCACATGAACTAGTAGATCAAATTGAAATTAAATTTGATACTTTGAAATCTATTTGTACCTTGAGTCAAATACAAATATGAAATTTGGAATCATTAGCATATCTACTAGAACATATGAAAAATAGGGTTTATGGTTTACATGATGATATGATGATGGAAGAAAGTGGGCGTGTGAGTGAAATTTGAGTCTAGAAACCCTCCCATATCGTTAAGGAACCCTCCCATATCGTTAAGGCATGCGAATAGTATATCCATGTCAAATTTTAGTGCATACATAAAAAGTTTGAAAAAATTTCAACGTTGGCCCCATTCACATGTCATTGTTGTCTGCCTCTATTATTTGTATGGTGTTGATTAAGAAATCAACGAAAAAGAGGTATTTTTCATCATAAATATGACACAGATACATTGTGTATACATTAATGTAGAACCTGAAAGAAAAATGAATAAATATTGAGGAAAACTTAAAACTTGCGTCAACCAAATTGTGTACTTTGAAAGAAAATTAGGGTTTATGGTTTACATGATGAATTGATTATGGAAGAAAGTGGGTGTGAGTAAAATGTGAGTCCATAAACCCTCCCATATCGTTAAGGCATGTAAATTTTCTATCCATGTCAAATTTTAGTGCATACAGAAACAATTTGAAAAAATTTCAACGTTGGCCCCATTCAGAGGTCATTGTTGTCAATGTCTAGTCCTAGTACAATTTCCATTACTTGTTGCTTGTAAAATTCATTCGACACTAAACATGTCCCCGCATCTAGTACTAAAAGGGAGTATTTTTATGGCGTTTATTAAGAAATCAGAGAAAAAGAGGGATTTTTCATCACAACTATGACACTGATACATTGTATATACATTAATGTAGAACTTGAAAGAAAAATGAAGAAATACTGATGAAAACCTAAGACTTGCGTCAACCAATTTGTATACTTTGAAAGGAAGTTAGGGTTTATGGTTTACATGATGAATTGATGATGGAATAAAGTGGGTGTGTGAGTCATATTTGAGTACATAAACCCTCCCATATCATTAAGGAATGTGAATAGTCTATCCATGACAAATTTCAGTGCATACATAAACAATTTAAAAAAAAATCAACGTTGGCCCCATTCACAGGTCACTGTTGCCCATGTCTAGTCCTAATACAATTTATGTTCCTTGTTCCTTGTTCGTCGTTCCTTGTTCCTTGTTTCTTGTTCCTTTTTCCTTGTTCCTTGACCATCGTGTAGTCCCCAAAATCTATTATTTTTGTGAAAAACATACTAATGGCATAAAATGTCCCACATAAAGACCAAATATACGCTACATAAGTTTTTGTTTTTCAAGGACTATGTAACGAATCTCAATTATAAGAAGATTCAAATAGGACCTAAGAAGATTATGTTCTTTCCTTAACCATGGGTGACATAACACTATCATTCAATAGTCAAATTGTTACATTTCATTATCATGCATCATGTGTATTGAGGGCTTGAGCCACCACAAAGGAAACATACAAAGAATATTTGTCTTATGACTAGGATATGGTACTATCCATTTTGATGTTTGGCATAGATATTGTTCATATAGAATACACTACATTGCACCATATTATAAGCCCCAAACTCCTTACAAACCATGTAACACCATTCAAAGACACATTCTTGTAATGAATTAGCTATACTATCGACGAACGTTTTTAGTCGATAGTATAGCTAATTCGTCGCAAGATTATTTACATTCGTCTCTCTTGTTACAATATAAAATGATGTGCGGATTCATTTCATATTTGGTTAATAAAATTGAAATTAAAATTTGATATTTTTCAAGCTAGTTGGACCTTGAGTCAAATACAAATATGAAATTTCGAATCATTAACATATCTACTAGAACATATGAAAAATAGGGTTTATGGTTTACATGATGATATGATGATGGAAGAAAGTGGGTGAGTGAGTGAAATTTGAGTCCAGAAACCCTCCCATGTTGTTAAGGCATGAAAATAGTCTATCCATGTAAAATTTCAATGGATACAAAAACAATTTGAAAACATTTCAACATTGGCCACATTCACATGTCATTGTTGCCCGCCTCTATTATTTTTATGGTGTTGATTAAGAAATCAACGAAAAAGAGGGATTTTTCATAAAATCTATGAAACAGATACATTGTATATACATTAATGTATAACCTGAAAGAAAAATGAATAAATACTGATGAAAACGAAAACTTAAAACTTGCATCAACCAAATTGTGTACTTTGAAAGAAAATTAGGGTTTATGGTTTACATGACGAATTGATGATGGAATAAAGTGGGTGTGTGAGTCAAATTTGAGTCTAGAAACCCTCCCATATCGTTAATGAATTTGAATAGTCTATCCATGAAAAAATTCAGTGCATACAGAAACTGTTTGAAAAAATTTCAATGTTGGCCCCATTCACAGGTCACTGTTGTCAGTGTCTAGTCCTAGTTCAATTTCTGTTCCTTGTTCCTTGTAAAATCCATTCAAAATTACACACGTCCCTACATATAGTACTACAAGGGAGTATTTTTATGGCGTTGATTAAGAAATTAGCGAAAAAGAGGGATTTTTCATCACAATTATGACACAGATACATTGTATATACATTAATGTAGAACTTGAAAGAAAAATGAAGAAAGACTGATGAAAACTTAAGGCTTGCGTCAACCAATTTGTATACTTTGAAAGGAAGTTAGGGTTTATGGTTTACATGATGAATTGATGATGGAATAAAGAGGGCGTGTGAGTCATATTTGAGCGCGAAAACCCTCCCATGTCATTAAGGAATGTGAATAGTCTATCCATGACAAATTTCAGTGCAGACATAAACTATTTGAAAAAATTTCAACGTTGGCCCCATTCACGGGTCACTGTTGCCCGTGTCTAGTCCTAGAACAATTTATGTTCCTTGTTCCTTGTTCCTCATTCCTTGTTCCTTGCTCCTTTTTCCTTGTTCCTTGACCATCGTGTAGTCCACAAAATCCATTATTTTTGTAAAAAACATACTAATGGCATAAAATGTCCCACACAAAGACCAAATATACGCTACATAAGTTTTTTTTTTTCAAGGACTATGTAACGAATCTCAATTATAAGAATATTCAAATAGGACCTAATAACCTTATGTTCTTTCCTTAACCATAGGTAACATAACACTATCATTCAATAGTCAAATTGTTACATTTCATTGTCATGCATTATGTGTATTGAGGGCTTGAGGCACCACAAAGGAGACATACAAAGAATATTTGTCTTATGACCAAGATATGGTACTATCCATTTTGATGTTTGGCATAGATATTGTTAATATAGAATACACTACATTGCACCATATTATAAGCCCTACACTCCTTCCAAACCATGTAACACCATTCAAAGACACATTCTTGTGATGAATTAGCTATACTATCGACAAACATTTTTCGTCGATAGTATAGCTAATTTGTCGCAAGATTATTTACATTCGTCTCTCTTGTTACAATATAAAATGATGCGCGGATTCATTTCATATTTGGTTTATCAAATTGAAATTAAAATTTGATACTTTTCAAGCTAGATGGACCTTGAGTCAAATACAAATATGAAATTTGGAATCATTAACATATCTACTAGAACATATGAAAAATAGGGTTTATGGTTTACATGATGATATGATGATGGGATAAAGTGGGTGTGTGAGTGAAATTTCAGTCCAGAAACCCTCCCATATTGTTAAGGTATGCGAATAGTCTATCCATGTAAAATTTCAATGGATATAGAAACAGTTTGAAAACATTTCAACGTTGGCCCCATTCACATGTCACTGTTGCCTGCCTCTATTATTTTTATGGCGTTGATTAAGAAATCAACAAAAAAGAGGGATTTTTCATAACAACTATGACACAGATACATTGTATATACATTAATTTATAACCTGAAATGAAAATGAAGAAAGACAGACGAAAACGAAAAACTTAAAACTTGCATCAACCAAATTGTGTACTTTGAAGGAAAATTAGGGTTTATGGTTTACATGATGAATTGATGATGGAATAAAGTGGGTGTGTGAGTCAAAGTTTAGTCCAGAAACCCTCCCATATCGTTAAGGCATGTGAATATTCTATCCATGACAAATTTCAGTGCATACAAAAACTAGTTGAAAACATTTCAACGGTAGCCCCATTCATAGGTCACTGTTGTCGGTGTCTAGTCCTAGTTCAATTTATGTTCCTTTCTCCTTGTAAACTCCGTTCGAAATTAAACACATCCCCGCATATAGTACTACAAGGGAGCATTTTTATGGCGTTGATTAAGCAATCAGCGAAAAATAGGGATTTTTCATCACAACTATGACACAGATACACTGTATATACATTAATGTAGAACCTGGAAGAAAAATGAAGAAAGACCAATGCAAACTTAAAACTTTTGTTAACGAAATTGTGTACTTTGAAAGAAAATCAGTGTTTCCAAAAAAATTATATAGAAATGAAAAACACGTTCATCGAAACTTCTTTGATGCAATACTATGACAACAATATTGATGAAATCTTATACGATCATTATGGTATAAAAATGAAAGATCTTCTCTTGGTTTCAAGAATAATTTATCCTCTACTGAACAAGGCTAACCACTTGAAGGTGGAAGCTCATATGGCCCCTCCCCTCCCCCTCACATCACTCTCAATTTATCCCCAAAACCCAATCTATAAAATAGAAAATAATCGAAAGCAACGTCCTATTAAGATTCATGCATAGAAACTATAAAAACAAAAATTAGTGAAGGTACATGAAATTATGTGTTTCTAAATGATATTTTTAGTCTACCACGTACTTTAGTATATTGGCAACTATTTTCATGTTTCACATAATAATTAAACAACATGTAACATAGGATATAAAAACGTCGCATAAAACTTAAAAACATGTAATTAACACATGGAATTATAAGTAAATTATTTTAAGAGAATAACTGATACAAATTAAAATATTATATAGTCACGTACCTAATCCAACCTCAACATATGTCTAATAATCCTTATTATGTATCTTGATATTGTTCATTGAACTCAATATCTGTATCATCATCCGGTTCAAAAATGGTGTTGAAAGGATTGATGATATCATCATCTTCATCAATGTCATTTTTGAGCATATTTTCATCGACATCATCATCAAGAATTGTAATATTGTCTCCTATGCCTGGATCATGATCTTCTTCGTATTCTTCATCTTTCGACCCTACATGATCTTCAGACTCTTTCTGATCTGTCGAATCATCTTCTTGATCTTCAATATCATATTCTTCCTGTAAATGAGTATACTTAATTGGCCTTCCTCTTGGATAATATCTAACAACAAATTATCAATCCCTCTCACCGGGAACATTTGAGTAAAAGACATGTTCACATTGGCTTGAAAAAACATAGTGATCATGTCCTCTTTCAAACATCGTTGTTTTAATCATTGGAAATCCATTGGTATGTTGAATAATAGTTCTTTCCTCATCGTGTTCATGCATTCATAACCTATACCATTTGACATCGAACATAACTAATTTGAAGGAATTAAAGTCACACTCAAGTATATCATTTAAATACCCATAGTATCTATTTTCAGATTCTTGGGGATGTTTGTCACTCCTAGAGGAAACATTAGTGACCTGGAATACTGTAGTTATCCCACTATCATATGCTTTCCTGGTTTCATCCAATTGTTTTATGCAGAATTTACGACCATTGTAGCACATAGCCTTGTGGTGTTTCAACTGCAATATGCCAGATATGTAAAAGATGCACTGTCAATTAATAAATTAACATATATATTTATATAACTTCAAAAGTATATGAAAAATATAGTACACATGTAGTCACATTAATATAATATAAAATAACTGAATAAAATGGGTGAATTTGCTTACCTTTCCATCTTTCAAACCATATGCTAAATCACTTTCCCTTTGCGTAACATTGGCATCTCCATTATGACGAGCTTCTCTAACAAATTCAGACAATTGTTGCCATGATAACCTACCTCCATTATGTTGTTTACATATTTCAATCCATACATTAATCTAGTCAAGATTATTTGCAATGTATAAATGCATTGCATCCCACTCTCGAGCAACTGAATCAAAAAATCAGAATTCACCAATATTAAATATTAGTTATAACATCCAATATGCAGGCTATAAATATTAATAATTTATGAAATAAATTATATTAATATATTAATGAGTATGATCATATACACAAAAAATGAAAATTTATATGTACTATTAATATAAATGTCTACAATTATTAATATATTACCTCTCATTTTTTTCATTCTACCTTTCCCCAACAAATGCTCCTGATCTTCATATTTTTTGATGGAGTTCACATCCCAAATGTGATCCACTACATGCATAGTTGGCGCTGCTAACTTAGGAAGATATTGACTAATATACACCATGTATTGATATACCATATATCCCTTTACTATAGAACCCTCAGGACGTTCTCTTTTTCTAACCAACGCCTTCAATGATTTCAAGTGCCTCTCCACCATCCACATTGACCTTGTGTTAACAGGTCCACAAATTTCAATCTCCTCAACTTGGTGTATGAGGTAGTGTTCTTGTGCATTGAAAAATGTTGGAGGTATATACTTTTTCATTTCACACATTAGACAAGGAATTTCTCTCTTCCAATACTTTATATCATCTTCATGGATTTCTTTCAATGACAACCATCTACATGAGATCATGACACAAAAAAATAACATGTTTCAACATAACATAATATAATATATTACATTACAAGTAAAACACGTGTCATAGAGTAAAACAATAATTTGAAAGAACATTTCGCATATAAATCACAACTAATTACCTCATGTATTTTCCAAGATCATATATAACTTTTTTGACTTTGTTGTCAAAGTCGTTTGGGAGAGATAGCAGTAGAACATACTGTAACAAAAAAATGAATCGTTATTTGTTTCGACCAAATTAGACAAAAATAAATAAATAAAATAAAAGATGTATAAGGCCAATATATATAAATATGTATACCAAAATTATTACCTTAATGAAGGTATGCCAATCATCTGTTTTTACCCCACCAAATTCACCTTTCTTTATTAAGATATTATTTATGTTTGAAGCAAAACCCGTGCAAAATTTAATTCTTTGAATGACCTATTTTACATCATTGCTTTGTTTCTCTGTTAATAACCATGGAAGGTTATTTCGGTCTAGTAATCCATCTGATCTATTTGAATATCGGATCACACTTTGCATTCCATGATTGGATTCCTGAATGTCAGTACAAATTTTGACAATTTTTTCTTTGTCGCTCCTACCATCTATGATTCAACATAAGGTTTTTGTCACATTCTTCCCGATATGCGTTGTATCAAACAAATGAGATATTTTTATCTCCTCATAGTAGGGAAATGTAATATCCCCAAGGACAAGCCCCAATTGTATTTATGAATTGTAAACATGTTTTGTAGGATGGTGAGCTAAGTCTTGATAAGTTGGTGGGATTATGTGTTTACTAGGACGGAGAGCCTAGGTGTTAAAGGCTAGGATCCTGATTTCGTATATGTAATTATGCAGATCATTAATAAAATATAAAAAAAATTGCGTGCATACTAACCAAGAAGAAAGGGTAATGGGGGACTAAGCTTCCGAAAGGTTGGGTAAGGAAGGATTCTATGTGTGTGGGCCTAGGGGCTAAGCTACGAGGCTTACGTCTAAAGGGGATAATAATATATTATTATTTCCTAAAGGCTAAGGTGGACAATTGACCAAGTGTTGTCCTAAGTTCCTTGAAAAGGAACGTATGCTAAATGGAGTGCATGCAGCTCTAGGAAGACATGTGTCAATATGGGCGCATGTAGTTAAAACCCAAAGAGTCAAACCGTGATGGGGGTGATTCCCATTCATCCATCCTGCGTCAGAGTTCGTTGGGTGGTCCTCCATATGAAACCATTTTTCCTCTGTGTTTGACCTCTGCATACCCTCACGCATCTATGAAACCAGAAATAGTGAAGTTGTCCTATGTTTCCTTCCTGGGAATCCCGACGCATCCTGTAACTACCTGATCCTTGCTATGACTTAGTGTTCGACTGTTACCGTTTGGGTGTTCCTAACATTTTTACCTGTTGCTATTGTTGTCACCCATACCTTGCTGGAACTGAGTCGAAAGTGGTTGAAGAGAAAATTTTCCAGGCCTATGAGCAGCTCTCTCCATGTGAGAGAGTTTGTTGGGAAGTGGTTTTCTCCTAGAGGGAGTCCAACACCAGCTATGGAACTCTGGCAATTCCTGATCTATCCTGTTGTCGAGACCTTGAGAGGGGAAGTGGAGAAGTCGATGGGATGTGGAATAGTGAAGGTGCATATTCCTGGGGTGGAACAGGCATGTGGGGAATGATATTCCGTGAGTAGTGGGCATAAGAAGGCTCCTAGAGATAAGCCTTCCAGTTGCACTGTGCAATTTCCTATGATCTCATCCTAGTCTAGTATTCCTTTCCCTGGGTGGAGCTTAGTCCCATCTCGGGGGTGACCAACTATTGAGCATGATGAGTAGCGTGGTCTTTGTCTTGGAGGTTCGTGGAAGGTTTGCACATAGTTGGTGGATTTACTCCAGCTAAAATATAAGTATCATTTATGTGCCTAATTATGTATGTTATGCATGTTTGTGCTACTGGTAAATGTATCATGTGTTTCATTGCATGTGGACTTACTATTAATATTGTTTGAATTTGAATGGTACCAGTAACTCGGTGTTATGTGTTTTATTTCAATTAAAATGCATGTTATATATATGTGTGTGTGTGTGTGTGAATGTTCTGTGTAATAGCATTGCCCGACCTGTGGATGGTCGAGGACGTTACAATTTGGTATCAGAGCTAAGTAATGTGTCAGAGTAGTGGCATTGCTTGACCTGTTGGTGGCTTGGGACGTTACAATTTGGTATCATAGCTAAGGTTTCAACACTGAGCCTAGATGGGCCATGTTAGTGGAAGTTGAAGCAAAAGATTCAGAAATATTTTTTGTCAAAGTAGACAAAATTCAAGTTCAGATCCAAGGTTTCAATGTTGAGCCTGGATGGTCTGGATAAGTGGTCTTTGGACCCAAGGTTCTGAGTGGAAATTGTTTTTGGAGGAACCAATTTAGAACCTCATAATGTTTCTTAGTTCCAAGAGGTTAATTTGGTCATGTTTCAAAGCTCAGGAGGGGTAGTGGTATTATAAAACTGCGACATACATGGTATTTGGCCACAGGGAGAGAGATCACAACACTGGTGGTGTTGGGACCGTAGGATCTGTTTGGAAGGAAAGGAAATTCTTTACGACCGTCATATATGGAGAAGGTGCAAGAGGGTTATCCTATAAGCCCTTCGGACTTTGCGATGTTGGTGAAGTGGGATGAAAAGATAAGAGGAAGGATGAAACCTAAAACTCTGAAGTCCCGGGGAAGATCTACATTGTAGATCGAAGGAAAAGAGCTTGACCGTTGGATCAAATAGAAGAGAAGATTGTAATTCTGGAAGTTCAACAATCGGAAGAAGTGGGATGGGCGTATGCACAAACCTCCGAAGCTCAAAGTTTCAAAGATAAAAGTAGACGTGGTGGGGTCAGATGATGTCACCAAGGGCGACGTGGACCTTTCCTAGGCATGCCACTTGCCACCTCTTTAGATGGTGACATTTGTATTATGTGGACCCGAAGGGTAAATAAGTTCGGAAGTTTGGAAGTCAGAGATTGGAAGGAAGCAAGAAAGAAAACTCTTGAAATCCAAAGTTTAGAACCTCCAATGCTCAGAAGTCTTGAACTTATGAAACCCTGAAGCTCCAAAGTCTCGAATCTCCGAAGTCCCAAAACCCCAATGATGGAAGTCCACAATGGGTATCAGTCGCTGGATTCTAGGTAGACATAGACCGTTGATCCACCCTACTTCGCGAGTTCGTTAGTTTAGAACTCAAAAAATGGTTGTGATGTGCTTTGAAGACTTCTGAAGATATAGGCCTGAAGTTATGAGTAAGCGCTTATCGATCTAGCACTTGGTCACAACCCTTGATCACATGGATTGGGATCTAAGAAAAAAGGGGGCTGGTGCCCAAAAATTATAGCAAAGAAGAGCTCAAAGAGAATAAATATGCGGGGATTATTGATTGAATCAGAATCATAGAGAATGAAAAACTAAACTTTTTCTTGAATTAGAGTGGTTTATGAATGCCCTGAAATTTGTTAAGGGACGATGGCCTGACAAATTGTGGTTAACTGCACATTGTGTTTGCAGAGTCAATGATTCGTAGAACCGAATTGAATTTCCACAGAGTGCATAAAAATTGAGGAGGCACATAATGATTCCAACCCAGAGAATGAAGCAAGAATAATGGATGTCCATTTGGGAGTTGAAGGATAAAATTCCAATGGGCATGGAGAAGAGATAGACAAGGAAGGAAACATGATGAAAATCCTTTAAATATTGCAGGAGGATGTTCAGACTCACCAAGAAGATAACAAAAATCTCATGAAAGCCAGGAATCAACAAGGAGAATTCAACTTAAAGTTGATTCAAAGCCTGGAAAGGATAGAAAATAAGGTGGATAAGGAGACTGACACAAGCAAAACAGGGAGTCGCAGCACCCCTGAGAGGAAAATAATATCAATAAGCATTAGAAAGCATCATCATTAGTCCCTGAAGTAGCCCAATAAGGAGGTATACAGTAGTTCAATCCCATCTCATACCAGAAATAATAGGAGATATGGAGTTGATGAAATGAAGGGAGAAATGAATAAGGTTAAACCTCCTACATTTGATGGAGAGAAAAAGAAGGAGGAAGATGATGAGACATGGATTCTTCACATGAGGAAATACTTCCAAATGTAGAACTATTATGCTCATGCGTAAGGAAGAATTGTGATGTATCAACTGAAAGGACAATCATCCATGTGGTGGGATCAACTTGTGCAGGTGTAGCACCTTAAAGAGGAGAATGTTACTTGGAAATAATTCAAGAAGTATTTCAAAAATAAATACTTGACTAAAAGATACTATGAAATAAATATGAAAGAATTATTTGAACTCAAGCTAGGTAACATGTCTATTGACGAATATGGGCGAAGGTTTTTGGAATTGCTGAAGTATTTTCCGTTCATCAAAGATGAGACTGTCAAAATTCAAAGGTATCTGAGTGGTCTTCCACCTTCCATCGGTGACAAGATCCAGTATGATGATCATAAAACTATGAAAGAAACTATAAGGAGAGAAAAATGATTATATGGGAAACAAAGAGAAAAGCCCACTTTTTGGAAGACTTGGGATGACCAGAAGAAGTTCAAGAAAGAGCAGATGTAGAAGGGAAACAAACCTTTTTTTTTCAAAAAAATTGCTCAAAGACAACCATCTTTTAGAGAGAAGAGAATGACTGAAGTAGGGGGGGGGAAGGCCAAGGAAGACACCCATTCAGTGTTGGGGATGTCCGGGAAACCACGGGTACAGAGATTGTCCCTACAAAAATGACAAAGTGAGAGTTGTCCATAATTTTCAGCAAGATGAAACAACGGAGGACATGGGTAGTAGAGTACCGAGGATCTTTGCAGCCCAGGAAAAAAAGAAATTTCAATTTCAATTGCACATGATTGAAGTGGAAGGTATGATCAACAACCATGCCTTTACTATTTTAATTGATTCAGGGGCTAGCCATAGCTATATAGATCCTAGAGTGGTGGACATTTTTCAATTGTCGAGAAGCAAACATGGAAAATATTGGTTAGTGCAACTGGCTACAGGAACCAAGAGAAAGGTTATAGAATTGGTTAAGTCTTGTCCAGTGGACATGAATGGACTGAGCACAAGGGTTTAATTGAACGTCCCACATTTAGGTTCCTATGACTATCTAATTGGAATGGATTGGTTGGACCAACACCATGCCATCCTAGACTATAATAACAAGGAATTCACTTTCCTGGATGAGGAGGGAAATCAGAGAACAGTCCAAGGAATTCCCAGAGAAGTTGTTGTCAGGAAAATCTCAACAATGTAGTTGAAGATGTGCTACAGGAAAGGCTATCAATTAATTGTAGCCCACATGGAGTAAGAACCTAAGGATAAAGTATCAAAGATATAATACCATGTGGTACTTAAGTAGTTTGAAGATGTATTCCGGGAAGTGCCCGGACTACCCTCGAAGAGAGATATTGACTTCTCTGTAAACCTAATTCCTGGAGCATCTCTCTTGTCAAAAACACCTTACAGGATGAGTACACCAGAGCTGAAAGAACTGCAATTGCAGCTTGAAGAGATTCTAAAGAAGGGGTATATACACCCAAGTGTGTCACCTTGGGGTGTTTTGGTCCTATTCGTGAAGAAGAAGGATGGGACATTGAGATTGTGTATCGATTTTAGACAATTGAACAAAGTGACTATTAAGAACAAGTATCCTCTCCCAAGGATCGATGATCTCTTTGATCAATTGAAGGATGCTAAGATATTTTCAAAAATAGATCTGAGGTCAAGATATCACCAGGTAAGAATAAAGGATGAACATATCAACAAGACCACCTTGAAAACAAGGTATGGCCATTATGAATTCATAGTGGTGCCATATGGGTTGTCAAATGCACCTGATGTTTTTATGTGTCTAATGAATGGTGTATTCAAGGAATATTTGGAGAAGTTTTTCACAATCGTTTTGGATGGCATCCTGGTGTATTCCAATTCAAAAGAAGAGCATGAACAACAATAAAGGATGGTGTTTCAAGTGATAAGAGAGCACCATTTGTATGCCAAATTGAGAAAGTGCTCATTTTATCAAAAGAAGATCCATTACTTGGGGCATATCATTTCAAAGGATGGGATAGTCATGGATCCTAAGAAGATAGAATCCATCAGATAATGGTTAGTGCCAAAGAATGTGACAGAATACATATCCTTTATGGGTCTAGATGGATATTACAAAAGGTTCATTTCATGATTCTCAAGGATAGCTCACCCTATCACTTCCTTGCAAAGGAAGGAGAATAAATTTCAATGGAAAAAATATTGTGAGAGAAGCTTCCAATAATTGAAGCATCTATTAACCAGTGCTCCAATCCTAAGGATTGCAAATCCAAATGAGGATTTGGTAGTGTGTACCTATGGATACAAATAATGATCGGGAGGAGTCCTCATTCTGAATGGACTTTTAATACGTTATGAGTCCAGGAAGTTGAAAGAGCACAAAAATAACTATGCCACTCATGATTTGGAGTTGGCAACCAGCGTTCACACTCTGAAGAAATGGAAGCATTACCTCATGGGAAGGAGGTTTGAACTGAGGAAAAACCATAAAGGTCTGAAGTATTTGTTTGATCAACCACCCTTAAATTCTAGGCAGATTAGATGGTTGGAATTCCTTTGTGAGTACTACTTTGATATCAATCATATCAAAGGAATGTGATTCAGGTGGAGCAAGAAGGTGTATTGCAAGTAAATCATGTGTGCATATTGGACCGAAAGAGAAAATAGCTTCGGAATCGAACCATAGGGCTCATAAAGGTCCAGTGGACCTGGTACGGTCCTGAGGACATGACATGGGAGCATGAATATGTTATGTGGGTAGAATACCTACATCTTTTTGAAGATTTTGGAAATATTGTTGATGTTGTGTAAAGAGTTGCACTGAGAACAGTGAAAAAATAAGGGGAGGGGATTGTAATATCCCCAAGGATGAGCCCTAGTTGTATTTATGAATTGTAAACATGTTTTGTAGGCTGGTGTGTCGAGTGTTGATAAGCTGGTGGGCTTATGTGTTTACTGGGCCGGAGAGCCTAGGTGTTAAAGGCTAGGAGCCTGATCTCGTATATGTAATTATGTAGATCATTAATAAACTATAAAAATCGGTGTGTGCAGACTGAACAATAAGAAAGCGTGATGGGGGAATAAGATTCCACAAGGTCTGGAAAGGGAGGAGGATAAGTCTGTGGGCCCAGGGGATAAACTAGGGGGCTTACTTCTGAAGGGGATAATAATTTACCATTATTTCCTAAAGGCTAAGGTGGACAATTGACTAAGTGTTGTCCTAAGTTCCTTAAAACGGGATGTATTCTAAATGGAGTGCATGCAAATCTAGGAAGACAAGTGTCAACCTAGGCGCATGTAGTTAAAACCCAAAGAGTCAAACCGTGATGGGGGCGATTCCCATTCATCCATCCTCCATCAGAGTTTTCTTGTCGGTCCTCCATCTGAAACTGTTTTTTCTCTACGTCTAACCTCTGCATACCCTCACGCATATCTAAAACCAGAAATGATGAAGTCGTTATGTGTTTCCTTCCTAAGAAGCCCGACACATCCTGTAACCACCTAAGCCTTGCTATGTCTTAGTGTTCGAATGTTACCGTTTGGGTGTTCATAACTATTTTCCCTATTGTTTTTGTTGTCACCCGTACCTTGCTGGAACTGAGTCAAAAGAAGTTGAAGAGGAAGTTTGTTAGGCATGTGAGAAGCTCTCTCTAGGTGAGAGAGTTTTCTAGGAAGTGGTTTTCTCCTAGAGAGAGTCCAACACCAGCTACGGAGCTATGAGAATTCCTGATCCGACTTGTTGCTGAGACCCTGAGAGGGGAAGTGGAACAGTCGATGGATTTTGGAACAGTGAAGGTGCATATTGTCAGGGTGGAACATGCATGTGGGGAGTGAGAGTCTATGAGTAGTGGGCGTAAGAAGGCTCCTGGAGAGAATCCTTCCAGTTGCACTTTGCAGTTTCCTGTGACCTTAGTCTAGTCTAGGATTTCATTGCCCTAGGTGGAGCTTAGTCCCAGCTCGGGGGTGACCCACTGCTAAGCGTGATGAGCATCGTGGTCTTTGGCTGTGAGGTTCATGGAAGGTCTGGACGTAGTTGGTGGATTTACTCCAGATAAAATAGAAGTATCATTTATTTTCCTAATTATGTATGTTATACATGTTTGTGCTACTGGTAAATGTATCATGTGTTCCGTTGCATGTGGACTTACTATTAATCTTATTTGAATCTAAATGGTAACAATAACTCTGTGTTATGTGTGTGTGTGTGTGTGTGTGTGTGTGTGTGTGTGTGTGTGAATGTTCAGTGTAATAGCATTGCCTGACCTGTGGATGATCGGGGACATTAAAATTTGGTATCAGAGCTAAGTAATGTGTCAGAGTAGTGGCATTCCCTAACCTATTGGTGGTTGGGGACATTACAGGAAACCTCATGAATTGAGCGGGATAACATTTCATTCCTCGTGGAAGCCCATTATTAATATCTTCATGATGAGGGAAACCTTCATGAAGCATAAATGAAATCACAAAAATAATTATCAAATACTGTAAAATAAATTCAATGATTAAAATAAACATTCAAAACATTACATTATCTACGATACATAAAGAAATTGAGTACCTTGACTATTTATATTATATTTCAACCTCCATATGTGAGGTGTCACTCTTCGCAGTTTTAGACCAGTCTCTTATTTCCCATTGAAAATATGTTTTTCGGTAGTACGATACCTATGGTTCTTAGGGAGGAGGTTCCTATATTCATCAAACACCACCTTTCCTAAAAATTTTGAATGATGATACTTCATCTTAGTGCCACAAACTGGACATGCATATTTACCCGTTGTTTGAAGGCCTGCAACAAATGGATTAATGTCAATCATACGATGAGATTATTTAAAAATTAAACATGCACGATGATAACATTAAACAATTATATAGTATTAAAGAGAAATATTACAATGCTACATATCACAAAAATATGTTAGTCCAAGGGCATCATGAATTGTCCATAAAAGTGTTCCACAGAATTTAAATTTATTCTCCCCGATTGGTTTACATATGTCATACATTGTGATGCCAACCCATAACTTTAGTAGCTCGTCGATAAGAGGCTTGATATATACATTCAGATATTTAACCTGTTACTTACCTAATTGTTTGAAATTACACATAAATACTATAGGAATGATATCATGTAATATATATAAGTAAATAAATAAACAAAAGATATTATGCAAAAATTGAAACAAATGAAAATGTTACATTAAAAAAATTAATGTAAAGAAATACTTGGAACAATCATTGTCAACATTATGTGCTCCCTATTTATTCACATCCAAGGAGGAATGTTATTGTTGATAACAAAAATAGGCCACACTGAGTAAATACACCTAAGCTCTCTAAATGGATTAGCATCGTCAGCTACCAATGAAAGCCTAACATTACGAGGTTCATCTTTGAAATCTGCCCATTTTTCCTCAATTTCCCTAAATGCAGAACAATCGAAAGGAATTTGAAGAAAACCATATCCACTTATGTTACATGCATGGTAATCCATAAATTGTGCTATGATTTCACACCTGAACAATTGCTGCAAACGTGGAATTATGGGAATATGACGAAGAACCTTTCGAGACACTTTTTTTGGTAGTTGATCGGTTTGATATCTATTGATAAGACATTGCGGAGATTCTATTTTCGGAGCATGTTGTCCATAATATATAATATGATCATTAAGACATGCAAACCTCAATATGTGTGAGGTAAAATATTTGACAATGGTAACAAAAATTTACCTAACAATATACAACATAACAATAACTAGTTAATGTAAAGAATATTAATCATAAAAATTGCATTCTTATTTTACACATTAATTAACACTAAAAATAAAATATTAAAGGCTAGGAGCCTGATTTCGTATATGTAATTATGCAGATCATTAATAAAATATAAAAATTGTTGCATGCAGACTGACCAAGAAGAAAGGGTGATGGGGGACTAATCTTCCACAAGGTTGGGTAAGGGAGGATTCTAAGTGTGTGGGCCTAGGGGCTAAGCTACGAGGCTTATGTCTAAAGGGGATAATAATATATTATTATTTCCTAAAGGCTAAGGTGGACAATTTACCAAACATTTTCCTAAGTTCCTTGAAAAGGAACGTATGCTAAATGGAGTGCATGCAGCTCTAGGAAGACAGGTGTCAATATGGGCTCATGCAGTTAAAACCCAAAGAGTCAAACCGTGATGGGGGTGATTCCCATTCATCCATCCTCCATCAGAGTTCGTTGGATGGTCCTCCATATGAAACCATTGTTCCTATGTGTTTGACCTCTGCATACCCTCACGCATCTTTGAAACCAGAAACAATGAAGTTGTCCTATGTTTCCTTCCTGGGAATCTCGACGCATCCTGTAACTGCCTGATCCTTTCTATGACTTAGTGTTCGACTGTTACCATTTGGGTGTTCCTAACCATTTTACCTGTTGTTGTTGTTGTCACCCATACCTTGCTGGAACTGAGTCAAAATTGGTTGAAGAGGAAATTTGTCAGGCCTATGAGCAGCTTTCTCCATGTGAGAGAGTTTGTTGGGAAGTGGTTTTCTCCTAGAGAGAGTCAAACACCAGCTATGGAGCTCTGGCAATTCCTGATCTATCCTATTGTCGAGACCTTGAGAGGGGAAGTGGAGAAGTCAATGGGATGTGGAACAGTGAAGGTACATATTCCCGAGGTGGAACAGGCATGTGGGGAATGAGATTCCATGAGTAGTGGGCGTAAGAAGGCTCCTAGAGAGAAGCCTTCCAGTTGCACTGTGCAATTTCCTATGATCTCATCCTAGTCTAGTATTCCCTTTCCCTGGGTGGAGCTTAGTCCTAGCTCGGAGGTGACCCACTGCTGAGCGTGATGAGTAGTGTGGTCTTTGGCTGGGAGGTTCGTGGAAGGTTTGCACATAGTTGGTGGATTTACTCTAGCTAAAATATAAGTATCATTTATGTGCCTAATTATGTATGTTATGGATGTTTTTGCTACTAGTAAATTTATCATGTGTTTCATTGCATGTGGACTTACTATTAATACTGTTTGAATCTGAATGGTAATAGTAACTCTGTGTTATGTGTTTTATTTCGATTAAAATGCATGTTATATATGTGTGTGTGTGTGTGTGTGTGTGAATGTTCTATGTAATAGCATTGCTCGACCTGTGGATGGTCGAGGATTTTACAATTTGGTATCAGATCTAAGTAATGTGTCAGAGTAGTGGCATTGCTTGACCTATTGGTGGTTGAGGACATTACAATTTGGTATGAGAGCTAAGGTTTCAACATTGAGCCTAGATGGGCCATGTTAGTGGAAGTTGAAGCAAAAGATTCGGAAAGAATTTTTGTCGAAGTAGACAAAATTCAAGTTCAGATCCAAGGTTTCAATGTTGAACCTGGATGGGATGGATAAGTGGTCTTTGGACCCAAGGTTCCGAGTGGAAATTGTTTCTGGAGGAACCAATTTAGAACCTCAGAAAATTTCTTAGTGCCAAGAGGTTACGTTGCTTGTGTTTCAAAGCTCAGGAAGGGTAGTGGTATTATAAAACTGTGACATACATGATATTTGACCATAGGGAGAGAGATCACAACCTTGGTGGTGTTGGGACCGTAGGATCTGTTTGGAAGGAAAGGAAATTCTTTACGACCGTCATATATGGAGAAGGTGCAAGAGGGTTATCCTATAAGCTCTTTGGACTTTGCGATGTTGGTGAAGTGGGATGAAAAGATAAGAGGAAGGCTGAAACCTAAAACTCTGAAGTCCCGGGGAAAATCTACATTGTAGATCGAAGGAAAAGAGCTTGACCGTTGGATCAAATAGAAGAGAAGCTTGTAATTCTGGAAGTTCGACAATCGGAAGAAGTGGGATGGGCGTATGCAAAAACCTCCGAAGCTCGAAGTTTCGAAGAGAAAAGTAGATGTGGTGGGGTCGGATGATGTCACCAAGGGTGACATTGTCCTTTCGTAGGCATGCCACTTTCCACCTCTTTAGATGGTGACATTTGTATTATGTGGACCCGAAGGGTAAATAAGTCCGGAAGTTTGGAAGTCAGAGATTGGAAGGAAGCAAGAAAGAAAACTCTTGAAATCCAAAGTTCTGAACCTCCAATGCTTAGAAGTCTCGAACCTCCGAAACCCCGAAGCTCCAAAGTCTCGAATCTCTGAAGTCCCGAAACCACAATGATGGAAGTCCACAATGGGTATGAATTGTTGGATTCTAGGTAGACATAGACCGTTGATCCACCCTACTTCACGAGTTCGTTAGTTCAGAACTCAAAAAATGGTTGTGATGTGCTTTGAAGACTTCTGAAGACATAGGCCTGAAGTTCTGAGTAAGTTCCTATCGATCTAGCACTTGGTCATAGCCCTTGATCACATGGATTGGGATCTAAGAAAAAAGGGGATAGTGCCCGAAAATTATAATAGAGAAGAGCTCAGAAAGAATAAATATGCAGGGATTATTGATTGAATGAGAATCATAGAGAATGAAAAACTAAATTTTTTCTTGAATTAGAGTGGTTTATGAATGCCCTGAAATTTTTTAAGGGACGATGGCCTGACAAATTTTGGTTAACTGCACATTGTGTTTGGAGAGTCAACGATTCGTAGAACTGAATTGAATTTCCACAGAGTGCATAAAAATTGAGGAGGCACATAATGCTTCCAACTCAGAGAATGAGGCATGAGAAATGGATGTCCATTTGGGAGTTGAAGGATAAAACTCCAATGGGCATGGAGAAGAGATAGACAAGGAAGGAAACATGATGAAAATCCTTTAAAGATTGCAGGAGGATGTTCAGACTCACCAAGAAGATAACAAACAGATCATGAAAGACAGGAATCAACGAGGAGAATTCAACTTAAAGTTGATTCGAAGCCTGGAAGGGATAGAAAATAAGTTGGATAAAGAGACTGACTCAAGCAAAACAAGGAGTCGCACCACCCCTGAGAGGAAAAGAATATCAATAAACATTAGCAAGCATCATCGTCAGTCCCTGAAGTATCCCAATAAGGAGGTATACAGTAGTTCAAGCCCATCTCATACCATAAATAATAGGAGACATGGAGTGGATGAAATGAAGGGAGAAATGAACAAGGTTAAACCTCCTACATTTGATGGAGAGAACAAGAAGGAGGAAGATGATGAGACATGGATTCTTCACATGAGGAAATACTTCCAACTGTAGAACTATTATGCTCATGCATAAGGAAGAATTGTGATGTATCAACTGAAATGAAAATCATCCATGTGGTGGGATCAACTTGTGCAGGTGTAGCACATTAAAGAGAAGAATGTTACTTGGAAATAATTCAAGAAGTATTTCAAAAATAAATACTTGACTAAAAGATACTATGAAATAAATATGAAAGAATTCTTTGAACTCAAGCTGGGTAACATGTCTATTGACGAATATGAGCAAAGGTTTTTGGAATTGTTTAAGTATGTTTCGTTCATCAAAGATGAGACTGTCAAAATTCAAAGGTATCTGAGTGGTATTCCACCTTCCATCGGTGACAAGATCCAGTATGATGATCTTAAAACTATGAAAGAAACTATAAGGAGAGAAAAATGATTATATGGGAAACACAGAGAAAACCCCACTTTTTGGAAGACTTGGGATGACCAGAAGAAGTTCAAGAAAGAGAAGATGTAGAAGGGAAACAAACCTTTTTTTTTCAGAAAAATTCCTCAAAGACAACCATCTTTTAGAGAGAAGAGAATGACTGAAGTAGGGGGGGGAAAGGCCAAGGAAGACACCCATTCAGTGTTGGGGACGTCAGCGAAACCACGGGTACAGAGATTGTCCCTACAAAAATGACAAAGTGAGAGTTATCCATAATTTTCAGCAAGATGAAACAATGGAGGACATGGGTAGTAGAGTACCAAGGATCTATGCAGCCCGGGACAAAAAGAAATTTGAATTTCCATTGCACATGATTGAAGTGGAAAGTATGATCAACAACCATGCCTTTACTATTTTAATTGACTCAGGGGCTAGCCATAGTTATATAGATCCTAGAGTGGTGGACAGTTTTCAATTGTCGAGAAGCAAACATGGAAAATATTGGTTAGTACAACTGGCTACAGGAACCAAGAGAAAGGTTACAGGATTGGATAAGTCTTGTCCAGTGGACATGAATGGACTGAGCACAAGGGATGAATTGAACGTCCCACATTTAGGTTCCTATGACTATCTAATTGGGATGGATTGGTTGGACCAACACCATGCCATTCTAGACTATCATAACAAGGAATTCACTTTCCTGGATGAGGAGGTAAATCAAATAACAGTCCAAGGAATTCCCAGAGAAGTTGTTGTCAGGGAAATCTCAACAGTGCAGCTGAAGATGTGCTACAGGAAAGGCTATCAATTAATTGCAGCCCACATGGTGTAAGCACCTAAGGATAGAGTATCAAATATATAATACCATGTGGTACTTAATCAATTTGAAGATGTATTCCAGGAAGTTTCTGGACTACCCTCGAAGAGAGATATTGACTTCTCTGTAAACCTGATTCCTTGAGCATATCTCTTGTCAAAAACTCCTTACAGGATGAGTACACCAGAGCTGAAAGAACTGGAACTGTAGCTTGAAGAGATTCTAAAGAAGGGGTATATACGCCCAAGTGTGTCACCTTGGGGTGCGTCCGTCATGTTCATGAAGAAGAAGGATGGGACATTGAGATTGTGTATCGATTTTAGACAATTGAACAAAGTGACTATTAAGAACAAGTATCCTCTGCCAAGGATCGATGATCTCTTTGATCAATTGAAGGATGCTAAGATATTTTCAAAAATAGATATCAGGTCAGGATATCACCAGGTAAGAATAAAGGATGAACACATCAACAAGACCGCCCTGAAAACAAGGTATGGTCATTATGAATTCATAGTGGTGCCATTTGGGTTGTCAAATGCACCCGATGTTTTTATGTCCCTAATGAATGGTGTATTCAGGGAATATCTAGAGACGTTTTTCACAATCATTTTGGATGGCATCCTGGTGTATTCCAATTCAAAAGAAGACCATGAACAACAATAGAGGATGGTGTTGCAAGTGCTAAGAGAGAACCATTTGTATGCCAAATTGAGAAAGTGCTCATTTTATCAAAAGAAGATCCATTACTTGGGGCATATCATTTCAAAGGATGGGATAGTCATGGATCATGAGAAGATAGAATCCATCAGATAATGGTTAGTGCCAAAGAATGTGACAGAAGCCATATCCTTTATGGGTCTAGCTGGTTATTACAAAAGGTTCATTTCAGGATTCTCAAGGATAGTTCACCCTATCACTTCCTTGCAAAGGAAGAAGAAGAAATTTCAATGGAAAAAATATTGTGAGAGAAGCTTCCAACAATTGAAGCATCTATTAACCAATGCTCCAATCCTGAGGATTGCAGATCCAAATGAGGATTTGGTAGTGTGTACGTATGGATACAAAGAATGATCGGGAGGAGTCCTCATTCTGAATGGATTTTTAATACGTTATGAGTCCAGGAAGTTGAAAGAGCACAAAAATAACTATTCCACTCATGATTTGGAGTTGGTAACCATCGTTCACACTCTGAAGAAATGGAAGCATTACATCATGGGAATGAGGTTTGAACTGAGGAAAAACCATAACTGTCTGAAGTATTTGTTTGATAAACCAACCTTAAATTCTAGGCAGATTAGATGGTTGGAATTCCTTTGTGAGTACTACTTTGATATCAATCATATCAAAGGAATGTGATTCAGGTGGAGCAAGAAGGTGTATTGCAAGTGAATCATGTGTGCATATTGGACCGAAAGAGAAAATATCTTTGGAATCGAACCATAGGGCTCATAAAGGTCCAGTGGACCTGGTACGGTCCTGAGGACATGACATGGGAGCATGAATATGTTATGTGGGTAGAATACCTATATCTTTTTGAAGATTTTGGAAATATTGTTGATGTTGTGTAAAGAGTTGCACTGAGGACAGTGAAAAAATAAGGGGAGGGGATTGTAATATCCCCAAGGATGAGCCCTAGTTGTATTTATGAATTGTAAACATGTTTTGTACGCTGGTGAGTCGAGTGTTGATAAGATGGTGGTCTTATGTGTTTACTAGGTTGAAGAGCCTAGGTGTTAAAGGCCAGGAGACTGATTTCGTATATGTAATTATGTAGATTATTAATAAAATATAAAAATCGGTGTGTACAGACTGAACACGAAGAAATCATGATGGGGGAATAAGATTCCACAAGGTTGGGCAAGGGAAGAGGCTAAGTGTGTGGGCCCAGGGGCTAAGCTAGGGGGATTACTTCTAAAGGGGATAATAATTTATTATTATTTACTAAAGGCTAAGGTGGACAATTGACTAAGTGTTGTCCTAAGTTCCTTGAAAAGGGATGTATTCTAAATGGAGTGCATGCAGATCTAGGAAGACAAGTGTTGACCTGGGTGCATGCAGCTAAAACCCAAAGAGTCAAACCATGATGGGGGCGATTCCCATTCATCCATCTTCCGTCGGATTTTGCTTGTCGGTCCTCCATATGAAACTATTTTTCCTCTACGTCTAACCTCTGCATACCCTCACACATCTCTAAAACCAGAAATGATGAAGTCGTCCTGTGTTTCCTTCCTGAGAAGCCCGACACATCCTGTAACCGCCTAAGCCTTGCTATGTCTTAGTGTTCGAATGTTTCCGTTTGAGTTTTCATAACTATTTTCCCTATTGTTTTTGTTGTCACCCGTACCTTGATGGACTTGAGTCAAAATAGGTTGAAGAGGTAGTTTTGTAGGCGTGTGAGAAGCTCTCTCTAGGTGAGAGAGTTTGCTAGGAATTGGTTTTCTCCTAGAGAGAGTCCAACACCAGCTACGGAGCTCTGAGAATTCCTGATCCGACCTATTGATGAGACTCTAAGAGGGGAAGTGGAACAGTCAATGGATTGTGGAATAGTGAAGGTGCATATTGTCAGGGTGGAACATGCATGTGGGGAATGAGAGTCCATGAGTAGTGGGCATAAGAAGGCTCCTAGAGAGAATCCTTCTAGTTGCACTTTGCAGTTTCCTGTGACCTTAGTCTAGTCTAGGATTTCGTTGCCCTGGGTGGAGCTTAGTCCCAGCTCAGGGGTGACCCACTATTGAGCGTGATGAGGATCGTGGTCTTTGGCTCGGAGGTTTGTGGAAGGTCTAGACGTAGTTGGTGGATTTACTCCAGATAAAATAGAAGTATCATTTATTTGCCTAATTATGTATGTTATACATGTTTGTGCTACTGGTAAATGTATCATGTGTTCCATTACATGTGGACTTACTGTTAATCTTATTTGAATATGAATGGTAACAATAACTCTTTCCTATGTGTTTTATTTCGATTAAAATTCTTGTTATATATGTGTGTGTGTGTGTGTGTGTGTGTGTGTATGTGTGTGAATGTTCAGTGTAATAGAGTTGCCCAACCTGTGGATGGTCGGGGACATTAACATTTGGTATCAGAGCTAAGTAATGTGTCAGAGTAGTGGCATTCCCTAACCTATTGGTAGTTGGGGATGTTACAGGAAACCTCATGAATTGAGCAGGATAACATTTCATTCCTCGTGGAAGCCCATTATTAATATCTTCATGATGATGGAAACCTTCATGAAGCATAAACGAAATCACAAAAATAATTATCAAATACGGTAAAATAAATTCAATGATTAAAATAAACATTCACAACATTACATTATCTATGATACATAAAGAAATTGAGTACCTTGACGATTTCTATTATATTTCAACCTCCATATGTGAGGTGTCATTCTTTGCAGTTTTAAACCAGTCTCTTATTTCCCATTGAAAATATGTTTTTCGGTAGTATGATACCTATGGTTCTTAGGGAGGAGGTTCCTATATTCATCAAACACCACCTTTCCTAAAAATTTTGAATGATGATACTTCATCTTAGTGCCACAAACTAGACATGCATATTTACCCTTTGTTTGAAGGGCTGCAACAAATGGATTAATGTCAATTATACGATGAGATTATTTAAAAATTAAACATGCACGAGGATAACATTAAACAATTATATAGTATTAAAGAGAAATATTATAATGCTACATATCACAAAAATATGTTAGTCCAAGGGCATCATGAATTGTCCATAAAAGTGTTCCACGGAATTTAAATTTATTCTCCCCGATTGGTTTACATATGTCATACATTGTGATTCCAACCCATAACTTTAGTAGCTCGTCGATAAGAGGCTTGATATATACATTCAGATATTTAACCTGTTACTTACCTAATTGTTTGAAATTACACATAATTACTATAGGAAATATATCATGTAATATATACAAGTAAATAAATAAACAAAAGATATTATGCAAAAATTGAAACAAATGAAAATGTTACATTAAAAAAATTAATGTAAACAAATACCTGGAACAATCATTGTCAACATTATGTGCTCCCTATTTATTCACATCCAAGGAGGAATATTATTGTTGATAACAAAAATAGGCCACACTTAGTAAATATACCTAATCTCTCTAAATGAATTAGCATCGTCAGCTACCAATGAAAGCTTAACATTACGAGGTTCATCCTTGAAATCTGCCCATTTTTCCTCAATTTCCCTAAATGCAGAACAATTGAAAGGAATTTGAAGAACACCATATCCACTTATGTTACATGCATGGTAATCCATAAATTGTGCTATGATTACACACCTAAACAATTGCTGCAAACGTGGAATTATGGGAATATGACGAAGAACCTTTCAAGACACCCTTTTTGTTAGTTGATCGGTTTGATATCTATTGATAAGACATTGCAGAGATTATGTTTTCGAAGCATGTTGTCCATAATATATAATATGATCATTAAGACATGAAAACCTCAATATGTGTGAGGTAAAATATTTGACGATGGTAACAAAAATTTACCTAACAATATACAACATAACAATAACTAGTTAATGTAAAGAATATTAATCATAAAAATTGCATTCTTATTTTACACATTAATTAACACTAAAAACAAATAGAAATAAATCAACATTTATGTATAATATGAGATGAAACATATTACATACCTTAGGATCTTTGTCATACAAGTGTTCGACAAATTATTCATAACCTTTAAGTTCACTAGCAAAAATGTAGCGGAGAGAATATTTTCTCTTGATTCTTCATAAAGTCGTTTATTTTCCTTTTCTAATAGAGGTTCATCATAAATACCAGCACTGTCCCTATCCTCATCTGGCTGCGAAAAAAAATATTGTATCATTTGATTTTTTCCATCATCTTCTTCCATGGGATCATTAACTTGATTTGTCCCATTGTCTTCTTGCATGAGATCCTCATTCTCTTGGTCATGATGTTCCTCAGCTTGTACAACATCATTTCTACTACTACTTGGTGCAATATTCTATGGAACGTTAGAGGGAAACTCTAACTTTATAATTACAATCAATCATGCAAAATTAGTGTATATTATAACAAACATTCAAACAACATATATACATATATATAATTTTATATAAAATTGACAATATAAAAAAAGATAATGAATATATAGCTAATTACCATGGGACGATATTCATTTGATCTGCCATCAATGTGCCCATATTTCCTACAATGTTTTGTAGTTGTTTCTATTCAAATTCTTACGGGACGTATGAGGCAACATTTTTTGCAAGGGAAATAACATCTACCATCACCCTTTTCACCCACTTTACTTTTTTCCCCACCTCTAATTGTATTATGAGACATTATTCCGCACAACTTACACACAAAAATACCCTTTTGGAACTGTTGTTGTTATAGAAAGATTGTCGCAACATCTTTAAATCATCAAATATTTACAGATCAATTTAGGTCACTGTCGTTGCAATTGTGATGAATAGTGACCTAAATATAACTAGTTATTTGTTATATTTAGGTCACTTTGTCAAAGGGTATAGCATTTGTAACAGTCATATTGTTTCTCTTGCGACGAACATTGACCAAATCAATTTAGACTTTTTCAAATTGTATAATGGTCAATATGGATAGTGTCAAAGAGTGTAATAGTCAATAGTTAGCATCGTTCTTGCGACGAATACACACATTTGTCGAAATAGAGACAATAGTCCACTATATTGATGATCATCGCAAAACAAACGAAAGTTTGATTCCATCGAGCTAGCGATGAATACGGGCTGGATTTAGAAAAAAATTAAAAAAATTAACTTTTTCTCTTGAATTTTGCGACAAAAGTGTACTTTCGTCGCAAGTAGTCATCGCAAATTTTTCAATATGTAGTAGTGTCTATTTCCACATTCTTCAGTCTTCCTATTGGGAAAATACAATATTGGTTGGCCATTCTTCGTTGGATTGTGGAATATGTCAACTAGGGTTTTCCTAAGGCTTCCCAAGTTTTTTTAGGTGGTATGTTAACATCAAACCCTAGATCTAACATAACATCCTTAATTTCAAACTCATCTAGTTGGGATACTAGTCTAAACTATTTTCCTATTCATACTTTCTTTATATGCACTCTCTAAGTACCCTTCTTGGGAAGATTAGTCCTTATTCTTTCTTATGTGGGCTCTTCATTCCCTAGAACTAGGTATAGTTCATTGTGCAACTTTTATGTTAATTGGTCATTCCCAAGAATATAAGAAAATAATTGAAACCAAAGGTCAACTATATTTTGAGGTTGCTCAGGTTGTCTCAGTGTGACTACAGGGTTTCTTTGTGTAGGGGGTGAATCAAGGACTTGCAAAATCTTAGGATAAACAACAGGCTGGGGGGGTTTCTCTTGCATCTCCAGGCTATGTATATTCTAAAATACTTCTATGGAATTTTTAAAGAACAACTTTTGTTTCAGAGGATCGTACCTGGCTTCCTTAGGTGATGCTTTTTGGATCTGAGGTAAATTATCAGCATCAACTCCAGTATTTGCACCTCCTCGAGTGACAATATTAAGGTTTGGAAGTTGTCCTCTAATAACTCTCTTGATTTCTAAACTGATGAGGTCAGTTTCACGTTGGCTTACTTGATCTTCCCATTTTAAAATCAGTTCTGGGAAGTCTTCAGTTGCATGACCATTGGTTCCGCAGTGAGAGCACCATGGACGCCTTGGATGAGGACAGTCTCTAGCCATATGGCCTTTCTCATCACAGTTGTAGCATCTGCTTGGTCCTCTCCCCCCATTTCTTCCTTCTTGAACTCTTCCCAGTCCCTGAGGGGTTTTGTTCACCCTGAATGTTGTTCGATCCAACCTGTCTGCAAGTGTATCCAATGCTCTATACAGAGTGGTAGTATGTTTGGAAGATGAAAAAAACTCGCAATGTAAAATATTTGGTACCTTTTATTACTTCTTAATAATGGGGCACTATCTCAGCCCATGCCCCTAGATTCGACAAATCTTGCAATACTCAACTGCTGGTGTTGCCTGGTTACCTTGAAAAGCATGATATGGGGTGGGGTTATGGAATGGTAAATTCGCAGATATTTTCACAACTCCTTCGGTGGGTCCTGGTGAGGGTCCCATCGTATTCTGAGGAGGTACCATTCCCCTCATCCATGGAAATTCGTTCACTAGATGTCCTTATGTGTAACATCCGGTACACCTGACCTGCGGTCGTCCTGGTCTAGGTATGATTAATTCTTGAATATTTTTTGTAAGCGTTGATATTTACCCTTGCAGTTGCACTAAATTTTCATCTGTTGGGGGTCTGTCACTTTCAGGCTCCCTGGATATCCTTCCATGGCTTCAATCATCATTGATTGTTCCAAGGCATCTGTCGAAGTGTCTATCCATTGTTGCGTTAACAAAATTCGTGTCAAAGGTAGAAATCCATGAATATACCATTCTCTTTGATGTTCCTCATGAATTGGATGTGCTAACCTCCCTATATAATATTTAAACTTTTGGCTATATTCCCAGGCTGATTCACCTTCCCTTTGTTGAATCTCGTGCAACTCAGACAGAGCTTGTTGTTCTGATTGGGGTAGCTTAAACTCTTCTCTAAACCTTGTTCGTACCTTTTCAAGTGTGAACGCTTGACCTTGAATTCCAAGCACTCACGGATCAATAAACCTCATGTATAATTTGAGAGCATGACCTCTCAAGGTAGTCTAGAACTCAACCAATTTATTCACATCCGGATTCCCTCTGGACCTCCAGATTGCTTCACACAAGAACCAATGTTGCTCAACATCTCCGTCTCCCTTACCCCATAATTATAGGTATTGATCAATCGAACCTCTTGTGTGACCAACCATTTTTTATCTTGTTTCTCCTATAAAAATAAAACCTAACGGTCCTACTTGGGACCTACCAGGGGATCCCCATATCCTCCCTGTACTCACACTTCCTGGTTGTTACTGACTAACTAGTTGCACTGAAATAGAATTTTCATAAGAGGGTAGTATCAAATTTACCACTTGTATAGAAGACACTTGGGGTATGGTTGATTCGGGGTTGGTTCCACTGGCTTCGGGGCAAGTTTCTTTGATCTCAGGGGTCTCATTTTCTTCCTATTGAGCAGTCTCTTCATCCGGATCCCCGATATTTCTGGGCATCGGGGCTAAATATTCTCTTTCATATTCAATATGCATGCCGGCTTCCTTATCCCTTTATTCTACACCTTCTCCTTCTTTTCCACCCTCCTGGGGATTTCTTTCTCTCTGTGCTTCTCTCTCACTTAGTCTTTGACTGGCCAATCTTTCATGTCTTCTAATTTTCCACAACTCCTCTATCTGTCCTTCCTCTACTTCTACTGGCCGGACTTCTTTCCCCAACTTCTCGGATTTTTTTGTTTCTTTCTTTATCTTTCCACGCCACCACTTCTTAGCTATGTCATCTCTTTTCAAGGCTCACTTGTCTCTTGATTCCATTTCTTGTTGTTTACCCATTTTTTAAAGAACCCTCTCCCCTCTCTCAGGCCATGAATCAACCCCAAACTCTCCCTACCCCAAGCAAGGGTGTTTATGCTGCCATCTTAGTTGGGGACATAGTTAGCATCCCCTCTTCCATCAAGAAAATATTAATCCACAAGGGGATTTCTGTCAATAGTATTCCCCTTGCATATTTCTTGAAATACTCTTCTACTCATGAAATATATGTGTGATTCTCAACTGCAAACTCAATAATGTATCCTTCTAATGTGGTATTGACCCAGAAATCAATTGCTTGCTTGACTGGATGATCCAGCCAATGAAGTGTTGCAATATTATCTATATCCCAAGTATAGGCCCTCTTGACTCATTCTTGGAACTTTGGAGCTTCTTGGAGCGTATCTATCCAGTGGAAAAGTTCTTATGGGAACTTAAACTAGAATATCTCATACTGATTGCTTGATCTTTTTGAGTAAACAATTGCCTCCCAAGTATCTTTCACATATTTTCCTCTCATATTCGCTTATTTCCATATGAAGGCGTTTCAATTTATTTCCCACCATTGGTGAATATTAGATCTATGAATCCACAAAAGAATTCTCCCTACAAGTTCCCTTTTAACGCAGGTCCCGACAACAAAACCATTTTTTTGGCACAGAATTGATCAGACCATGGTCCTTCTTAGGTTACCAACAAAAGGTACCATGTATTCTAAAGCGCTGGAATTTTAATATCCTCCGAAGAGAATAAGTCTCACCCAAAGTGCAACCAAGAAAGAAGGACAGGGAAGGGAAAGGATAATACTTAGGCGGGTTCCCATAACCTTCAATATTCGCGATGATCTTGCGCAAGAAATGCTAAATACAGAATAGATCTAAGATCATACACACAAGAACTGGAACTACTTAAGTTGTGGAAATCATTTATAGAACAAAACATCAAATGGAACTTATGAAGCATAAAGAAGTACTGTAAAGATACAACACACAAGAATAAACACAAAATGACGCAACATATTTCAAAATTTTAAATCCTTCTTTATATATTATCATCAGATCTTATCAGATACAACCTTAGAGATACAAAGTAATTCTATGTTACAGACCTCTGGCTCTGGACCCATGTCGCAGAGATCTATTTACTCAAAACTGTATATAGATTACATTTACAGAACAAAAACCAATCTATCAACAATAGACAACAAGAATAAGAACAACCCGAACCCAACCAGTCGAACCCTCAGAACCCTTTTACAATTGAATAAATCTCATATATATGAGTTGAGTAGGGTCTTCTGGATTTGGGCTTGCATGCTTTCTTGTTCTGTTGCAACTGCTTTTGCCTTGTTGGCATTGCGTTGTCCTTTTCTGCAACCAATTTCTATAACTTTTCCTTTCTCTCTTGTCCAACTTCCTTTGTAGCTTGTGCAACTCGTGATAAACCAAAATTGGGACTATAATGCTTCTTGTGCATCTTCAAGTCCAAAAAAAAAGGGCCCAACAATTCCTTTGTCTATGTTTGTAAACGTTATGGTAATATTGGCTTCCACATTGATGATCCATTTACCCTTACATAGATTTGAATCAAAGTCTGAACTAGAATAAAATTCTAAGGATTTTAAATTGGCTAAGAATCATGGGTTGGAGTGACATTCATTAATGTTGTGTCAATGTATTTTGTGGAAATCACACCACTTTGTAGTGTGTTGGATGTTGTGTCATTTTTTCAATCCACACTTCTGCGCATACCAACCTTCTTAACACTAGGGAGTTTTAGAACCAAGGTTCGTTCAAAGCATTTCTAGCAAAAACCCATAAGCACCGACATATAAATTCTTGACCAAGGCCGAGGAAGATCTCATCCAATATGAAAAAAGGATAAAAAATACAATAATCTCTTGTGTCAGGGATGGATGATTAAACATACAAAACATTACTGTTATTATTCATCCATGGAGCTCAGGTCTGACAGAATATTTTTAGGACTAAGAATTAGAACAATACAAACATATTTAGCTCATTCAAAAAATACACAAAACAGATAAGATATTCCATATAATTATTATTGGGATCATTACATCACACAGATATATATAGTGCACTCAAAAACTACTTAGGACAGCCATAGTACTTTATATCGTTACTATGTAAAACAATGGGAATACAACAGAATGTGCCATGCACCTTGCCTTAGGATTCAGATAGAAAAAATACACACGAATATATTAAAAACATCACAGGATCACAACAGGATTAGAGTGAGCTAGAGACTGATATTGAATCAATTGTTTCACACACTAACTAGTTATCTCTTGTTATGATATTAGAGCTCCTTTTTATATATTTCAATGTTGGGGAGAATTGTCTCTTTCTGCTTTGCTCCACTCATTTTTCTGATCCAACTTCCTCGCATGCTTCTGGCTCCTTCCAACACTCCATGTAGACTCTCTGCATTAGGGTAAATAATCATTACTTTCCTCCCCATTTCTTCATCTACTATGAGAAATAATCATTCAAGAAGACTTATTGGCAATTCTTTTCTTGATTCGAGCATATATCTTCTTTGTTTCTATCACAGCTGACAAAACTTGGACCAAAGCACACTTGGTAGTCTTTATACTTTGTGCACTACTGATAAAAAAAATTTGGATGCGCACTCTCTAGCATTCCTTACACATTTCCTTCGATGCATGAAAAACTATCGAATGAGCACACACAACTTCATTTGTGCACGCGCACAAAAATGGACCCCAAAATTTGGGTTCCAAAAATCCCCCTCCATTATTATATGTCTCATCCTTAAGAAAAATGATTTATAGTACTGAGGAAGGTATATTAAGAGAAATCAAATCATCATTCTTCATAAGAGTTGTGAGGGTGTCCAATTGTTTGAATCGGGCCCTACATTGGTGCTTCAAGAGAGAGCATCATTCTGTAATTTTCATTTTGTTCTAGGGTGGACAGGAGGAGAATAATGTCTCAGTCAGTCTAATTATAGGGGGTTGTTGTGTAATGATAGAATGTGAGAATAGGAATGGTGTTAATGGGATTGACGAGAGGAATTCGACCAAGCCTGCTTGCTTTGGGGGAGGGTGTTAAGCCCTAATATTGGCCCATTACCCCTTAATTGGGGCATATTATATTAGTAATGTTATTTTATCTATGTCGGTTTTAGGCCATTGGTTGTAATTATACCTCCTAGTATCCTATATATACCAAGGAGACATTTTCATTTTGAATCATCTTGTACTTGAACATTTAAGTGGGGTAAAAGGAGGTTTCCCCCTCGAAGAGGCTTATTATCTAAAATTATCTCTTTTTCAAGGCGTTGAGTACTTTTTCTGAGGTTTTTCTATGCTATATTGGTATTTGGTTCTTAACATATGGTATCAGAGCTCAAGGTCTTGGGGTTTCGCTGCTACATCTGAGACACCTTGGAATTTTCACTATAACATTTTTTCTACAACATTTCAGAAGAAACGGATTGGAGGATATTTAGTAGACAGATCAAGGTACATTGGGTTCAAAATTCAGCTTCTGAGGCCTTACACTTTCGGAGATAGAGCCTGTACAAGATAGGGTTCTAGAATCATCCTGAAATGCGTCATTGCGGAATTTTCGCTATAAATACTTTTACGTAATGTTTCAGACCCTAAACTTCAGAGGATATTTACATAAATTAGTAAGGTATCTATGGTAACAAGTTCAGCTTTTGTATCATCTTAAATTTGTAGATACACCCTGTGTAAGATAGGGTATCTGACTAGTCCTATTGACTAGTCTCAACAAGGTGTTCCAGGTAAAACAATCATAACTTTTTCCTAGAGTATCCAAATTGAGTGGGAATAGTTTCATTGGATTGTGGACAGTCTATCGTATTTCTGGTGTGAGTTTCAGAATTTTATATCAATCATTTTGTGTAGGGCACAGTATACAAGTGAGATTTCATGGAAAGGACAAAAATCGGCAAGTTGTGGGGAAGTTACCGTAAATTCCACTTGGAACATCCAATTTTGATCAGACCTATGGCATTGCAGAGAATAAATATCAAAGAACTACATAAAATAAAGTTTCATACCTAGAAGGGCTGAAATTTGGGAGATACAATAGAAGAAATATTGTCTAGCAGAACCACCTCAAAATCAAGGTTCAAAACTGAAACTTGGCCAACATGCCACCAAAAAAGGGAACATCTACACTAACTAAGCCTCCAAAAAATCCTACTTGGACTCTTGATGAAGGTGAAGAAATGCGTAGGGACATAAATGAACTACAAAATAAGATGGATTTAATGGAAGCCAAGTTGGATACTAAGATGGATGGTTTAAAAGGGAAGATCATGGAAGTATTGAAAAATTTTGTAACAAAGAAAACACCTGAAAGTGAAAATGCATCCCATTAAATTCATGATGAGGACACAAGGAAGTTGAATCAAGAATGGAGAAAATCCAACTTTGGTTTGAAGACCAACCACGTTCCTAAGATTGATATGAGGAAGTTTGATGGAAAGGACCCAATCACATGGATACTTCAGATGGAGCAATTCTTTGATCTCCATAATGTGCCACAT
>ML783724.1:496065-522108 GCA_009831015.1 Picea engelmannii
TACCCATGGGTGGTGCAGATGTTGTACTAGGAATCCAATTGTTACAATCATTAGGAACAGTGGCTTTTAATTTTCAAGAACTTTTCATGAAATTTTCATTGGAAGGAAAAGAAATTGAGTTAAGAGGTATCACAGGGAAACCCACTAAGGTGATAAGCTCTAACGGCATGACAAAATTATTGAAAAAGGGGCATGAAGGCGTTATTGAACAACTATGCTCACTAGATGTCCAAACATCTAAGCCATCTATTCCTCGAGATCTCCAAAGGATCATTGATAAGCATTCCAAAGTATTTAAAGATATTCCCAAAGTTATTCCACCTACTAGAAATCATGATCATGAAATTCACCTAACTCCTGGGAGTGTTCCTCCTAACATTAGGCCATACATATACCCTTAATCCCAGAAGAGTGAAATCGAGCGCATGGTTGAAGAAATGTTAGAGGCTGGCATTATTAGACCTAGCCAAAGTTCTTACTCTGCACTAGTGGTAATGGTATTCCAGAAAGATAGCTCATGGCATATGTGTCCAAATTATAGAGAGCTCAACAAGATCACTATTAAATATAAGTTTCCCATTCCTGTCATTGATGAATTGTTATATGAACTACATGGAGCAATATATTTCACAAAATTGGATCTCCGTTCAGGGTATCATCAGATCAGAATGAAGGAAGAAGATATCCCAAAAACAACATTCTGAACTCATGAAGGCCATTATGAATTTTTGGTCATGTCTTTTGGACTTAAAAATGCACCTTCCACATTCCAAGGGTTGATGAATTCCATTTTCAAACCCTTCCTTTGAAAGCTAGTACAGTTTCCATTGCATTCATGGAGAAAGTTCAAAAGCTACATGGCAGCCCAAAGATTATTGTAAGTGACAGAGATCCCATCTTCACTGGACATTTTTGCACAGAATTATTTTCTTGTTTGGGTACTCCATTGGCTCATAGCTCATCCTATCATCCTCAATTTGATGGACAAACCGAGATAGTGAACAAATTTCTGGAAGGCTACCTTCGTTGCTTTGTCTCTGATAAACAAACACAATGGTTCAAATGGTTACCCTTGGCAGAATGGTTGTATAACACTTCCTTTCATACTGCAACAAAAAAGACACCATTTATGGAACTTTATGGATACCACCCTCCTTTCATCACTTCCTCTCTAAAAGAAAAATCTAAGTTTCAAGAAGTGGAAGATCACATTAAGAATCAACAACAAGTTCTCCAAATCTTAAAGGAAAAACCTGACCATGGCACATAATCTCATGAAACAACAAGCAGATCAACATCGTAGTGAAAAAAGTTTTGAAGTAGGGGATTGGGTGTTTTTAAGACTATAACCACACAAACAGATGTCCCTCAAGCAATCCAAGAAGGATAATAAATTATCACTAAAGTACTATGGCCCTTATAAGGTGTTGCAAAATATTGGTACTATGGCATACAAATTAGAGCTTCTTGCATCTTCACGAGTGCACCCAGTTTTCCATGTTTCATGCTTAAAGAAGGTTATAGGCGACAAGATCTCGGTTCAAACTATATTTCCAGAACTTGACAAGGAAGGAAAAATCATATTGGAACATGAAGCCATCACTGACACAAGAATTCTCCAGCTGAGGAATAGATCCATTTTAAAGTTTCTCATTAAATGGAGGAAACTATCGGTTGAAGATTCCACTTGGGAAGATGAGTCTTTTATATAGAAGCATCCAGAGTTACTCAAGCATTGCAGACAACACTTGTCTCAAGGGGAGGGGCATGTTAAGCACTAATATTGGCTCATTACCCCTTAATTGGGGCATATTATATTAGTAATGTTATTTTATTTATGTCGTCTTTAGGGCATTAGTTGTAATTATACCTCCTAGTCTCCTATATATACCAAGGAGAAATTTTCATTTTGAATCATCTTGTACTTGAACATTTAAGTGGGGTAAAAGGAGGTTGCCCCCTCGAAGAGGCTTATTATCTGAAATTGTCTCTTTTTCAAGGCGTTGAGTACGTTTTCTGAGGTTTTTCTATGCTATATTAGTATTTGGTTCTTAAAAGAGGGTGTGATGGTTATGGGTGGAAGGAGGGCATCGAGAGAGCCACTAAGTAGGGTCTGATCTTAACATCAAATGGGATGAAGCATGGAAAAGAGTCAAAAATATCTTGGAATAGGAGGAAGGGGAGAAGTTTTGAGTAGAAAACCAGGGTTCAAAAATTACGGAGTTACGAAGCTAACACTATCGGGGAAAGGGAGTAGGTGGACGACGACGAAGTCAGGTTTGACATACTAACCACCTCTTGGAAGGATGAAAATTATCCTTTGGGATTTATTTATCGAACTGATCAAAAAAATATATGGATAGTCGGCTAAGGCATGCCATGATGAGGGAGCTAGATAATCAAAGTGAGAGGAGAAAGGAAATCATGAGAGAAGCTGGTAGAAAAATAGGTTGGCTGGTAATCGGGGCCGTAAAATATATAAGTGGGGGGAAGGTGAGAAGGGGAAGGAAGGAGGGATAAATAATATGAAGGGATGGATGGCATGAAGGAAAATAAGTAAGTGGCAATAGAATATGGTGGATGAGTGGACCGATATTATAGATCAACCATAATGGAGAGGGTTATCAGAGAATGTGATGTTACAACTTGATGTGTACTTGCGGCATGTGTGAATGGCTCGCATAGGATTATTTTCCCTTTCCAGAGGTAAATTGTCAAGAACTTCACTAGCACCCACCTGATGTTTACTTGGAATGCTATATGATCTGCACCCTATGTCACTTGATTTCTACCGCCAGAGTGACTGAAATGAATGCTTACACTGTGAAAATGTAGCTTACACCAACTATGATTTGTGTTAAATATTGTACAACCTATGCTAATATTAATGTGTTGATCGGTAAAGATGACAAAATATTTAAATGGTAGTTGACCCTTGAGGTCCATAGTATACCTTCAACCTGCTACCATTAATGATACATTTGAGTGGTTTTCCTTGTAGATTTTCCATATTGGAGACACCTCGTTCACTAATGTAGACTAGCCTAAATGGACATAACTGATGCATGTGTAGCTTAATGAGATGTTGTAGATATTTTTTTTCATATAACAAAACTAAATATCCTGGTTGAAGATTTTTCTAGAGTATGTTACAGTCGTGCTAGGCCTTTTGTCTTTATTTTTTCACCAGTTGGATGAAACCTTCCATTATTCATCTTCCTTGAGTTGCATAAGCTCATCCAATGTATGATGGATGGACTAATCATTGGTCATGTGAGTTTCAAGGGTGACCCAGAGGTTAGGGACCACAAATTATAATGGCATTACCACTTCCTTTCCATAAAATAATTTGAATGGGGTGATTTTAGTCAACATTTTTCATGTGGTTTTGTAAGGGCATAGTATTACGGGGATACGTTGATCCCAATCATAACATTGTACATTACAAACTTTAGTTAAGTATTTTTCTAAAATTCCTTGAAAGATTCAAGCGTACCATTATCTTGAGGGTGATATAGAGTGCTCATTTGATGATCGATCATGAACACTTGAGTGAGTTTTTGGATGGTTTCATTCAGAAAATGTGATCCCTAGTCATTCATCAAATACCCTGGGACAACTGAATATGGTGATAATGTTGGAAAAAATGAAGTGTGTCATAGTTTTTATTGTACAATCCTTGAATGGTGTGGCTTCAGCCCATATTGTTAGATACTATGTTGTAATAATAATGTATCAAGTCCCAGTTCGACGTGTGGGAAAATTAATGGGCCCAAAAAAGTCTATAGCCCATTTGTCAAAGGGATCAAGTGCAGTGTCTAGGAAGAGTGTGATTTCATCCCTATGATAGGTCTTGCCAATGCATTGACATATTTCATAGGATTTGCAATAGTATTTAGAGTCTGCGAAGGGAGAGGGCCACCAGAGACCTAGTTGTAGAATCTTGCACACACTTTCTTTGTCGGTGTTATGGCCTCTAGAAAGACCTTCATGTGCCTCATATAAGGGGGGGTTATTTTCATGTTCCAAGGAACAACAAAGAAACATTCCATCCACACCCAACTTACATAATTGTCCAGCAATCAACTAATAATTAGCGTTGTGGGTCACTAGTTGGTGACTTTGCACATTAGTATATTCTAGGGGATGTTGTCCGACGATAAGAAATTATGTTATTTTAGAAAATTGATATGGTACAGACTCCACTCGGAAGATTTGTGCATATGGAAGTTCATCATAGAGGATCTAATAATCCTCCCCTGTCTCAATGAACGATGGATGATCTAGCTCCACATTCTATTTGCATAGTTTAACCACAACTTAGAAGTCAAATTCCTGAAATAGATACAATCAAAAACATATGTGGCCACCCAAAACATGTTTGTTAACTAAATACTTAAGGTTCGAATGATCAATGAAGAACTTGAGGGTGGACCCCAACACGTAGTGGCTAAAGTTTTGCAGGGCATATACCATACTGAGGCCCTCATGGTCGGTTTTAGTGGAAGTCCTTTCAGCGTTAGATAACTTTTGGCTGGAAAAGTAGATTGGATGATTGATATTTCCTTCTCCTATTTTTACGACAATTTCCTTGTGCACAATGGGTGAAGTGTCAATTTTGATATGGAAGAGCTTGGACCAAAACGAAAAAATCAAAATGGGCATAGTAACTAGTTTGTATTTCAGGGTGTCGAAGGCTTATTGGCATTCCAGTGTCCATTCATATTTAATATCCTTGTGCAACATTATTTTGAGAGGAACTGCAATCTAAGGATAGTTTTGAACGAAATGGAAGATGAAATTCAAATACAACAATAAATGTATTTAATAACATATAATATTATTTTATTATATGATCTATTTGGTATACAAAATGAGTTATATATAAACGTAATTGGGTAAATCCACGTCTCTTTATGAAAACAAGTGTAACTTTATGTTTTAATTAGTTTACATGTAATATATATTAAAAGTCATTCCTTATTGAAAATAATCATCCTCGAAGCCTAGGAAGGGATTAATGTTTAGATCTAAACACTTCATCTTCCCAAGTAGCTTCACCTTCAGGTAGGTTATTCCTTTTTACCAGATACTCATTAATTCTTCTAGAACATAGGAATTTGGTTCGTACTTCAAGGATTCCTTCATGAATTAAAATTAACCTTCCTTCTTCATCTAAAAGAGGAAACTATGTTTGTATATGGATAATAGGACCTAGTTTTTTTCTTCAAACAAGAAACATGAAAAGCATCATGCAATTTCCATTTATTTGGAATATCGAGGGCATAAGCAACTTGTCCAACTCTCGTTTAAATTTGATAGAGTCCATAAAACTTAGGATCCAATTTGTGTTTATTGTAATTTTTAAGAGAATTATGTTTGTAATGTTGCATTCGAACAAATACCGAATCGCCTGTCATAAATTCTCTGCCGGTTCTTCTTTTGTCAGCTTGTTGCTTCATTCAGTTCCTTTCTTTCTCAAGGTGAGATTTAAGAGTGTGTAGAACTTAAGATGAAATAAATAGATACTATTTTATGGAAGGAGACTTAGAATTGATAACATACTTCTTAATAGAGGGAGGCAGATAACCATACAATGCTTCAAATGGAGATATTTTTGTTGAGGAATGATAAGTACTATTGTAACACTATTCTGTGAGATGTAACCAATTGATCCATTGTGTTTGAAGATCATTCACAAAATTTGTTAGATACCCTTCGAGGTATTTATTAACCACTTTACTCTAGCCATCTATTTGGGGATGGTATGAAGTTGATGCAGGAGCATCGTTCCAAGCCAGCTACGTGTCATCCAGCCAACACATCAAAGCATGCATTCAATGGAAGGAGAGAGGCGCAGCCCTCTCGTTTTTCAAAATTTGAAAATTGTATTAAATCTTGTAAGGATGGTAGAGCCAAAAGACATGCATGTGCACAGGCTTTAGATAAAGTTTTCCTTAAATGGTTTTAAGGATGAGATCTAGATCCGATTCAGACTGGACAACCATTCAATGTAATTGAATGTAAATTAATGAGAGTTGGTGAGGATGGAGGGAAGCGCTTGAGAAGCCCCCTTTTGTAAAAAGATATTATTTGAATCTACATATAGTTCAGGGAGAGTAGAAAGATAGAGAAGGGATAGAAGTAAAAAATGCATAGAGAAAGAGAGAGTCGAGACTATGTTACAGTCTGAGCTCGAACACATTGTAATTAGACATTGATGTTAATACAAATCAGTTTTTCCTGCATATGTGTTTTCTATGTGTTTATGTGTCTTTTATGAATGTTGTGTGTTCATTCATGCTGTAGATGTATGTTAAGTTCCATCTACAGGAGATAGATAAATTTTCCTATCTGTGAGTCCTTCAATTTCAGGTTTGGGTTCTTTGAGGCTTCATGCAAGAGGTTGCATGACATAATACTGCGGGTTCTACAAGCCAGTGCAAGGAGTGCACTTCTAAATTCTGTGAAGTTCGGACAGAGACGTGCCAGAAGGACACACCAGCTGAAGTCATTGACTCAAGGAGGAAGCCTCAAGGTTGTTGAACACCTTGAAGGATAAACTGTGCAAAGGAGAGCACAGAGAGGAGAAGAAAAATTGTTGAGAATTATGTAAAGGCTTTGCCAGGAGGGAATTGAGCAAATGCACAGGATGCATTGAGGAGAACTCTATTTCAAGTTCGGTGAGAAGACAAAGTCCCTGAGGATTCTGGAGAACTTTGCCAGGAGGGCATTGAGCAATTGCATAGAGTGCATAGAAGGACTCTTTTCGAGTTCTGTTGGGAAGATAAGTGTCAAGGAGAGACACTCACAGAGTTACTGAATACTCTGTTAAGCTCAACAAGGAGGGATTGAGAAGAAGGTTGTCAGGAGGACACCAGATTTCCCTTTGAGGACACAGAAGGGAGAGTCCCCTGGAGGCTTGGGTAAATAAAGATCGAGAAGGATAGTGCCTTAGCGCACCGAGTAACAACAGAGTGAGATGAAGGTCGAGAAACCCTTTGAGGTTTCACAGTCAACAAAACTCAGGAGGGATAGCTTTCCTAGAATGCAGACGATATCCAAAGGAATTGAGATTGCAGAGGAAGCAAAGGTTGAGGCCTATGAAACTTCATAAAATCTCCTAAGGGGAGGGAGGAAGTTCTCAATCTCAGGAGGGAGCACAACTGTCATTAGATCAGCTGGAGAGACGAGATATGGACCGTCAAGTTTCACATCTAGACAACAGGAGGAGAGAGTGCAGAAGATTAGATTTGGGCCATCAGATCTAGCATCGATATCCGAAAACCATTGGATCGAGCGAAGAGGCACGGAGTTTAATCTCTGGAAGCCGCATAGAAGAGAAGAAACAAACGGTGACATTTCTTTGTGGAGAAGTGCCAAAATGCCGAGAGCCCTAGGATCGCACCAAGTTGTGAGGGATTTAAGCACTTAGAAGCACCCAGGAAAGGAGTCGTATGGACAGTGAGAGGCCTTCGTGAAGGAAGTGTCGAAGTTGCGAGAGTCGTTGGATCTTGAAGAGTTGCAAGGTGGTTAGAGGCCGATGAAACCCATCACCCAGGATTCGAAGGTCAATATGAGTCGTTGATCTCGTTTCGACCCACGTCGTTGGATCATTTCACGAATTCGGGGTTCGTGAGTTTGGAGGGCAGACCAAATTGTTGGTTTCACGAAGTTGTGAGTTGTGAGGAGCATGGAAGGAGATCCAAACCATTGGATGCAAGCCACAAGAGAACCGTTGGATCAGAACCTCTACGGGGTATCGCGTATCGAGGGTTCGAGGGTTGAAAGAATTTCTTTTCGACTGCGAAGTCACGAAGTGCCAAGCATCAAGGGCTCATATGAACACGTGGCACATCCGTTAGGTGGGGGATGCGTGGTTGACAGGTGGCGTAACAACAAGCACCCAGAGAAAAGTGGAAGCAGGTGATAGGTGGTGGACACACGTCGCCTAGGAAGGAGTCAACCCAATTTTGACTTATCACATTTCAGGGATTTGCAAAGGAGGAGAACGAGGACTCAACACTCCAACTCACGAAGTCGCGAGTTGCGAGTAGTGCTAGTACTTATCCCTTTCCAGTGGTTATGTGTAGAAGGCGCTAACAAGGAGGATCCATACCCTTATCACATCTTGGGTATCAACGTTTGGAGAAAGAAGAGTCGAGGGTCTTCGACTCATGAACTCACGAGTTGCGAAAGGCACTTGCGCTAAGGCCCGGTTGTGGTTGCATGGAGACGTAACGCTCACGCCTGGTGTTAAGTTGCATAGGGCGGGTTTTCAATAAGGACCTATGGATCAAATTCGTGAGGTTCCAATAGGGATCTGAGGGAGCCGCTTCGGCTCAAGGAGAATTTAGAATGATCTTGTGCAGATCACGGCCAGAGGGTTGGGAGTCTACGTCATATTGGTATCAAAGCTTGATTTTGTCTATATATTGTAGGCAGAGGGAGCCATAGGAAAGGAAGATAGATTTTTGAAGCTATATGATGATTGTTGCAAGGTGCGCAACAATCAATAGACAATCAGGAGGATAGTAGGAAAAGATGGAAGCACTCACGGTTGCAGAGTGACAACAACAAGTTTTCCAGGAGGGCAGACAGGAACAGGAAGATGGGTAATGAAGGCCATGGATGCGGTGGAAAGAAGAACCACCAGCAGTAGATAAAAGATGAGATGGATAAAGATCTCACTGAGATAAGGGCGAGAATGGAAGAGCTTGCACTGTAGATGCAGAAGGATGCAAAGCCTCATTGGGTATATGAATGGCCCATAAAGAGAAGGGTAAAGTGGCCAGTTCAGTATTTATTGGCTCAAAGGCAGTGGAGACTGTTGAAGGAATGGATGAGGTGTATTAGAAGCCTTGGTAGCAGAGAAGGAGTGGTTCAAACTTGTGAACCAAATATTGGGATAAATCTCAGTGACATTGAGAATGAGATGAGGTCGCTAGAGGATCTCATAGACTGCCAAGTGGGAAACATAAAATTCCCAATCTGCCAAGTGGGCATGGAGAAGGGGATGAGACTGTTTGAAAGTATCGAGAGCTCAGAAGTGAGTTCATGTCAGCAAGGAGTGTTGATGGATATGGGATCGATTGATCTCATAGACTGCCAAGTGGGCAGCAGAGAAATCCCAGATTGCCAAGTGGGCAAGGGAGAGAAAATGAGGCCATGCGAGAGTCTCATGAACTCAGAGGTGAGTTCGGATCAACGAGGAGAGAGGAAAGAGAAGGATCAAAGATGCCTTCTGATCATTGGAGGAATTGAGGTATTCCTACCACATAGCCCAGTTGAGGCCGGAGAATGTGTTGCAGATGCAGCAACAGAAGAAGGACAACCAACAATGACTGTCATGGAGGAAGAAAAAGTGGAGCAGGTGCGAATATCTGCCCCAGCATAAGAAGATAATTCATATGAGGTACTCACTCCATGGGAGAAGGATCTATAAATGTTAGAGGATTGGTTGAACCATCGAGAACCAGTAGACGACTGCCGAGAGAAAAAAGTCATGCAGATGTTAGCAGAGGAGAATTTTGAGGAATCGCTCAGAAATTTCATCCAGGGAGTTGAACAGATGATGATGAGGCATGCAATAGTAGATGAAGGGAAATTCCAATCTGAGGAGCAACTGGAGGAAGCTAAAACTCAACCAGCACAAGAAGAACTGTCAGAAGAAAAGTTGTCAGAGAAGGAATCTAAGCAACAACTCAATGATACGATTGCAGAATTGGAGTCTGCAGTAGAGTGGAAACTCAAGGGAACAAGAGAAGGTAAAGAAAACATGGGAGATCGAGCAGATATTCCCACTAAGGAAAATGAAGAATTGCAGTAGGGAGGATTTCATACAAAGAGCCAACCATTGGAGCAGTTGGACAAGGCAATTGAAGCAATCAGGAAGCTGATGATCAGATCAACAGAAGCGGTCATCAAAGGGAAGTTGAGAAGAGGAGAACCTGTCATAGAAGTAGGGCAGCAGAAGCAACAACAATAACAAATCGATGGAGTGGATGGATAGCTCCAAAGAACTGTTTGGGATCCAGGTGGATTTCGATAGCCATGTTGGGAAGCTCATGAGCAATAGCTCATGAATTTCTCACAGCACAAGAGTATGATGCATGAACATCACTCCAAGCCAGCTACACGCCATCCAACCAGTACATCAAAGCTCTCATTCAATGGAAAGAGAGAGGCGCAACCCTCTCATTTTTCAAAATTTGAATATTGTATTAAATGTTGTAAGGCTAGTAGAGCCAAAAGCCATGCATGTGCACAGGATTTAGATAAATTTTGTCTTAAATGGTTGTAAGGCTGAGATCTAGATCCAATTTGGACTATACAGCCATTCAATGTAATTGAATGTCAATTAATGAGAGTTGGTGAGGATGGAGGGAAGCGCTCAAGGAGCCCCCTTTTGTAAAAATATCTTCTGAATCTAGATATAGTTTGGGGAGAGTAGAAATGTAGAGAAGGAATAGAAGTAAAAAATGCATAGAGAGAGAGAGAGCCAAGACTATGTTATAGTCCAAGCTCGAACACATTGCAATTAGACATTGATGTTAATACAAAGCAATTTTTCCTGCATATGTGTTTTCTATGTGTTTATGTGTCTTTTATGAATGTTGTGTGTTCATTCATGTTGTAGATGCATGTTAAGTTCCATCTGGAGGAGATAGATATATTTTCCTATCTGTGAGTCCTTCGATTTCAAGTTTGGTTTCTTTGAGGATTCATGCAAGAGGTTGCGTGACAGAATACTGTGGGTTCTACAAGCCACTGCAAGGAGTGCACTTATGAATTTTGCGGAGTTCGGATAGAGACGTGCTAGAAGGATGCACCAACTAAAGTCATTGACTCAAGGAGGAAGCCTCAAGGTTGTTGACTACCTTGAAGGAGAAACTGTGCAGAGGAGAGAAAAGAGAGGAGAAGCAGAATTGTTGATAATTCTGTAAAGGCTCTGCCAGGAGGGCATTGAGAAAATGCATAGGATGCATTGAGGAGAACTCTATTTTGAGTTCGGTGAGAAGATAGAGTCACTGAGGATTCTAGAGAACTCTGCCAGGAGGGCATTGAGCAATTGCATAGAGTTCACAGAAGGACTCTTTTTTAGTTCCGTTGGGAAGAGAAGTGTCAAGGAGAGACACTCACAGAGTTATTGAATACTTTGTTAAGCTCAGCAAGGAGGGCTTGAACAGAAGGCCATCAGGAGGATACCAGATTTCCCTTTGAGGACACAGAAGGATGAGTCCCCTAGAGGCTCAGGTAAATAAAGCTAAGGAAGGATAGTGCCTTAGCGCACTGAGTAACAACAAAGTGAGAAGAAGGTCAAGAAACCCTTTGAGGTTTCATAGTCGACAAAGCTCAGGAGGGATAGCATTCCTACAATGTAGATGATATCCAAAGGAATTGAGCTCGTACAGGAAGCAAAGGTCGAGGCCTCTGAAACTTCAGAAAATCTCCCAAGGGGAGGGAGGAAGTTCGCAAGCTCAGGAAGGACCACAACTATCGTTAGATCAGCTGGAGAGACGATATCTGGACCGTCGAGTTTCACATCTAGACAATAGAACGAGAGAGAACAAAATATTATATTTGGGATGTCAGATCTAGCATCGATATCCGAAAACCGTTGGATCGAGCGAAGCGGCACAGAGTTTAATCTTTGGAAGCCGCATAGAAGAGAAGAAACAGACAGTGAAATTTCTTTGTGGAGAAGTGTCGAAATGACAAGAGACCTAGGATCGCACCTAGTTGCAAGGGATTTAAGCACTTAGAAGCACCCAAAAAAGGAGTCGTATGAACGGTGACAGGCCTTCGTGAAGGAAGTTTCGAAGCTGCAAGATTCATTGGATCTTCCAGAGTTTCAAGGTGGTTAGAGGCCAGTGAAACCCATCACCTAGGATTCAAACGTCAATATGAGCCATTGATCTCTTTTCGACGCACGTCGTTGGATCATTTCGTGAATTTGGGGTTCATGAGTTTGGAGTGCAGACCAAATTCTTGGTTTCGTGAAGTCCCGAGTTGCGAGGAGTAGGGAAGGAGATCCGGACCATTGGATCCAAGCCACGGGAGAACCGTTGGATCAAAACCTCTGCGGGGTATCGCGTATCGGGGGTTCGAGGGTTGAAAGAATTTATTTTCTACTATGAAGTCACGAAGTGCCGAGCGTCGAGGGCTCATATGAACATGTGGCACATCCATTAGGTGGGGGCTGCGTGGTTGACAGGTGGTGTAACAACAACCACCCAGAGAAAAGTGGAAGCGGGTGACATGTGATGGACACACGTCGCCTGGGAAGGAGTCAACCCATTGTTGACTTATCACGTTTTGGGGATTCGCAAAGGAGGAGAATGAGGGATCAACACTCCAACTCACGAAGTTGCGAGTTGCGAGTAGTGCTAGCACTTATCCCTAGCCGGTGGCTATGTATGGAAGGCGCTAACAAGGAAGAGCCATACCCGTATCGCATCTCGAGTATCGGCATTTGGAGAAAGAGGATTCGAGGGTCTTTAACTCACAAACTCACGAGTTGTGAAAGGCGATTGCACTAAGGCTCGGTTGTGGTTGCATGGAGACGTAAGGCTCGTGCCTGGTGTTAAGTTGCACAGGGCAGGTTTTCACGAAGGACCTGTGTATCGGATTCGTGAGGTTCCAATAGGGATCTGAGGGAGCCTCTTCAGCTCAAGGAGAATTTAGAATGATCCCGTGTGGATCAAGGCCATGGGGTCAGGGGTCTGTGTCAGAAGTACTCATGGTTAAGGGTGTCTCCACCTGATAAAACAGTTCCTTCCAAAAATTGCTAGTAAAATTGGGATCCCTATCACTTAAGATAACTTTGGGAAATCCATGAAGTTTAAAAATATTTTTAACATAACTATCATCGACTTGTCTATCCTTTTCCTTTGAAGAGATCCTGACAAAGTGGGAATATTTGGTTATTCGGTGAACAGTTACAAATATAACATCTTTTTCTTCAGAGGTAGGAATACTAGTAATAAATTCCATAGATATTTCAAACCATTTTTGGGTTGGGATATGAAGGGGTTGCAAAAGACCTAGAGGAGAAAAAGCTTCAAACTTTTGTCGTTGACAAGTTTCTCATTCTACCACGTATTTTTGAATGTTGGATCACATACCTTTACAAAATAAGTACTAGCGTATATTGTAGTAAGTTTTTAGAAACCCCACATGGCCTGCTAATGGAAAATTATGATTTTCTTTCAAAACTTGGAGTTAGAACTTGGAAGAACTGGGAAAAAATATCCATTATTTGTACCACAATATGTCATTCTCCCAAGTGAATTTAGGGTTTGCATTTGGGTTTCTTTCAAATTCTTATATTGTCCTTCATATTTATAGATTTTTGATATACTCAGTTTGAACTTCTGAGATCCATTCTAGAATGATGATGGACATAGCGCATAGATTAGCATCATTATCAAGTTTCCTTGATATGTAACAACCAGGATTTCATTTAAGCTACCATAAATTAAAACAGAGCGGAATTTTGAAACTTACTAAAAATTTGCTTACTCTAGCATATTCATTCCCAGATTTTGATAAATAAAATAACATTTTTACATAACACTTTGCATACAAGTTAAATTTAAGTAAACACTTCACAATTTTGAGTTTAAATACCTGTCACTGATGCTACTATCTGCAGCAGCTTGAATCTTCGCTTGAACCTTCGCTTGAACACCCCAAAACCAGCCACCCTACCGAACAGTACGCCTGGCCCTAGGACATCTACGGACGTCCTAGCCCTCCGAGCCCAAAACCCCTCAGCCCCGGTGTGCACTGTAAATCCCACTGTTCTAAATTAGTCTCAAAGCTCCCAAAAATCTCCTCTCGTAAACTGCATGAATGAATCCTCTCCCCAAAAATGAATCCTCCTCCTTCCCCTTATGCCTCCTTCACCGCCCCGAACCTTCACTCCCCACCAAACCTTATCCATACATTTATTTCTATTAAATGGGCTTATCCTTTACTTAATGCTTATTTTACGTATGGGTTACGTTATCCCTTATGGGATACGTAACCCATTTAACCTCATATTTTATTTTCCCCATTTTAATACANAATTAATCAATTACTCTAATTAATAATCAATTAATCACTAACCATTAATTTAATAATTAATTAACTAATGACTCACTTACTAATTAATCATTCATTAACCCTTAATCAAAGAGTTAATCATACTTAAGCTAATCATAGTAAAAAAAATAATTAATTAACAACATATAATTAATTAAGGTTATATAATAATTAACTATAATTAGCTAATGTTTAGGATTATATATGAAATTATTCATATTAATAAAAAAAAGGTCATTACATGATAGCCTATACACAACCAAATTATCCTTCCCTTTTTTATTAAGAATATCAAAATCAAAGACCTAGATTTTTCTCACCCATTTTTGTTGCTTTGATGAATGATTTTTCCGAGTTGAAAAATACTTCAATCTATTATGGACCATTTCCATGATAAATTTTGTTCCCAACAAGTATTGTTTCCACTTAACGAAGGCATGCATAATTTCCAACATTTCTTTGTCATTTTTTTATTTTTTGGTTCCCTTGATTTGCATTTTTGACTTTCGAATGCAATGGCATGATTATATTTCATAAGTACGACACCTAATCCATCTCCTAAAGCATCACATTCAAGGACAAATGATTTGGATAAATCTGGTGCTGACAAAATCAGAGTGGATGTCATTAAGATATTCAACATTCTAAAACATGATTAACCTTCATCATTCCACTTAAATGCATCTTTCTTCAATAATGTTGTTAATGTGGCCACAATTTGTGCATAGTATCAAACAAATGTTTTGTAGTACTTGGTAAGACCCACGAATCTTCATAAATATGTTATTTATTTGATGCTAGGCCACTCAGTAACTACTGCAATTCTCTCTGAATCAACCTTGATTCCTTTGTATGACACGACATGTCCCAAAAATACTATTTCTTTTTTCCCAAAGCTCCATTTGGATTTGTTAGCATATAACTTGTCCTCTTGAAGTATTTTTAATACTGTCTCAATGTGCTTGAGGTGTGAGTTCTAGTTATTGCTATAAAAAAGGATATCATCAGAGAAGACAAGTACAAATTTTCATAGGTATTTACATAATAAATAATTCATTACTTCTTGGAAGGAAGAGGGAGCATTGGATAGGCCGAAAGGCATGACTCGAAATCAGTACAACCCTTCATTGGTACATAAAGTAGTTTTGGGAATGCTTCTTCTCAAATTATTATTTGGTAATAACCTGACTTCAAGTCTATCTTGGAGAAATATTTAGTGCCATGGAGCTCATCTAACAACTCATCCACAATTGGAATTGGAAATTTTTCCTTTATCGTAATTTTGTTTAATTCCTGATAATCAATACAGAGTCTATATGATCCATCATTTTTCCTAAAAAATATGACTGGAGGTGAGAAAGGACTTCTTGTTCGTGTAATAACACCACATTCCAATAATTATTGAACCAAGCACTTGATTTTTGTCTTATGTTGGCGCGACCATCTATAATATTTTTTTTCTAATCGGTGCGAAACTGGGGATTAATTCTATGATGTGATCTCTAGAACAAGGTGGAGGAATCCCACGAGGAAGTTCCTAAAAAATGTTGTTATATTTTCCAAGAATTTTTTCCAATTGGGGATTATCATTTTTTTCCTCTTTAGTAGTACCCTCTATTGCATAAAAATGTAATAAATAATCCTGATATCCCTTTTTAATCATGTTTTCCATTCTATGGACGAGACTATTTGTGGGGGAGAACAATTAATTCTATGTAATTTGTACTTTTCCCCATTTTGATAAACCTTATAAATTGCTCCTGTAAGATTAATCCAACGGTACCAAGTGTGGCTAGCCACGGGCCCCCCAAGACAATATCTACCACTCTGATTGGCATAGTATACATGGGGGATTTTAATTTGTAGTTACTCATATATATTTCTAACTTGTGGCATTTCCCATCACATGATGTAGTCCTATTTCCGAGGATGGAGACTTGAAATTCAGAGGTATGATGAATGAATATGTTTAATTTCCTTGACATATTTGTATCTATTAAGTTATGTGAACTTCCACTATCAATTAACATTGTTACTCTAGTTTTCTTAACAAAGCCATAAACTTTCAAAGTTTGGGGTTGAGAAATACCTATCATTACAGCAACAAAGAGTGTCGTATATGTGTTTTGATTCCCTAAATCATGGAGATTTTGTGAGTCTTCATTATTTTTTTCTTCATCGGATGAAGATATGTCTCATGCTTTTTCATCCTTCTCACTATCACTCTTGTCTATTTCACAATGAAAAAACTTTTTTTCTTTGCACTTATGGCCTAGTTTCCAATTAGGTGTGTTAGATTTAAAACATTGGTCCTTAACCTTATCTTGTCTCATGTCTGGTGGAGGTGTCCTTTTGTGAGGGGGAATGTATTTGGAGCTAGATTCTTTGATTGAGTGCCATGATGTCTTTTAATATACTTTAAGTTTCTTTTCAATGATTTTATCCTTCTAGTCAGCTTGCTCGATATTTTTAATGTCAAGTAGTTCGATATGATTTCAAATATTTTCCTTCAATCCTGATAAGGCTATTTGTAGTAGCCAATATTCTGATATATCAGGTACATGAGTGGATAACATGTGTAAATCCTGAAAAAATGTCTTCCATTGTATCCGACCATTTTAATCGGGTGGGTTTAGAAAAAAAACCTTTTTTTTCTATGTCGAGAAAATGTAGGAAGAAGTTCTTATTGAATATAACCCAATATCTTGCTAGAGATTTGTATTTTTCTCTCCACCATAGGAACCATTCATATGCAAAGTCCTTCATATGTATATATGAAACATTAAGATGATAGATGATCATTGGAGGAATAATAAAAATATTCCTTCCAAGCATCCCAGTAGAGGCCAGTAAACATGTTGAAGGTGCAGCAGAGGGGAGACAACCAACCAAGACTATCAAGGAGGAGAAGGAAAAGACATTGAAATATTCCCAGGAGATGGAAGAACAAGAGGAGCATTCAGATGTGATGCTCACTCAGTTGGAGAAAGAATTAAAGATGTTGGAGGATTGGTTAGGAAATCCAGGAACAAAAGAATATTTCCATAGGGATGAAGTTGCGAAGAATGAAGAAAAATTCTAGCCTGAGGAGCAGCTGGATGAAGTTGGACTTGTACTAGCACAAGGAGAGGATCTCAAAGAAAAAGAACTGTTATAGGATATCACTGAGAAGAAACTTAGTGGCACTACTGTAGAAATGGAATTTGTAGTGGAGTGGTAGGATAATGCCACAGGGGATGAAATCAACATGAGAGATCAGGATGATATTCCCATCAAACCATGTGAACAATTGGGATCCCTAGGAGAAAGGGTAATGGCACAGAGTTAGAACACCCAACAAGTTAAGTTGGATTTGGATGATGAAGAGGAGTTGCAGTAGAGAAGACTGTAGAGGAGGATCCAATCAGTAGATCAGTTGGACAAAGTGATAGAGGATATCAGGATATTTATGTTGGAAGCAAAAAAGAAGGAAGCTAACAATAGAGAGAGGATAAATAGAGGATTAAATCCTACAACAGTAGGAGAACAACAATAGAAGAAAAATCAAGGGTGATGAGAAGATAGACAACTCCAGAATGAAATTTGGAATCCTGGAGGATCTCAACCTTAGCAGAAGGGGATCCATGAGCAGGAGCTCATGATTTTGTCAGCATGAGAGTATGATGCAGGAGAATATCTCCACCTCATCAAGCTCCAGCAAGCCAACACATCAACGCACATGAAGGAACTAGTTCCAAGGGAAGAGAGGCACCAACCCTCTCATTTTGAACCCAATTTAAAATATTTTAATGGAATTAAATGTTGTAAGGCTCAGTGAAATCCGAGCTATGTTCCTTTGTACAGAATGCATGTGAAGTCACATTTAATGGATGATTGGTAGATAGGCTTAGTTCTGATTCAGACTAGATGTCGATTGATTGTAATTGAATACAGTTCAATGTAAGTAGGTAGTTGGAGGGAAGGGTCGAGGAGTCGCTCTTTTGTAAAAGATCATTGTGTAAAACTTAGTATGAGTTAGTAGTTAAGAGAGAAAGTTGAGAGAGCTCAAGAGAGGAGAGGAGAGAAAGTGTTGAATACTTTGTTGCAGTCCAGCCTTTGTAAGAACATATTGTACAAAAACATTCAGATATAATACAAAAGTTGTTTTTCCTGCACATGAGGTTTTTATGTTTGTATGTGCGGTGAATGTTTATTATCTGAATTGTTTCTATGTTTATTTATGTATGTTGTATATGTGAAAGTATGTTACATTTGCAGGTTTAGATATACTTCTCTATATTTGTGAATTTCTGAGCGTTTTGGGCTCTTAGGCTTGTGCAAGGAGTGCACACTAGAGTGATTGAAAAGTCTGTGAATAAAATACAAGGAGTGCATTTCAAACTCTGTCTCGAGTTCATAGAAGAGTGTGACAGGAGGGAACACAATAACAATCTCAAACTTAGAATAGGGGGAAACCGTGTAAGGAGTGGACATATGAGTTGTTGAATAATCTAAAGAAGACATACAAGAGTCACTAAATGTTGTGAGGGCTCTACAAGGAGTGCATTGAGCAAGCACAAGGAGTGTGCGAGAACTCTATTTTCAGTTATGTGAGGAGGTTTCCAGGAGGAAAAACTAGAAGGAAAAACTCGGGAGGAGTAGTGAAATTCTTCACAGAGAGAACAAGGAGTGCACAAGTGAACTTTTAAGAGTTCAAGTTTCAGGATTTGAAGTCATGCAAGGAATGCACAAAGCCAACACAATGCTATAGTGTTCGTAAATCTCAGGAGACAGATCATGAGTTCTAGGAGGGCATGAGGAGTTGTTGAGAATACCAAAGGGAATGAACCCTTTGAAGTCCAATAATTTACAAGATTAGGAGATATAGTGCAAGTATGTGCAGAGCCCTGCAAGGAGTGTAGAAGCACAAGTATTGGACTGTTGGAGAAGCACAAGTGTGATTTCACACTTCATCGAAGTGTTGAACAAAGCTCAAGAAAAATAGCGCAAGGCATGCACATGAGAAATTATCTTAAGTTCAAAGATTAAGAGGTGCAGTGCAAGAAGAGGCCAATTAATAGACCCTGTAGAGGAGAGATCAAATATCGAAGCCTTTGAACATTTGAATAATCCTTCATCGGAAGGGAAAGTGCAACAGCTGAGAGGAAAATATACAAAATCCATTGGATGGGTTGTTAGAATAGATATGGACCATCAATATCCAGTCCAGACAAGGGAAGGAGTGTGACACAAAGGAGAATAGATACCAGCCATGGGGTCTAAGTGCAATAATCAATGAGCGTTAGATCCAGGTGAGTAGATTGATGTTTAACCCTGCAAGTTTTTAACACTTCGTGTGTTTGGAAAAACTCATGGGTGAAGCGAAAATGAGGATATATCGAAGAGTGGAAATCAAAGGCCGAGCTCCATTTCAGAGTTTTCAGGATATCTAATAGTCGTCAAATCTAAAGAAGTTGCACAATATTTAATCGGTGAAGTCCTTTGGACTTCTTACATTTGGGAGGTTTTGACTGTAGAGGAATCAGAACCCCTAATGTCCCGAAGGCTAGAGCTAATCGTAGTCGTCCATTTCAAAGGTCACATGTTAGCATATCACTGGATCCATAAGATCGACGATTTGGGAGAACTGAAGTGTGGAGGGTTTCATTCCACCCAAAGCTCTGAAGAGAAGAGGAGATCATCACCGTTCACTTGAGGGGACATGTGTTGATATATCATAAAGCCTAGAGACTTGAAGCTCCAAAATAAATTGGGCGATAGGAGTTCAATATCTCTGAATCCTCAAGGTCATAAGTTGATCTGGAATGTTGTCCAGAGGAAGGACACATGGCAGTAGATCTAGAAGTATGAAGGTCTATTACTCCAGAGGAAACCGGTCACATGGAGCCAAGAAATCCCAAAGACCTGAAGGGTAGAGAAGATCCTATCCATTGATCGTAGTAGACACATGGAAATTTTTCGTTGATTTGAAAGGTTTGGTACTAAGGAGGAAATAGAGCGCAGTGTTGTGAGGACTTGCGAAGGCCCAAAGGCCAGACTCCATGACAACCATCCTGTGGAGAAGGATGTGTGGTGACAGATCCCAAGTTTGGGGACATGGCACTTTGATAGGTTTGAGTCAGCATGCATATAGGGAAGAAAATCTTTGAAGTCCCGAAAACATCCTGGTCGTCGATCTGGAATGGGACACATGGAGGAAGGATAATCATTTTGGTGTTTTCAGTGTCGGGGGATATGAAGGGTCACTCTGTGTGGATGAACAAAAGAAATTCTCGAAGCCTGAAGAAAATAAATATGGATCATCTATCCATCAGACCTTGAGGATCATTGATCTATCAGTTGGATGTATTCGGCGAATCAACGATCCGAGAAATTTATTGAAAAAAACTGTGGAGAAATCGTCGAAGCCCATATTGTGAAAGAAGAGTAGAGTCGTTGATCCGGTGATGGAATAAGAATAGTTAGATATGTCTTTTTTGACGATCATCACTTTACAAGTGTTGTTCGTGTTGGGCGTGGTCAAAAACTGTTGAAGCCCGAAACAACATGGTTTGAGCCATCGATCTTGGTGCTTGAGAGTCGTTGATCTTGCTGCCTATTTTTTTTCGAAAGTTCACAAACTTTGTGCATTCGTAGGAGTTGAGGGGTAAGGAATATAAATCGCCAAAGGGAGAAGTGATGAAATAGAGCCCAATTCTTGGTGCATGGTCACATCCCTCGATCACGTGAGGAATTGGCAGGAGAAAAGGGTTTAGGGGCCCAAAATTTATGTCAGAGGAAAAGGGTCTTAGTAACATCCCACGGGTTTATTCTTGTACCTGCACATTTAAAATTAAGGACCTGTGTAATATTTTGGGGGCTTAGAAGGTCCCAAATATTCAATTCAACTCTCAATTTTGAATGATCCTAGATCAGGAGGCTATGCCGACTCTGGGAGAGGGTGCAGTTTGCATCATCAAGCCTAAGGAGTGAAATCCTGGGTGATTTACATTGTAACAACAAGTGTTTGTTGTGGGCTTGCTAGTAGTTTTCCTAGTAGCAAGTTCAATGAGTTCGCAGCTGAGATATTACTATCTACTTGCGCTAAATATGTAACATCCCCATTACCAAGGACTTGACAAAAATTCTATTGTAACGTTTCCATCCAGGAGCTCGACCACGCCACACATAATTACAAACTATGATTCCATCAAATTAAATAGTAAATTCTCCATCTGAACAGAGTTACGAGAAAATAATAACAACATGCATGCAACAATAACAACTCATATTTAGAATTCAATAATGGATATTCCATGAAAGAAACGCATAACTGCACACACACACAGTAGTTGAAATAATCACATGAATGACACTTATCTTATGAAATAAATACAAACTTCATGTAGACCTTCCATGTTCTTCCTAGCTTTAGACCGCACTACTCATAACTCTCAATAGTGGGTTACCCCCCATATGGGCCTAAATTATACTCGAGTAAAGGGTTTATAACTAGGATAAGGCATCTTTAACAACATAAAAATTTAGACATAGGTTCCTACTCAAAATAATAGCCTATAGTCTCTCATTCCGCACATGCCTATCCCACCCTAGGAAGTGTGCCCCTTCTCTACTCAACACTCCCTCGGATTCCCCACTTCCCTTCTCAAGCTTCAACAACATGCCAGATAGGAAGTATCGGATCCATGTAAGTACAATTTTTGACCTTGGAAAATCAAATCCCAGTAGTTCTCTCACCTGGAGGTAGGGGCGATTTTAAGAACCCCCCCTAAATTTATATGTATAATAAATGGGCGAATCCCCATGATACATAGGAAAAATTGAAGGTTATTTTATCAATAATATAAAATGTACATATAATTTTTTGGCGAATATTTTAGTCAATTATACAATCTTGTAAAATATTGGCGAATATTTCACTAAATTATAAAATCTTGTAAAATATTGGTGAAACTTTCACTGAATTATAAAATCTTGTAAAATATTGACGAATCTTTCACTAAATTATAAAACCTTGTAAAGTCTTAGGGGATCCTGCCTTAATGAGAATTTAGTTATGTTTTCTTTTCACATACATATCTATGTGATGCACCACCCACTCACCTCCATGAACCCTAATTTCAAAAATGGCATCCCCATATCCACAACCACAACTGTCCCCATGCCCACAACCACAAACTTTGGCTGCTTAAAAAAAACCAAATTCAACAACCCAACAAATGCAAAGAAATGCCAATGCCATTCTTGATTGATTAATCCAACATTTTCAACAAAATTCAAACTTAGCACTCTAAGAAATGTTGACATCTTCTGAACATTCACAATTGGGCCTTAAAAGTTTACGTGGAAATATGTGTCACTTAGATTAATTCATAGTCCAACAATCCTAAAACCAAACAGAATCTAATATGATCTACTCTTAAACTAACATACAAAAGTTCTAATATATAAATACTAAACTTAGATAACCCACTCTTAATTAAAAGTACCTACATGGCAACGGACATGGAGAAATAGATAGATGTGATAATCCCTATTCATGCCATCAAATGTTTCATGCATGCCTAAAGATGCTATACCAGGATAACAACTTTTTACTGCACTCAAGATTATTACAAAAAGCATACTTCCTTGAAATTTAGACTACAATAAGCAGGTTCCTACAAAGCATAGACCTAGAAGAACACCAACTCTTTTACATAAATGAAAGGATCACAAACACAAACCATAATCGATATTATATGATGGCCAAACCTACCAAACCATGGGTCGCATAAAAGAAAAATATTAAATGTTACATAACATCTTGGAATTAATTAGTTGGCCTTTCAAAAGGCCAATTAGCCATCAATCAACAAATAAAGTACATTTTGGAAGCCTTTTTAATAAAGCAATTTATATTGGAGAACTTGTAAAATTGGAACATAAGAGAAATTTCTATGACCATCATGTAGTGTTGATCTTGGCAGTCGAATCAAGTGGTCACAATTCTTAAAAATATGAAGTATGAAAAAGTTACGAATGATTGATTTTAGGTAAGCACTTAAGCAATTTTGAATATCATGATTGTCATATATCAGAAATATTAGACCTCAAACAAATCATGTACAAAGACAACATTTAGGAGAAAACATGGACATTAGTGAAAAACATCAACAAGTATATTCATTTGAAGACATGAAGCTGGAGTGTCTAATGAATTTATAGATAAATGGTAAATGGTTGAGTAATTTATCTGGAAACAAGCTAGCTAGCTCTTGTAGCAAATCTAAAACACATACTTTATTTGTTTTATAGTGCCACTACCAACAAGAAATGCATCAGTATATCTATACAAAAGATACCATATTATGCATCCTTTACTGTTTGATTAGTGCCCATAAAGGAGTAAAAAAGGGAAAATTTAAAGAAAATGATCTTATATTTCACTCAATTCTAAACAAGTGTACATCAGGGATTACATGAGGGGGAAAATGAGCTAGTGTTGAAGCACCTTCTCCCTAAATAAAAAAAAACAATAATAAAGAGAGGTTACCTCCATCTCTAAATTTTCCATTACTGCATTCATGCAGGATCCTTCATCTAGAGTTAGTGGTACAACATCTATATCTTGTTTTCTATCCTTCTCCAAGATGACCTACTTCCCTTGTTTTATTGTTGCAAAGTAACGCCTCTGAAACTCCTGCTCCCCTATTTTCTTGGGTACATGTTTTGTACTCTCATTCTGCAAATTTCCTTCATCCTGCTGTAAATACAAGTTGTTATGGTTATCTCAGGTAGAAACTAGATTGTAAAATGTGAAAATCAAACAACCACTAACTCGTAACAAGAGTCTATACTGATATTTTCTCATCCAAAATCTATGTTGCTATCATATACATCAAGCAGAAAATCAATTGTATAGGAATTTCATACAATAATATTAATAGATAATGCATTCTCTACAAAGGGATCACTCATGGACAAAGGATGGTACAAATTAAAAAGTACATATTGTGCCAAAGAGGAAGCAAACCGCAGAAAAGAGAATATTCATGAAACAAAAGCGTATATTAGTACTAGATATTCCTCCCAGAAATTGCCTTTGAATTTGACCATCTCACAGATGAACCCTAATCCAATTCATTGATTTGATGAGTAGAGGCATAAAAAACTATTCAAGAGCTCTTGAAAGCTTTTGTGCAACTGGAGGTTCCTGGGGAATAAATTACAAGGACAAATTATTTGTACAAAGTAGCAAAAAACAATGTTTTAAGAATCAGACTCAGACTTCAACTCGATCACCTATCAACTCAGTCATCGAATTGGTCACCTATCAACTCATTCATCGACTCAAACTTGAATTGATTCAGACTGATCTGATTTCAATGACTTGGTTTACAAAAAAATACATAAAATAATTAAATTTTAAAGAAAAAAAAATTATTATTATGTTAGAAAATAATAGGTGTTCTCCTTTAACCATATACAATATAGCAATATTTTCACCCAAGCATAGGCCTAATCCACCCTCGAGCACCTTAACCTTGACAGAGAATAATTCTGAAAGAAAACCCTAGGCCTAATAGCCAATCAATGTAGCTTACCTCTCTCCAGGGCTAGCACACAAGGTAAAAAGTCCAAACCATAACTAATAGAAATTCCAAGCCTAAATCGAGAATACAGGTTGCAGTAGCTGCAGCTGCAACTACAACCACTCACTATACTTGCGCACTTACTTACTTTTTGTAGTGTGCACTCTTACATTTCTGCAGTTGTGAGTTGTGTGTATCAAATGACGTTTGGCGTCCTGCATGTATACTGCTCCTCCTTAGCTGTCTGGGTCGACTTCTCATTCTGTAGGCTAAAATATCAATATTAAGTATTTCCTTTAGCCGACTTGTCTTCTAGGGTTATGTCCAAAGCTTTAGGGTTTCTTCTTTCTTCCTGGAATATGCTATTCTTGTCAAGGTTATACATGGAGGTTAATACCTCTTTCAGCTACCGTAATATCAACAAAATCTTCCATCCAAGGATTTTGCAAAAGCACATTGCTCTTTCCTCCTTGAGATCTTATTTCTTGCAATGACTTAGTGAGAGTCTGAAGTCTGTTTCTGTTATAGATTGGAACTCCTTTAAAGAATCTGGAAATAACACCTTTTCAAATCTAAAACCCGAGACAAAATCCTTTGATAGGTCAACAAGAAGAGGCCATAGTTCTCACATGACTCAAAGGTTTCTCCTCTTCTAGTTGTTTTATAGCTCCACATTTCTCCTTCAACAATGTCACAAGCACAACGCTCTTACCTTTCAAGTGAGAAAACTGGATTGGCTGCTTATGAATTCATAATATTCCTCATGTGTATCACTTGAACCAGAATCATCATACATGCAAGGAGAGGAGGAAATTTTTATTCCTGCCAGCATATACCATATTTGACCCACACTATCCTTTGCAATGTCTTCAATACAATATTCATTTGATAGTGAGTTTTGTGATAAGATCTGTTGTTATTGTTCCATTTATAGAGGCCTCAATAAGGACCCCCACACTTTCCTCAATCCTTGCAACAATAGTGTTAACTTTGTCTCAGACAAAGTTGGTGGTAGCATCTGAATCCTACTTAAGGATGATTTTTCTTCTTAGGAAGACTCGAGAACTCCATAATCTCATTATAAATATATGTTATAGGTATGAACTAACTGAGAGGGGGGGGGTGAATCAGTTAGTGTAGATTATTAACCATTTACTCTCATTTTTCACTTTGAATCATTAATCTTAGTGGCAGTGAGTCTTTACTGTGAAATTCAGAGTTATAAGCATAAAGCGGATAGTATAACGAACAGCAATCACACACAGCATTCATTCACAAGTACGAGACACAGATTTTTCAAGAGGAAACCCAACCAGGGAAAAAACCTCGTCTTCTTAAGATGTTCAGCAAGCTTCAACTTCGTTACATCTCATCTTTT
>ML783724.1:523145-580277 GCA_009831015.1 Picea engelmannii
AGACTAAAAGTCTTTCTGCTTTTCTCAACTCCAACTGTAGTTTCCCTTTCTTTCATTCTTTCTTCTGCTTTTCGCATGCCAGCGTTCTCCCTGATTTTCTGAACTGGTTCTTTACTTGCCTCCTCTATGCATGCCTTATCATGTAACACTGTTTTCCAGCATCTGTTTCATTCGTGTTCCAACATCTGTGTTCCAGCATTCGTGTTTCAGCACCTGTGTTCCAGCATTCGTGTTCCAGCATTCGTGTTCCAGCATTCGTGTTCCAGCATTCGTGTTCCAGCAGTCGTGTTCCAGCAGTCGTGTTCCAGCAGTCGTGTTCCAGCATTCGTGTTCCATCATTCTTGTGCGTGTTGACATCCTTGACTGCTCCATAACCGATTTCCATCAATGACAAACTTAACCATCTGTGTCAGTCTTCTATTATAGCCATATCTCCAACAATATATCCCCTTGAAATCATCCATATCCCACATTGTATCCCTCTGTGCTTGGTAATCATCAAAAAGAGGGATACGTTAAGGTATGCATACTTATATGCTAGAATGTCCATCAAAAATGTATTGAACGATCTATCTTCATCATCCCATGTCCTCACAGCAACAACTTCGTATTCATCAACAACATCTTGAATTGTTTCATTTGGTTAAACAAAGTCATTTTCAAGCTTGCCACCTTCAGAAACTAACCATGGTGAGTGGGAATCTACATCAAGAAAAAAAATTCTGAAGTGAAGAACGAAAAGAAAACTTGTCATTCTCTCTCTGCACCCTGATGGCCCAAGAATGCGTACAAAGAGACCTGCTTGACAAGCTATGACATCCCGAAAACCAACACTCTGTCTATATTCCTCAACTAGTCAAAATTATCTATATTTAGAAACAACATCCCCCTTTTGTCATCAGATAATACAATATGCTCTATAGGGAGCTTCAAAGATTTTTCAAAATTCCATTGCCCATCGTATAATGTGTGGATTCTTCTCGTCAAAACATGGAAAGTAAGATACTCAACACTTTTCCTACAGAGTGTAGAATTAGCAACATACTCAGGACAGGTCTCTAGAAAATTTATATCCATAGATAACTTGCAATATTTTTCTTCCAGGGATAGAAAGTAGACGTTGAGTGAAAAATTTGACGTGGTCTTGCTTTCTTGGGAAGTTTCACCAGAAGAATATGTAATGAATCCTATTGAATAGATTGGACATGCCTGGAACATAAAGATCAAGAGAGAATTCCACGGAGTTTGCTCAACAATAGCTGCAGTGATTTGGTTTTCATTGAGGGTATTTATGGCCTCAGAAATTGTGTTTTGCTTCTCTTCACAAGATTTATCATCAAAGGCTCGAAATATTTGTGTGAAAACTCTGTTCTTTCATTTTACAACTCCTAATTACATATCAAAGTGTTCTTCCAAGCGTTTCGCTTCCTTGCGATTTTTCTGTCTAGGTACATGGTGCATGCCTGGAATATTTTCATCATATGGATTCAAGAAAACCTTTTGGGTAATGCCAGTCTTGTGATGTGAGACACAATTTTTTTCTTCATCACTATTCAATAGACCAATCTTTGTAGAATTGTTTCCTTCAACAATATCCTCAAAAGACCTACAAACAGAATCATGACTAGTTTGTATCTAGTTCTGTAATGAAATTATTCCTTCCATAATATAGCCAGAAATACTGTCCATGGGCTATTCTTTCGGGTTTGCAATTTCCATCTTGTTTTCTGCGTGACTCGTAGTCTCATCTTCATTGTTCCCCCAAAAGTCCAAGAGACCTTCCCCCTCATATTTTGGGCTGGAAATTTCTTCCATGGCAGCAATAACATCATCATCATTTTCTTCATCTCTCTCATAAATATGGCTTCCTTCAAAATACACCACATAAGAGTTTGGATTTGGCTGCCATGGATTCATATATCCTTCAGACTCTTCATATAGTTTGAAATCTAGGTCCCTTTCTTCTAGTTCTGGAACAATGGCAGTGTTGTGATCTTTACAAGTCTTTACACTTGTAATATCATCATTTGGGATGGTTTCTTCAGTTCTGGTCTTTGGGGAAGTGAATTCATCATAGTCTGGAAAGTCAACTAAAAGGTGGTTTTCATCATAAATGTCTTTGTCATCAAATTCCCCAAGCATGCTGCTATATTGTTTTTTTGAGACTGCAATTCCTTTTTCAATGGTTCCAACATTTTTTCCCTCTTCAAGTTCTGGAATGAAAACTTTTATCTAGTTTTATATATACTAAGTCATGAACATAGTCTTTTCTACATTTTGTATAAGTAACCTGCCAAAAAGAGTGCAAGAAACAATAATAAATCTTTGGATTACTCAAGCCTTACAAAAAAAAAGTGGGGGAAATTGAGCTATATAGATTAGTGATGTCCATCTTCAACATTTATTAAGTACTTGTTAAGTATTGGATCTTGTTGTGGGTGCCCCTGTATTGGTAAATTCATCCCTATAATAACCCGAGTAGGGAATAGTATCAGAACAATGCAATTGTGTGAGAAACATTAGCTTCCATAGCTTTCATTTATCCTATTTTACAACCTAGGGGCTTGAATTTTGACCTTAATTGAATCATAAATAATGGAACGTCTACAATGAAATTACTCGTAAATATAACCCGCTAGTCATTAGATGAAACCTGGAATGTAATAAAATGATACAAGGGAAAATTTGGGGATAAACTCTTCTGAAGTCTATAATCCTTGGGTGGTTAGTTCTTCATAACAATTTAGCAGTAATGATAGTCTTCATTGTACTAGCCTTACAAATGGATAATGTGTGGTTTGTCACAAACCTGAAACAGTTAAGCATATTATGTGGAACTGCAAGGTTGTTGGAGATTTTTGGATATGGCTTGTGGCTGAGTACAGTCTTCTCTTTGTTGCCCCTCTTTATTAGAAAGGGGTTAGTTTTGGGGACAAATGGATAAATCTCCAGGCATCAAGACCATGTGGAACCTGATTAGACTGACGAGAATATCCTTCTTATGGAAATGATGGTGCCAAACAACCTTCTAATCCAATCCATTCATGAGAAGTTTCAATTAATATATTGGATTTGGCTATGCCCATCTCCATTATGATTGATGATTTTAGGGATGATGTAGATACTCTTGAGATCAGAGACAAAGTGGACATGCTAGCTCTCCTTGCTTATGTAGGGAGGGTGAACCTAGTATGTGGTTGTATTTTGGCATCATGATGTATCATTCTTGATATGCATTTTTATCGTTTAGTAGTGAAATATCAAATGCATTTTTCCCAAAATAAGGTATAGAAGGCTAGGGAGTGTGGCCATACCTAATTGGCTTCCCCTTAAGATTGGCCTTTTCTGAATGGATAGCAAGCTATTCAAGTATAGCGACATTACAGTCTTTAGGTCACTTGTCAATGGTTAGCATGGCCTGTATGCACCAAAACAAGCATAGACTAAGACAATTGAACAATGCATAACAAAAAATATTAGTTCTAGAAAATTCTGAAGGAGAGAATCCTATTTCGGGACTATGCTAACAAAGAACAATCTATATAAAAGGAAATATTATTGTGTCTAATCTAAAATATAATGTGACATACAGTGAATGGAACTGCCCCACACCTCCACTTGGAAACTGGATGACTCAAGTTTGTGACTGTAGACATGTAACCATTCAGCAAATGCGTGACAAGAAAGAATGCTAATTGACCTAGAGTCTGCAAGAAAAGAGCACAAACTTGTTCAAGGTACACATTACTCTGAAACTACTGATCATCTTCCCAGTTTATTAGATCAATATATTATAAACACATTTGAATGCCCTGTGTAATTACAATGGTAAACTGCACTTACAAATGCATAGTTACAATCAAAATCTGATGGTAAAGAGCCACGATATCGATAACCCAAAAAATGACACACACTATCCAATTTATTAGCTGTGTAAGTCCTAGCCTCCTGCAAAATAGAACACTCATTAAGGTCAAGATACTTTTTCTGGAATATCATACAAGAATATAGCATTGTCATATTATATATAGACTTATTTGGTTCAATAAAAACAACTCTAAAATTGGAATCGTGGTAAGCTCAAGCTCCTGTAAATATTAGAGGCCTAGATCCCTAGACTACTGATTTGTATAGGAAATATGTTGTTCTAGATCTTAACTCATAACAATATGCCACTTTGTCAAGTATTGTACAAGGTAAGAGAGAACATCAATCACACTTAAATCATTCACACTTAAATCCCACTTAAATCATCACAGTATGCCACTTTGTCAAGTATTGTACAAGGTAAGAGAGAACATCAAACCTTCTGCTTCCCTAGCTCCTCCTCATCTAGTTTTTCAAGAAATTTCTCCATTTCTATCTGAGTATCCAACAAAAAGGACAATTTTCAGTCTGTCTGCATAACAAAATGACTATGACACCACTCTTAATTTGATACAAAATTCTGAGGGGGCAATTTAAATCTGTTGATGAATTTCTTCTCCTACACCCATACGAACTTTGAAATCATATCATGTAATATACTAATATCAAATACATATAAAAATATATGAAACTTTAAGAAACATCAAATCTTTGAGATCAATCCCCCATTACGGAGATACACCTTCCAACTTGCATTGAAGTTTCTTATGAAAAGTTGTATATCTCTGACTTACAAAATATGTAGAAGGGGGTAGTGCCATACAAAGTTTTCTTAGAACTATACATAATATCAAGCATACATTTTTAATTGAAACTCTCTCCAATAACATTAAAATTATAAAATATGTCGCTTTCCTTCATGTTGATGAAATCTTGAAGATGAAAGGAATGGAGCAATGAAAGAGGACAGTCCCCCATTTTCGGACTGTAAGTTGGACATAATAATTGAAACTATGGAAAGGTTAATGCAAACATTTTCCTTTCAAGATGAACTTGTTGTTAGAAGGTAGCAAAGAAATCCTCCCTTTCAAGAACAATTGGCGAAAGGAGAGGAGGTTGATTATTTGTCTCATCATGCTATGTACACTGATTATTTCATTTTTTCATTTGAGGATAGTCTTGAAAATAAATCAACATTATGCACTCAGAAAGAGGAGATTGCACCCGTGGTTTATGATAGAAAGGACAAGTTTGATGAAAGTTCTGAATCAGGTGAGATTTATACATCTTGGCCAATGAACATGAAGAGGGTGATGAAACTATTGAAGGTAACTCCTTGCCTTTATGTTGCTGGAACAAGTCTGTGAGGAAGGTTATGTGGCTCCCCCCAGCAAGAGGAGGACAACAACAGGGGTCTAGAGGACTCAGCCTAGCAAGGGAGAGCAGTTGTTGTTGTTTAGGTGACTCGACCTACTGAGATATGGAAGCCATAGGTCCTGGAAGGCTTCCACAGCCAGAGGAAGGGTAGCCGCAATAGGTGGGAGGGCTTGGCCAGCCAAGGAAGGCTGCCAAAGATCTGTTGAGGGAAGATCAAGGGCTTGGCCAGTCAAGGGAGCCTAGCCACAGGCCCGTAAGGTAATGTATGAGGTAGCCACAGGTATAAGAGGTTGTTGTAGTAATCTAGGAAGGAATCCAACCAAGAAGGACTGTAAAAACACTATTTGAGGGTTGGTACAGTGGCCTACAGACTTGTACCTGAGTTGTACACTTGAGGGAAGTTATAAGGAAGTTCTAGAGATGGTACAATAGGCTAAGTAGGCTGGAACAATAGAGATAAAGGGGTTGTTGCAGTAGTCTAACAACAAACTTGAAGGCAGATTTTGGACAGTTAAGAGGGTTGGAACAACAACTTGTTCTAGGAAATTTGTTGGACTAAGACAATAGGTTTTGGCACAACCATTGCGAGCTGTCACAACTAGAACATAAACAGAGAGAAGGGCCTATGTAAAGGCCCTGAAGGATAGTGTCAAGTTGCAGAGGTAGTGGAGTGTTTGAGTGGGCAAGGGATCCCCTAACCCTCAATTCAACAGCAAGGAAACCAGGAGGGTTTCAACTTTCATCACCAGTGAACAAGGGTTGTTCTGTAAGTGTACCTTTGTATTTTGGCATATTCTTTTGTATAAGAAAAGGGCCATTTTCCCTAGTACGAGAACCCATTGTTCTAGGTTTAAGAACAAGTGATTTGGGCATTAAATTCCTATGTACTTGTGTATGATTCAATTGTTGGTTTATTTTCCATTGTGCGAAGTTGTTAGGCATCTCAATGTGTTTATGTTCATAGTTAAAATTGTATAATTTTATGTATATTGTTGAGAACCTAGACCAGACCTGAGGTGCGTGTGCACTGAGTATAGGTGCACATCGAAATCTTACATGTTATAGTTCAAAAAATAGAATTTTTCATAGGCTAATTAAACAAAACGTGTTTCAATCTAAAAATGTACTTATCACAACATTTCAACACATTTGCTACATGGACCAATTAACAACAAGTGCTTCGATATACAAATGGACTTCACACAACATTTCACCACATCTTCTACAGTAAAGTCGACCAAAATTGATAAAGAGAATTTTGTATAGGCCAATTGCAAAATGTGTTTCAATCTACAAATGGAGTTGACAACGATGTCAACATTAACTACATCTAAAATAAAGTCAACCAACATCAACATTCACTACATCTACTACAATAAAGTCAACCAACATTTCACCCAACATCAACATTCACTACATCTGCTACAATAAAGTCAACCAACATTTCACTACATCTATTATAGTTCGACAAATAATAGTTTGCATAGGCCAATTAAACAAAAGTTGTTTCCATCTACAAATGGACTTATCACAACATTTCACCACATCTTCTACATGGGCCAATTAAACAACAAGTGTTTCAATCTACAAATGGACTTCACATAACATTTCACCATGTCTGCTACAATAAAGTCAACCAAAATTGGCAAAGATCATTTTGCATAGGCAAATTAAACAATTTCATAAGCCCCAATTAAACAATGTGTTTCAATATACAAATGGACTTCACGACGCCTTTCACCACATCTACTACATAATCTAATCAAATAACAAGTTTTTCAATCTACAAATGGACTTCACAAAACATTTCACTGCATCTGTTGTAGTAAAATCGACCAAAATTGACACGAGCATTTTTCACACAACATTTCACCATGTCTGCTATAGTTCACTATGTCTGCTACAACAAAGTCACCAAAATCGACAATAGGTGTTTCAATCTACAAATGGCCTTCACACAACATTTCACCATGTCTACTACATAGGTCAATTAAACAACAAGTGTTTCAATCTAGAAATGGACTTCACACTACATTTGACCATGTTTGTTATAGTAAATTCAACCAAAATTGCATAGTTCAATTAAACAAGAGGTGACTAAATAAGAAAATTAAAGAAAAGTGTTTCACACAACATCTCACTATGTTTTCTACAGTAAAGTCAACCAAAATTGACGAAGATCCTTTTGCATAGGACAATTAAACAAACAAGTGTTTCAAATAGCATTCTCATAGAATTAAAGATTTTTGTACAAGATTTAAAATCGGACAAATTGCCTTCTCAACCACTGCTTATGAGATATTTTGCATAGGACAACTAAACAAACAGGTGTTTCAAAGACCATTCTCATAGCATTAGAGGTTTTTGTACAAACTTTATAATTGGACAAATTGCCTTCTCAACCACTCCTTATGAGACTTATGTTAGACAAGCATTCTGAAAGCTATTTTAATGAGAATGGATATAAATCATGTAAATTTTGATACTACAACAACTCGCAAGTTATAAATTTTTGAAAATAGATGAGAAGGTTTTTTAGAAGGAATAAAAAGCACACAATTTAATTTGGTTTATTTAAGATGGGCTTCAATGTCAATGGATTGCTTAACTTAAATTATTTGTACCAAGAAAATCCGAAGAAATCCTATGATAATGCAACACCTCGTGAGTGAGTTATAAATTTTTGAAAGTAGATGAGAAGGTTCTATAAGAAGGAATAAAATCACACAATTTAATTGGATATATTTAGGCTCGTCTTAATGTCAATAGATTGCATAACTTAAGATATTGGTGCTTCCTACAATACTACATCACCTCACATGCTATAAATATTTTGAAAGTAGATGATAAGGTCCTTTGAGAAGGAATAACAAGCACACAATTTAATTGGATTTATTTAGGCTGATCTTAATGTCAGTAGATTGTTTAACTTAAATTACTTGCATTGAAAGAAGCCTGGTGCATCCTACATCATAGTGAAAATGGGTTTATCCATCAATTTTTTTGCATGTGCATTATAGTTGTTAAATTACTTGCACTGAAAGAAGCCTGGTACAACCTACAATGTAGTGAAAATGGGGTTATCCATCAAATTTTGTGCATGTGCATTATAGTTGTTATAATCAACTTAAGGCTCATTCACACATATAATTAAATCAAGATAAGACATTTCACAACATTTTCTACAATAAAGTCAAAACTACATGATAAGGTTATTTGAGAAGGAATAACAAGCACACAATTTAATTGAATTCATTTAGGCTAAGGTTAATGTTAGTAGATTGTTTAACTTAAATTACTTGCACTGAAAGTCAAAATTAGATGATAAGGTTCTTTGAGAAGGAATAACAAGCACACAATTTATTTGAATTTATGTAGGGTGAGTTTAATGTCAGTAGATTGTTTGACTTAAATTACTTCACTAAAAGAAGCCTGGTGCATCCTACAGCGTAGTGGAAATGGGGTTATCCATCAATTTTTGTGCATGTGCATTATAGTTGTTATAATCAACTTAGGACTCATTCACATATATAATTAAATCAAGATAAGACATTTCACTACATCTATTACAATAAAGTCAACAAAAATGATAGAGAGTATTTTACACAGGCCAAACAGGTATTTCAAATAGCATTCTCATAGCATCAGAGTTGTTTGTATAAACTTAAAATTACACAAATTTCCTTCTCAACCACTCTCTCAAAGACTTATATTAAGAACACATTATGAAAGTTATTTTTATGTGAATGGATTATTACCCCTCAATTTCACATCAATATGACTACCTTTTTTCGACAAATTGTCCCAACATCTGAGTTGATCTCGTGGATGTCTTGATCTCGTGAATGTATTGAGACGATGTCTATGCTCAATGTCTCATGAGTAGTTGTTCCTTCAAAAGGATTGTATTATGTATCATTATGAGCCAAAATTTGTGACCATGTATCTTATGTATTGTCACTAAACCATTCTTAGTGATCTATGTAAAGTGTTTTCTTTACTTAGGTGGTTTTTCCAGACCCTTGTGGTTTGTCATGGCCCATCCTATTAGTCCCCATTTCAAGGCTAGTCCTTCCCTTAAACCATCTCTTTGAGGTGATTTATGGCCAAGGTGGGTGCATAGGGTCTTGGATTGGATATATTAGGACACATGACTTATAATTCCCCTAATTGTTTCCCCTTTACCACTATGTAAAAGTGGTACCATTGTATTGTAAAGGTTGTCATACCTAGAAGCACACTTCCCCTCTAGCAAAAGCATGTATCTATGTATGTATGTCACACTTTGGCCTAGGATATTGTCTCCATATCCCTTTTGGGTTATATGACATGTATTTTGGCGAGATCATGTAGATCACCACCATGAGGGGCCTCTACACATTTGTATATCACTGGATCTTGGAGGGCCCCTTACTCCAATTCCTTGGACCTTTTGAGATGGTTTTCCATGCATGAGGGATTTTCATGTGATTCCACATCATCCTTCATAGACCTCTCCACCCATTGACACATATTTGGAGGCATTTATCATCACTTTTGAGGAGTTTCCCACCTTGTTGAGCACATTCCTTGATCATTGGAGAATTTTCATGGATTGTGAGAGTAGTTTTGAGCTTCCTTGGTTTGGAGGAGGTTGTTATCATGGATCAAGGAGATGGTTACACCTTGGAGGTCTCACCAAATGATCATTGGATCACTTCTTAGAGATCCACCCACCTTCTAGAACTCCCACGTGCCACAAGTGTGATTTGATAAGCCTTATATGCTAAACATTGGCTCATTCTGGGGTCAATATTTCTTTGAGGAGGTAGTTGAGGTTGTTTCCTTGCTTGGAGGAGGAATGTTGGACAGGTCTCTTTGACCCATATTCTTCCTATTTTGTTGGGAAAGCCCTCTCTCCTAAGACATGCTTGTACATGTGGCATAACTACCTCAATTGTTTATGAATTTTTTACCTTGTCCTCATAGTTTGTTTGAGGACAAACATGTTTGTACATGTGGCATAACTACCTCATTTGTTTAGGTATTTTTTGTTAGAATGTGCTCGTTTTACCATAGAAAATATCACTATTGTCACCCAACCATAGGTTGAAGCCACCCTCCAAGAAACTTGACCTTGACAGAGAGAAGAATCCTGGTAGCAATCCAATATCCAAGCAAGGCTAATGCACCAAGCAAGAAGTAACCAAATCTGATCAGAGAGTCCAACCCAAAAGATAGAAGCAATAGGCTTCAAAACTGGCGGCAACACCTTCCCCATAACTTGCGCACAAGACTGCAATGCGCACAAGTGACTCTCTGTAATTCTGAGAGCTCTGTGTAAAATGAGAACCGACGCCCTATATTTATAATGGCTCTGGCAGGCTACCTAGGTTGACTTCTCATTCTGGCTACTAATTAATTCATATTAATTATATCTCTCAACTGTCATCTCTTCTAGGGTTCCATTCACTTCTTTTCTTTCTTCTGGAATATTCTAATCTCGTCAAAGGGTCACAATGGAGGTTGATACCTCCCGAAGTTACCATAATATAAACACTCCCTCCTAGCTAGGGATGTATAACCGATAATGGTCTCGAGCACAAACACACCATTCAACTGGTAGCTTCACGAGCACCATCATTATTATCCAACTAGATAATCTCCATGACAATTGGAACAATGTCAACTGACAAAACTACTCAATCTGTGGCACACAGTCACAATCAGTGTAACATATCCACCACAATAGTATATCTCTATTGTCTAGAGACATGCAGTCTCTAACATAGCAACTGATATCAACCTACACAAGAAACAATGTTATGATATAAATTGAGATATCTGGGCCATTCTTCCACTCACATCTGTGAGATCTGGAAGAGCATCTACTCTGAGAGTAGAACATCAATGATGGGATATATGGACTATTCTTCTCAAGAAAGGAAGAATAACTATCCCAATTTTTTATCCTGGACAATTCCCTATCCTGGGCCATTCCTCCGGCACTAAATAAAGTTCAACCTGGAGCGAATGAGTCTGCCCTAGCGAATGCCTATCCCTAATTGTTGAACTTGGACCATTCACCTATCTGGGCCATTCTTTTAGAACTAAAAAAAGTGAAACCTACAGAGAGTGAATCTTCCCTAGGGAATGATTGTCCAGACCATTTCCAAAGGAAATGATTGTCCTGCACCAACATCCAAAACAAACCATTCTTTGAAACTCCTCACAACTGTGAGCTTCGAAAGAATCACTGTCTGGCGAGACGGACCAATCTTATTGAGTAACCCTCAAGAAGAGAGGGATTTTCCTAGACCATTCCCCATGTTAAACACAATCGGAAATCATTTTCTATGGTACATCAACAATCCATCGAACCATTTTCATTACAAAAATGACCGTTCGATCTGGACCATTTTCCGAACTGGAAAATGCCTGTCTATTAGAAATCTTAACCACTTTCCGAACTGGAAAGAAACTTCCCAAGTTTGACCATTTTTCTAACTTGAAAATGATTGTCCTCAATTCAATGATATGTCAGTGCTCCCTCCCAACCTAAGGAGTCATTTCTTCCCTTTCAGCTTAGGGAGTTATTTCCACGATCCCCAATATGTCTCGAAAATATGCAAACTTTATTCTGGACAGAGGCTTTGTCAGGATATCTATTGTCTGGTCATCTATGGGGATATACTGGAGCTTTTCTTCTCCTTCCTAGACTTTATCTCAAATAAATTAGTATTTGATATCAATGTGTTTCAACTGTTCATGAAAAATTGGGTGTTCTGATAGCCTTATACAACTCTGATTGTCATTGTGTATTCTGGTTGAATCTGGAACCTGATCAAATAAATCAGAAATCAACTTTCTCAACCATATTGCTTCTGTACATGCCTCACATGTTGCGGTATATTCTTCTTATGTTGTGCTGAGTGTGACATACTTATGTTTCCTACTGCCCCAAGATATCATAGCGGAGCCCAAGCTGAAACACATCCCTGAAGTACTCTTTCTGTCTTCTACACTTCCTTCCCAATATGAATATGTGAATCCATGAAGTTGTATACCACTGGATGTTGTATATCTTAAACTGTAGTTTAGTGTTCCACAGATATGCCTTAGAACATGCTTTGCAACTTTCCAATGCTCATGTCTAGGTTCCACCTAGAACTGGATTAGTGTGTTCATGGCAAAGAAAATATATGGTCGAGTATTTACCAAATACATCAATGACCCAATCAATTGTCGATATAGTGATGGATCTAATGGATCATAATCTGAATATCTTATTTTTCTTATATCTGTGGTCATAGGAGTGTCCATGGATTTTCAATCCATCATTCCAAACTTATGAAGAATCTTTATTGCATACTTTCCTTTCCCAAGGAATACTTCACCACGCTTCTGCCATACTTCCAGTTCTAAGTAATAATGCATGGGACCAAGATCTTTCATATCAAAATCAGAAGCTAGTTCCTTTTTGCATTGGATGATGAGAGACTCTTCACCTGTTAGGAATAGATTGTCGACATATAGTAGTAGAATCACAGGTGCATTGTTCACGACTTTGTAGTAAAGATTTGGATCTGCATTACTTTTGGAGAAACCAAGTCTCATTAGATAACTGTCTATTCTGGCATACCAAGCTCTTGGAGCTTGCTTGAGTCCATATAATTCTTTATTTAGTCTGCAAACATGAGTGTCTCTGGAATGTACTTCGAACCCTTGAGGTTGTTCAATATATACTTATTCTCTGATTGCTCCATTGAGGAAACTTTTCTTTACATCCATTTGATGTAAACTCCATCCCATGGAAGTGGCAAGAGACATGATAGCTCTAATGGAAGTGTATCTGGAAACCGGAGAAAATGTTTCGTCAAAGTCTTCTCCCTCCTTCTGGGAGAACCCTCTAGCTACGAACCTTGCTTTATATTTATCCACTCTTTCGTCTGCTGCATGTTTGATATTATATACCCATTTTGAGGTTACTATTGATTTCTCTTTAGGTCTAGGCACAATTTCCCATACATCATTTTTCATGATGGATTCGTGTTCTTCTGTCATATATTCTTTCCATTGTTTCTTCTGAACTTCCTCTTCAAATGTCGTAGGTTCTTCATCTATAAGCTTTGTCATACATGTTGCATAGATGGAGAATCTTTTGGGCTTCTTACTTTTTATGAAGGTCCCATCTGGGGCCTTGTGTCTTTCTTCTTCTTGTAAGGTAGCTTCAAGCCAAGTTGGTCGTTTCTTGGTCTTCAGTACAGTGTCTGAATCAATGGTCTCACATGATTGCATTGAATGATCAAGTTGTTCCTTTTCATCATCTTGGTTTTCTAGAAGACATGTGCTATATTCAATAGGCTCTTCATAGTCTTGTTCTTCTATAGTTTCTTCTATGGATTTCTTGAAATCCATCTTTTCATTGAAGGTCATGTCTCTGCTAACTTCAATATTATGTTGTTCTGGAATATAGATTATATAGGATTTGGATGATTCACTATATCCCACGAATATGCCCTTCTTTCCTGAGGGTTCTAATTTATTCCTTTTGTCCTTGGGAATGTTAGAGTAAACATGAAATCCAAAGATTCTTAGGTTTTCCACATTAGGTTTCTTACCTAAGACGGCTTCTTCTAGAGTCATATACTTCAATATGCGGTGAGGACTTATATTCTACATATATTGTTGTCATGGATGCTTCTCCCCATAAGAACATAGATAAACCTTGATCATTTAGTAGTTCCTTCATAGTCTCTTCAATAGATATGTTCTTCCTTTCTGCTACACCATTTTGTTGAGGATTATGAGGAAAAATCAGCTCCCTCCTAATCCCTGTCAATTTGAAAAAGGCAATGAATTCCTTTGATGTGTATTCTCCTCCATTATTTTTTCTCAAGGTCTTGATTTTCTTGTTTGTGAGGTTCTCTATTTCTACTTTGAATTCTTGAAACTTGTTGAATACTTCATCCTTTGTTTTCAAGAGATATAACCAAGTCTTTCTTGAGGAATAATCTATGAAGATTACATATTAAAGAGAACCTCCTAGATATTTGACTAGCATCGGACCACAAACATCTGAGTGTATTAGATCTAGAATCTCCTTAGATCTATTGTTGATGCTTGGGAATGGTTTCTTGATATTATTTCCAAGAGCACATCCTTTGCAAATTCCTTCATGTGTAGACTGCAATTCTGGTATTCCTTCAACCATCTTTTTGAGAAAAGGTAATGATTGATAGTTAATATGAGAGTACCTTTTGTGCAGAAGTTCATTGGGATTGACTTCATTATGTACAAGAGCTTCTTCATTTTGTTCTAGTAGTATTTATAGGTTTCATTCACAGGTTCCAATAACCCTAGAATTCTCTATGTTGGATTCTTTATGCCAAGATAATACTTTTACATCTACGAAATCTATTATGTTTCCTTTGTCTTCTAGGAAAGATATGGATACAACATTCTTTTCTAAACCAGGTACATAGAATACATTTCTCAATTGAACATTGTTACCTGTTTTCAACTTGATGGAGTCTTGTCCAAATCCCTTGACTGGGTAAGTGCTTTTGTCTCCAAGCTCTACCTTGTATGATGTCTTATTCTCATTTAGATTTGAGAGTGTGGCTTCATCTCCCATCATATGCTTAGAATCTCTAGTATCAATTATCCACATGTCATCTTCAATCCTTCCTGTGAGTGTTGAGTAGTGTATATGACTAGTCTTTTCACTCATGTGTTTGGTTGACAGGTGACTGGTCATGCCTTGATCCAAAACTTCAAATATGACATTTATGGCTTCTGAGAGTGCCAAGAGGAGTGTTGGACTAAGGTGTACTTGAATACCTTCTTCTTGAGCAAGATGTTCCATCACAAGATGCTCGATCAAAGTTTTAGGGTTTATGCAACTTCTCCTGCTAGTAACCCTAGAGACAGTTCTTCAGCGAGATTAGTATCCTAATGGTTATGCTTCCTTCCAGTGGTTACACTGAATTAAGGAGGTGTGGGCCCATAACCTATTAGAATGTGATCATTTTACCATAGAGAATATCACTATTTTCACCCAACCATAGGCCAAAGACACCCTCCGAGCACCTTGACCTTGACAGAGAGAAGAATCCTGGTAGAAATCCAATAGCCAAGAAAGGACAATGCACCAAGCAAGAAGTAACCAAAGCTTATCAGAGAGTCCAACCCAAAAGATAGAAGAAATAGGCTTCAGAACTGGTGGCAACACCTTCCCCAGAACTTGCGCACAAGACTGCAGTGCACACAAGTGACTCTCTGTAATTCTGAGAGCTGTGTGTAAAATGAGAACTGGCGCCCTGTATTTATACTGGCTCTGGTAGGATACCTGGGCCGACTTCTTATTCTGGGTACTAATTAATTCATATTAATTATCTCTCTCAGTCGACATCTCTTCTAGGGTTACGTTCACTTCTTTTCTTGCTTCCGAAATATTCTAATCTCGTCAAAGGGTCACAATGGAGGTTGATACCTCCCGAAGCTACCATAATATCAACATTTTTTACCTTGTCCTCATAGTTAGTTTTAGAGTAAGAGTTGTTTATGATCTCTTACGCTATATCTAAAGTAAAAATAATATTGTAATAAGAGGGTTGTTGAGCCTCCACTCTATATAAGAGGTTGTTCTCATAGCATGTGTTGTTGATTGGAATATTTGAGAACACTCTTGTTGGATATCTAACATTGAGGTGATTTGGTGTTTTGTTTAAGCTCTTCTCTCTTGGCTATTACTTTGTGCTTGCAAGTTGGATGTGAATGTCAAGTCTTCTACATAGGCAATATTAGCAAAGCAGATCCATTTAAGGGTAAACTCTACAACTTGGAAGGATTCTTACATGTGAGGTAACTCCTCCTCTTTTCTCCTTTGTTGATTTAGTAGTTTTTTATTAGTAACTTTCTTTATTTATCCTCTAGAAATTCTAGCAAGTCTATTAGTTTCAATTGCTAAGTCATAGTTGATTTTGCTAGTTGAAGGCCGATCCATTTGGACCCCTTCCTTGTAGGTTCTTGGATTTTATTTTCAACTAAATTAGAGAGGAGGTTCTTGGATTTTATTTTTGACTAAATTAGAGAGGAGGGTCTTGGATTTTATTTTCAACTAGATTAGAGAGGAGGTTATTTTATTTTATTTTGTTTATTTGAAATCTAAAGTTGGCTATAAATTTTTGAAAGTAGATGAGCAGGTGCTTAAAGAAGGAATAAAAAGAACACAATTCTTTGGATTTATTTTGGCTGAGCTTAATGTTGGTATATTGTGTAACTTAAATTTCTTGTAATGAGAGAAGATAGGCACATCCTACAGTCGGAGTGGGATGAGGTGATCCATCAATTCCATGTACATATGCAGGTATAATGGTGAATTGAACCTAGACAATGCATTTGGTGCAATGAATATGAAAAGAAGCACATATCCATATAAACTCAACTCTAAGATGGGTTTCAGACCCATGCTTAGATGCAACTGTGCTAATTTAGTCAATGTAATAGTGCACTGAATCTAAATGATGCATTGGGTGCATCAAATCTAAAAGATGCATTGAGTGGATTGAATATGGACACAGGCACATACATATCTAATCATAGGTTTGACATTGGTATCATGCCCAAGTTTAGATGGGACCTTGCTAGTTTGACAAGATGTGATAAATGTCAGATGAACATATAAAAATACAAAGTGAACAGTGATACCAACTGCTTTGCAATTTAACTCTAATTCAATTCAGTGAGTCATCATAATTACAGAAGCATTGTTGTGACATGAACCTAAACCTAACCCTGAATTTTAAGATTAATAACAAGGACAATAAGCAACAATTTGGTTTAGATGAACAACAAAGACATTAAAATAATTCATATCGACATTGTTTCTATGAAAATAAACTTAAAACAAGGACAAGCACCAAAGAATGAGACAAGAAGAACTCACCAACTAGTAAATACTGTTAAGAACTCTCACACATATACGGTCTCTCTCCCCCACCCCTGTTTATCGCTAGATCACCAGAAAAAATGGGTGGCTTGAGTCAAGGCCAACCAACACGACCATTTACATATATAGGAGAAATCCTTCCCATTGAAACGTATGAGAGAAATCAATGCCATAAACCCTTGATTCGAGGAGATGGGGGAAAAATATTTACCCTAAATCCTTGATTCTAGGATATGCAGGGCGATTCATCCATCATAAAAATTGGATTCTACAAAATCAAGGTGAATTGGAAATTTTGTCATGAAATCGGGAGGGTGAACCATCTTTGCACCGAATTTTCGGATTTTCTATATGGGACGAATCATCTACCATATATGTTGTTTAATTTAATATTTTGGCTAATTTTTTTTTTTTCTTAAAATCTACTTCATACAATATTCGCCCCTTCAAAAATTTAAATCCTAAAATTTTTCCCATGAGTGAAATTTCGCCCCTAAAATCATCTATTCTTGGAGGGAATATTAATGGGCCTGAAAACCCGATTCTTAGATCCATATCCTGAGATAACCAATACAGGTACAGGTTCCTCAATATATTCCAGTACTATAGGGTATGATTCATAGATTCCTCTGTGAAGGAACGATCCTCCTCCCTGAGAAATGGATTAAGTCTAACTATATGTATTCATGTTCCCAACTTGACACTCGTTATGTTGGAGACTACCCTAGGCTCACTTGACCCCCACTTGTCTCCCCTATTTAGAACTTAGGATATACTCATATCCATTAAATTATCTTTAAGCACTACTAATATAATATTCCATTGGGATTAATCCCCTTAGCTTAGCCCCTTCCTAGACTCTCAGACCCCCTTTCCCTTTCTAGTGGAGTTTATCCCCCCATACTCTTTTACATGGTTGGTATGCAGCAGTGGTGTGTTTTCATTGATAATATGAGTGTTTACATATTACAATAATAGTCTCACTATAATTTAGAATCTAGTCTCTCTGGCCTAATAATCACATAGGCCTCCTTGCCTATAACAACCTAGCTCACCAACCTATAAAACATTTTTACATTTACAATTGGGAATCGACCTGGGGTATTACAACATAGGAACTTCTAGCCCAGAATATACTGGCTCACCATCCTATATGTTCACTTACATTTATATTTATAGATGGGGTTCAACCTAGGGGTATTACATTCCCATCCCCCTTATTTATGCACTATCCCCAATGCAGTATATACCCATTTACAATGAAAACTTTAAAAGTTTTCAAAAATATCTAGGTACTCTGTCCTCATAGCATCTTCATTCTCCCAAATTGAATCCTCATGATTGTCCCATGTCCATTGGATCTTTACTATCCCTACGACTCGATTTCAGAGCTACTTGATCTTCTTGTCCAAAATACACACCAAATTCACTTGAATATTTCCTTCTAGCTCCAACTGAATCGCATTCCAATCAATTACATGATTAGTATCATGTACATACTTTTTAAGAAATGATGCATGGAATACATTATGAATACACATTAATATAATTAAAGATAGCATGTATGCTACAGGCCCAATCCTTTCCAGGATTTCAAATGGCCCACCTTAGTGAACTTTACTTGGCCTTTACTTTTAAGAACACATGGTTACCCAATTTAAATTGTTTGTGAGTTCTTCCCTTATCATCATAGTTTTTTTGTCGGTCTTGGGTAGCCTTTAAATTCTATTTTGTTTTCATCATTTCCTCTTCCATTTCCCTAAGTAATTATCTCCCAACCATTGCTTGTCTTTTGAGTTTGTCCCAACTTACCATTATGTTTCACTTTCTTCCATACATATATTCAAATGGGCTCATATTTAGGGATTCTTGATACCCATTTTTATAAGAAATTACACCAAATTCAAGTAATCCTCCCATTTTGATGGTTTATCCATCACATATATCCTAAACATATCAAAGTCATATTCAAAGGTAGTTTTGTTGATTTATTCCTCTCTAATTCTCAATTTTCCATCCTTTTTCTTCACAAATAGTACCGGGGAACCCTAAGGTGACACACCTAAGCATATATATCCCTTATTCAAAATATCTTTTGGTTGCATTTGCAAATCCTTCAGTTCTAGTGTACTCATCCTGTAAGGGGTATTATATACTGGAGTCCTCCAAGAATTAGATTGATGGAGAAGTCAATATATCTCTTGGGTGGAAATCCTGGTATTTCCTTAAATACATATTCAAACTCTTTTAGAACTTCGTAATATTCAATATTTGGCCTCCTCTCTTTAGGTGTCTCTTCCATATGGGTTTCAAATATTTGACACCCTTTTCTATAACTCTTCCTCAAATCTAAGGATGAAATTTCTTTGGCAGCTACTTCCCTAGGAATTCCTTGTATTGTTGTTAAATTCCCTTTCTCATCTAAGCAAGTACATTCCTTATTATAATAGTCTAGGATATCATTATGTTGGTCCAACCAATCCATACCAATTAGGTAGTCATATGAACCTAAAGGTATGATGTTAAAATATTCCCTAGTGCTCAATCCATTCATGTCCATTGGGCATTCCTTAACCATATGATTAACTTTTCTTTTAGCTTCGATATTAAATTGCACCAACCAAGATGTTCCAATCTTTAATTTTGGAAAATTAAATATTTCCACCATCTTAGGATCTAGATAACTATGACTAGCTCCTAAATCAATTAAAATAGCAATGGGTTGGTGGTTGATCATACCCTCCACTTCAATCATATGTGATTGAAACTCAACTTACTTGTTATCTAGAGATACATAGATCCTTGGTATGCTTCTTCCCATGTGCTTTGTTATTTTAGATTGATGTACATTGTAAGAAATATTCACTTTTTCACCTCTATGAGGGAAATCTCTCAACACATGATCTCGTCCATAACCACAACATTTAATAGGTATTTTCCTTGGTATTTTCCATATTGCCTCTATCATTCTGGTTTCTTTAGAGATTGGTTGTCCCTGGGAATTATTTCTAAAGAATGGTGGCTTGGTTGCCTTCTTCCTATGGTCCATCATACTTTTGTTCTTTTTTCCTCACATCCTTTGAAAAGTTGGTCTTCCTCTATGATTATCATAAAGGAATTTATCCCTCTTAATAGTTTCTTCTAGTGTCTTGGGATTTTCATATTGTATATTATCATTGATAATTGATGGAAACCCATTGAAATACCTTTGAATCTTAACTTTCTCCTCCTTGATGAAAGAAACATACTTCATAAACTCTAAAAGCCTCCTTTCATATTAATCTATGGTCATACTCACGAGCGTGAGTTCAAAGAAATGCTTCATTTTCTTATCATAGTAATCTCTTATTGAAGTATTTATTTTGGAAATATCTCTTGAATTCCCTCCAAGAGACATTCTTCTCATTAATGTGTTGTACCTTCACAAATTGATCCCACCACATTGATGTTTTTCCTTTGAGTTGATAGATGGAAATTATTCCTTCTTCGTGTGAAGTGTAATTATAAAATTGAAAATACTTACTCATTCCTAGAAGCCATGTCTCTGCATCCTCATCCTTCTTTTGCTCACCATTAAATGTAGCAGGCTTGATTTTGTTCATTTTCCCTTGTATCTCATCCACCCTTGAACTTTTATTATGCTTCCTAACAAGGGATGGACTTGAAATTTTGTGTGCTCTCTTAGTTGAATGCATTGGAGAATGATGGTGATTCCTTCCAACACTTATTTTTCTTCACCTCTCATTGTGAGACCTGTGAATCCCTGATATGATTGAGTCAATCTCCTTACACATATTTATCTCTATCTTTCCAATATTTTCATTAACTTGATGTTGAAGTCTTCCCGCTACTCCTTGGATTTCATAAGTCTCTTGTTATCAACTTTATAACTCTGGACATCCTTTTGCAAAAACATTTTAGTCTCTACCAAGTTAATTCTTTCGTCCTTACCTTCTCCATGTCCATTTGAATTAGTACCTTCATTAGCCATATTAAGATACATCCCTTTGATCTTATCTTCATGGTTGTAATACCTTTGTGCATCTTTCATGATTTTGAGCTTTGTGGTGATCTTGTTCTGATATAAATGTTTCTAACTCTGCAAAATGTGTATCCAACAAAATTTGTTAGGATAAAATAATTTAACAAGTTTATTTTCATCTATCCAGAGTCACTAAAACTCTCAACCCTTATAGTATTTTCATCTATGCAGACTCACATACTCACGGACTCACAAAGGCATAACTCTCCCTTTCATAATTTTTTCCCAAGAGTTCCCATACTTAACCATTTCCTCTTTCTGGAACCACAGACTCGTGGACTCATGAAAACATAATTCCAACACTTATATTATTTTCATTTATGCAGACTAACATACTCATGGACTCCTAGACTCACGAAAACATAATTCCAACACTTAGATTATTTTCATCTATGAGGACTCATTAACTCACAGAATAATAACTCTCCCTTTCATAAGTCCGTCCAAAGAGTCTCCATAATTAACTATTGTTATCTTTGAAGACTCATGGACTCATAGACTCGCAGACTCACGAAATCATAAATCCAACACTTATATTAATTTCATTTATGCAGACTCAGGGACTCACAAACTTCTGGACTGTCCCTTTCAAAATTCCATCTGAAGAGTCTCCATACTAAACCATTTTCATCTTTGCAGACTCGTAGACTCATGGACTTGCGGAATCACGAAATCATAAATCCAACACTTAGATTATTTTCATTTATATGGACTCACATACTCACGAACTCACAGAAGCATAAATCTCCTTTTCATAAGTTTGTTCGAAGATTCCCAACACTTAGCAATTTTTCCACCTTCGTGGACTCATGAAATTGCAGACTCACAGACTCATAATCCTTATTTTCATAACTTCATCCGAGATGTCTCAACACTTAAACATTTTTCCATATCTGAGGACTTGCGGACTCATGGACTCGTGGACTCATAATCATTATTTTCATAAATCCATAAAAGAAGACCCGACACTTAGCCATTTTTATATCTTCATGGACTCGCAAACTTGCACATACACAGAATCATAATCCTTCTTTTCATAAGTTTGTCTAAGAATTCCCCACACTTAGCCATTTTTCCATGTTCGCGGACTCACAGATTCATAATACCTCTTTTCATAATTCCATCCGAGAAGTCCAAATGTTTAGCCATGTTTCCATCTTCGTGGACTCGTGGACTTGCAGACTCATAATCCTTCTTTTCATAGTTGTTATAGAAAGATTTGCCTCACCATTTCTATATTGCAGAGAGGACCTTTTTTCCCTTTCCCTATGCAGACTTATCATTGCTTTTTGAAAATATAGAGCTAAAAATAAACATTTTTCCACATATACACGCCCTATCATCTATACAACAAGTGTATATGTAGGTTGCTCCACTACAATCCACGTACATCAGGATTGTGCTAGAAAATACAAAAATGGAGTTGGGTTTCCAAATCACGACAAGAGATCTCCGATCCTTGGCCTTCCATATACTCGAAACGTTCTGAATCAGCCCTTCAGTTGCATTTTGAAGACTATAAGAGCACAATTTTGAGCTATAGAAAAGAGGAGAAAGAATTCAACTTTGAGAGAAAAGTTACTCTGGAGAAATTACTTCATATTGAGTCTGCATCCCTTTGTCCCTCAAGTTTGAACAAAGTGTTTAGCCCCCAATATTTTTTCCTATTGTTGGAAGAATCTCATTGTCTCTTTCTTTTGAGCTTGCCTTTGGTAGAGGATTGAAGTGGTGGAGACCCAACTGGAAGGAACTTGGTTTCTTGGTTTTGAACCATGCCGACACAGAAGTCTATAATGTTGACACTTCTGTTGATCAATTATTAATAGAAATACTCCTTTCCCATCCTATTGGTATCATGAAAATGTATGATTATTATCCATGGGCATGTTTGTAATGTTTATTCTTGGATTATGCTATCTAATGTGTTAACCCCTTTACATCATCACTATATACTTTTTTTGCTTGTTTGTTGAGAATTTCTTGCAGGTATAAAGCTTTGGGTCAGAGTGCTCAATAGTGGAACATCATCAAATGTTGGATCGAGGTAGGCCTCTTTCTTATCTTGCACATTACTTTATATAGAATACAATGGAATTGAGTTGATTTCTACAGTCATACCTGTCTATTGTGGTTTACCCTTGGCCATGGAGAGTTTTTCCCTCATAACAGAAATGGCGACTCCATTGGGGATAGATATTCCTTCTAAGGGTTGCAGTACTTTTTCTTCTTGTGTCGCTCTTTTTCCTTTGTGTTTCTTGTCATATCACTGCCTTTTTTCCCTTACGAGGCCTTGTTTTAAATCATGTACGCTCCTTTTGGCATGACAATCGCGTACACACGTGTGTTGTCTCTCTACAAGCTGTGTATATACGCATTATTCTCCTGAACAGTCGTGTATACCACTTTTCCTTACTTGTTTGCTTGGTTTAGTGACTGCTAGGTGAGTTTTGATGGTTGTTGAGCCTTCTTAGGTCTCTGTAGTGCATGTTGAGATTCTCTGGATTGACAGGAAGCCCATTGGGAGTTGAATTTATGGGCATAGTATTTCTCATTGTTTTTCATTTTTTTGTTTGTACTTGAACCCTGGGTTGTTTGCTTGTCTTCTTGGTATTCTACTTGAGTTATTTCATTTATACATAGTAGAATTTATATATTAGGTTTATTTTCAGTCCATGCAATTTCTCTTTAATATATTGAAAATACAAAAAATAGGCATTTTGCATTGGTTAACATTTTTGTCTTTGAACCTTTATCATTAGCTTAGCACATTTAGCAAAAGATTGCATTTTACTTCTGAATTGTAGAGTTGAAATTGAAAATTGCACTGTTTTTATTAGCATATCATTCATTGAAAAGTTAAAGGTGGACTTTGCATTATATTCATATTTATCTATTGCAGAGTCATAACATCATGAGTTTTGTTTCCATACCCTCTTGAGTAATCACAACCAATAAAATTTACCCTTTAAACTAAAATTGATTAGTCACGATTTTATTTCTAGGGTGCACAAACTAGCCTAGGATTTAGTGCCTTGGAATAGGATTTTGTGAGTAAACTTCTCCAAGGAAATTAAATCGACATATGTGTCTGAGATAGGGAGTTGATAAGTCCATTATATAATTGGTAATATCATGAGGCTTCGCTCACACTAGAGTTAATCACAAGGTCGCGCAAATTTAGTTGAATGGATAACCCCTGGATACTCGCCTAGCATCAGAGATATTTCTGTGGATTTATTCGTATTTGGGGATCTTTCTAGTACTCATACCTCTGTGAGAGGCGGTGATTTCAAGGTTTCGGGATTTTCTACCCTTTCCATATGGTGATCCAGACTTATGATTGCTCACCTTTGCAATAGTTGTACAATGGTTTTTTAGTTTCTTGACTTAGGCATCTCACAGGTTACTTGTAGGGGTTATTCTGCTTGTATCCTAGGTCAGATAGAGGTCGGACAACACACAACCTTTATGGAGGATTACCTCTCTGGGGGGATCTGACCGACTAGTTGTTAAGACCACGAGGGCCTCTATAACTGATTCTATTACCTCTAAACTTTAGTAGGGAGTCTCAAGTCCCTCTTGGACGAGGCATACTTTCTTTAGCGAGGGAGGCCACTTAGACACTTTAGCTCGTTTGTATGCATATTGTTCGTTCGACTTTTTGGTATGCTCTTTGATTACTAGTTGGCCTTAAGAGTCTTTGTGGGGTTCCACAATAATGGATAGAAGAGATTCTTTTGTTCCCTCATTCGTTGCTACCTACCCCATGATGCCTACTCATTTCATGGGGATGGATCTGTAATGCTCCCCCAGCCGTCATCCAACCCACTGGCCGGGAAGACGCTACTGTGCGAAACAACATCATTCTCATACTTGATTGATAACATGAATTTAAATCAAATGAAACACATTTGACTCAAAGTAAGCATAATAATTACTGCTAACACAAATATTCCCTGGCATTAACAATAATTCATCTATACAACATAATACATGATAAAATATAAGCATCACAGGCATGCAAAACATAGCATTTAACATAAGCTGATACTTATCTTTGAAACTGTGGTAATTCCACCAACCACGTGCATGCCTTCCACTAACCTCCCAGCCTTAGACCACGCTTCTCATCAAGCTCATCAGTGGGTCACCCCCGATATGGGACTAAGATCCACCCCAAGGCAAGTAATCCTAGGCTAGGCTGAGGTTAAAGGGAAAACAACACAGAACAACTAGAAGTATTCTTCCCAGGATGACTTCTTACACCCACTACTCACGGACCCTCATTCCCCACATGCCTTCTCTACTTGGGAGTATACACCTTCATAAGCACAGTCCATCGGTGCTTCACCTCCCTCTCTGGGTCTCAGCAACAGGCCAGATCAGGAAGTCTCAGAGCTTCGTAGCTAGTGTTGGACTCTCTCTGGGAGAAAACCACTTCCCAACAAACTCTCTCTGGAAGAATACACGTAAAAGAGGGAGGATTCTCTCCCAGGAACCACTTATGCCCACTTCCCACAAAATCTCCTTTTCCACATGCCTGTCCCACCCCAGGAGTATACACCTTCTCTATCACCTAGACAGTCCTTCGACTACTAACCTCCCTTGCCTTGGGCTTCAGCAACAGGCCAGACCGAAAATCTCTGAGCTTTGTGGCAGCTACAGGTTTCCTTCCAGGAGCTCTCTCCTTCCTCTATGCACTCTCTCACCTAGAGAGAGTCGCTCACAGGATTAGTAAAACCTGCCTCTTCAATAACAATCACCTCCCTCACCTGGAGAGAGGTTAAACATAGGCTCAGCACAAACTTACACTGGTCATCAAGTCACGCGCATTCCAGCACTGCGTGGACACAACAGTCAACTGGGTATATAATCACGAGCTTCCCAAATAGTTGACAACCACATAATTCAACCCAAACAGCTCAACAATCATGGAATAGACTCACAACTATGGTTTTCTCAGGATCGTGTGACCAGCAATCCACGGAGGGGTCGACACAAGCTCGACGGTTTAGAACAGAGGGTGTACCGGCTTTCCCAGGAATCAACACAAACCTTTTCCCCGATTTCAAAATTGCATGAGGGTATATTAAAAAGGTCATATGGGACTCACGTTCAGACGTTCGACGGTGGAATGGAGGAGGAACCCCCATCACGGCTCAATTCAACAATTTTAACTGCATGCACTTGGGTTGACACTTGTCACCCATGAAACTGCATGTGTTACATCAGCATGCGTTCCTCCCCATTTGGAATTCACTTGTCATTGCAAAATTAAAAACTTAATTAAATCACTATTTATTATCTTTTGAGAAAAATTCTCCTAAAAACGAGGGTTTCACTCAACCAACCGTAGTTTTTTCACCCGCCTCATCACTATTTAATAAAGGCTCTTCTCTTACTATTTTTCTCAGGCTTTTTTTGTCCTGAAGATGGATCCTGTTATGGATCCGAAACGTCGACGACAATTTTTCAATAACACTGTGGTTCTTCCGACGAATTCTGAACAAATTTCTCACCACAGAAACCTAAATGAACAAATTCCAAAATAACTTAGGATAAAACATATATTTCACATGGTATTTTTCGAATAATATTAAAATATTATTCCCAAGGACTTAAGCCCCTAGGCTCAACACTTAGCCCCTCTTCCCACCTTCTAGCCCCTAATACCTTTCCCACTCTGTGGAAGCTTAGTCCCCCATCACTCATTCATCATGCTCGGTCTGCATGTAGAGGTGTTTATAATTTTATTAATGTTCTACATAGATACATGTACAAAATCAGGCTCTTGGCCTTCAACACTTAGGCTCTCTGGCCTAATAATCACATAATCCCACCAACTTATATTAACTTGGCTCACCAGCCTATAAAACATAATTACAATTCATTTCATAAACATTATTTACAACAAGGCTCGGCCTTGGGGACATTACAAGATCCTTCCGCCTTTTACAATGGTATGCAAAACTACAACACTCAATCTGCGCCTTGGGTCTCTAATAATTTTTCTATTGATATGTCTTCACCTATGCATTCCTCTCCCTGGTCCACATATATGAATCCTAGCATGGGATCTGGGGGCATCAGGACTCCGATGCCTACTTCTTCATTTGATATGAGTCGTGTCCCCATGGGAGGATGGAACCTCACCCCTTTTGAATCTCATGTTAACTATGATATTCTAGGAGCCATTGCTCAGATAGGTTCCTTTCCCACTTATTATGCAGCACCCATGCATCTGTCTCCCGCCATGTCAGTTCCTTCGAACATTTTTCCCATGACTAGCCCTCAAATGCCTCCGGGTATTTATACGAAGAAAACTAATTTTATAGTTCAGGAAACCCTATTTACGAGACACCTTCACAAGGGGGAAACATATATCATCACTCGAATAATTTTTATCCAACCTCGATCCCTTCGTAGGCCTCAGTGATGATTCCCGTCCAAACTTCTTCATAACATTTTAGTGCAAGCTATCACCCTTATGGGCAGGGACGGGGAGTACACCAGTATCCTTCCTGGCTTGCAAGGTTTCAAAATCAATCTTTCCTCAGACCTTGGAATCAAATACCACCATCTATCACCATCCAAGTCACTGTCAGTCACACTGGTGCTCCATCCCCAACCTCTTCCATTCATGTCAGAGATGGTTCAACATCTTCTACAAATTATGTCGACAACTCGCACCCAAACTGTGCTAATTATGTTGGGGAAACCACCCTTTTCACTATGAATCATAGTCATATCACATCTCCAGCCTCTATTCATCATCCAGGAGACAACTCTCTTTCTCCCACTAATTACATCGAGAATCCTAGACGTCTAAGACGTAATCCTAAATTCCTTTGTAGGACTTGTGAAGGAAATCACCTTACTCGTTTGTGTCCAGCTACTGCCAAAACACCAGAAGCGTTGGGATCACCCAAGAGCCCTTCGGATTCTGATACGTCCCTGTTTTCTCCTCACACTACCTCTCCTTTTATTTCCTCAGTGGTCTCACCACTGCAATCCTCTCCTACCCTCGCCTCCTTTTTTGAAAGTGAAGTGTCTCTCACCCCCGTTACTATGCATCCTCTTCAACCTTTAATTGAATAAGTGGCCACACTAGTGCAATCTCTAGTCAACCCTACTCTCCTTTAAGAGAGTGATGTGCATCTTAGTCATGTCATCAACATTCCTAACCCTACTCCTTATGAACAAGAGAGATTTATTATTCCCCCGAATGCTCTCTCTCCAAGTCCTGACGAAGTTCCCTTCAATTGGGACGACCTGATGGGGCATCCCATACCCCCACCTATGGATTTTCCATTAAGAGACATTATTCGAACCATCACGGAGAATTTATCCTCCATCATAGATTTATCCTCCTCGACTTGGAGAAATTTGGGTTTTCCCAAGTTTTTGTCAACTATCCGTGAGATACTGACTTTCCGCAGAAGACTGAGATGGGAGCCCTGGCCTCCCCCTTTACATGTTGATTGAGACAGCAAAATGAGTCTTAGTTAAGCTCTTTTTTGACTCGTCTAAAAACCGAAAAGATTGTTGAGTGATTTATCCCTTTCACACTCGTTAAAATGGATTTGAAAGGTCATGAGTCTTAGTTAATCTCTTTTCCGACTTGTTATCAAAAATAGAAAAGATCGCCGAGTGAACTTGTCTCTTTCACACTCATAAATTGGATTTGAAAAGACATATATTTGGCACAAGTTTACCCCTTTTTCACACCAAGTACACTACAAGACATAAAAAAGGATATTTTTTGGCGTTAAGTTGTGATTGCATCTCATGCCCTCGCTTGTAGTATTGATCCTTTAGTCGGTTCTCGCTTTGAATTATAAACCATTGCCTAAGCAGTTTTTCATCCTCAACCAAGCAGAGACTTGTTTATATCCTTCGCAATTTGACACCCTATACCCTAGAAGAAACATCACCCCGAGTTTCCATATCCCGCATGAATTTCCTTGCATTAAGCATAGGTATGTTCCACTGCTGGAACTAGTTTTTCTTACTTGCGACACTTGTTTCCTCCTCTGTATCATAGGATTCATTTGTTATGGAAAAACAAAAAAAATATGGGCGGGAAGGGAGTACTATATTATAATTGGCAGCAGTCGTGTCACCTTTGAACAGAGCACAAAATTATTAAGTTCTTGTGTCATCATAATTTTGGGTTTTAGCATGGTCTTAGGAAGCTGATCTCGTTACAGAGTTTTCTCTACCAACAAGTTACTCTTCCAATCCCTATAGAGAACATTATTGATGCCTCCTTCATCTAATAGTCACATCATTGAGTCTATGATGTTAGATTCCACCATATGTCTTATTCTCTTGTTCAAAGGAAGTCTCACAACCTCCGTCGGCCACTCCTCAGAAATATTGACTTTTCATGTCGGCCATATCCTCTGTTTGTCTCAGAATCACATGATACTATGGTCGCATCATGCACCCTAGCCCTAATTGCATCATAGGTAGGTCACCTTGAACCCAACAATCGACATTTCATCATTGGTCATTGACTGGGTGGTTTCCCTTGTGTTCAACGGCAAGACATCTATTCACATGTTGGGATTCGTGCAGTGTCTTGGATGCCATTAGCCTTATTTATGGTTTCCTCACCTTTGTCAGCAATTTTCATCATTGGATTTTATTCATAGGGTATTTTTCATGTACCTCTTGCATTTGATACATGAAAAGGACGCACAAGGTCGTTGATTCATGAACATGCTCTTCTTCCGATCTCCACCAAATCATGAAGCTCCTTCTTTATTCCTCATGTTGACTAATGAGAGATGCCTTAATTCTCTCCTTTCAATGTGTCTCTTTCCATCGACTTCAACTCATCTACTCTCGATATGGGACCTAGATTTTTATGAGTACCTTGAGACTTTCATTCATTAGTGGCAGGCTCTCTCACCATTAACAAATTAGAATACATCAATGTCTCCTGATCAATGGATTTATCAAGTGTTCGACACCGACTCCTTTATTCACACTTGTAGGAATGTACTCGGTGCCTTGATACCTACTTTCATTATTGGTAGGTTGTCTTGCATTTTTTAATGGTATACCTCAATGACCGATAATCAAAATATGTCTCATTATGTTCGACCTCAACTCCTTTATTCACATGATGTAGACTTGCACCCTTGGCAGATAGTGTAGAAGACTTGAAGACATCACTATGTGGTCGCAGCTTTCCTAAGCTTTTGCTTCCCTTTCATTGGACCAACACCTGTTCGACTTTAGTGATCATGGGAGATTAGATTGTACTTCATGGTATACAGATATCTTCATATTGATTTTTGAGACTGGTTTTCACTGGGCCTTGTTCGTGGCTATAAAATCTTTTGGCATATAACCACAATTGTATCTACCCATTCATGGCCACAGACACTTATTTGGTATATTTTCCTCATGGATCTGCATTGTATTATTGGCAGCCATGTATGCAAAGTTGGTACAGAATGTAATGAGCAATCGAGTTCGCCCAGTTGGTTCTCTACCACTCCACTCCTGGGTTATTTATATTGTATTTTGGCCATCGAAGATACTCCTATAATATCACACATTAGGGGGCATATGTTATAGAAAGATTTTCCTCACCATTTCTATCTTGCACATAGGGCCTTTTTTCCATTTCCCTATGAAGACTTATCATCCCTTTTTGACAAATCCAGAGCTAAAATAAACATTTTTCCACATATACGAGCCCTATCATCTATAAAACAAGCGTATGTGTAGGCTGCTCAACAACAGTCCGCGTACATCGAGATTTGTGCCAAAAAATACAAAAATGGAGTTGGGTTTCCATATCATGACAAGAGATCTCTGATCCATGGCCTTCCATATACTGGAAATGTTCTGACTCGGCCCTTCAGATGCATTTTGAAGACTATAAGAGAACAATTTTGAGATATGGAAAAGAGGAGAAAGAATTCAACTTTGAGAGAAAATTTACTCTGGATAAATTACTTCATATTGAGTCTGCATCCCTTTGTCCCTCAAGTCTGAACACAGTGTTCAGCCCCCAAGCTCTTTCCCTATTGTTGAGAGAATCCCATTGTATCTCTCTTTTGAGCTTGCCTTTGGTAGAGGATTTAAGTGGTGGAGACCCAACTAGAAGGAACTTGGTTTCTTAGTTTCGAACCCTGCTGAAACGTAAGTTTGTAATGTTGACACTTATGTTGATCAATTATTAATAGAAATATTCCTTTCCTGTCCTATTGGTATCATGCAAATATATGATTATTATCCATGGGCATGTTTGTAATGTTTATTAATGGATTATCCTATCTAATGTGCTAACCCCTTTACATCATCACTATATACCTACTTTGCTTGTTTGTTGAGAATTTATTGCAGGTATAATGATTTGGGTCAGTGTGCTCAATAGTGGAACATCATCAAATGTTGGATTGAGGTAGACCTCTTTCTTATCTTGCACATTAGTTTATATAGCATACAATGGAAATGAGTTGATTTATATAGTCATACCTGTCTGTTGTGGTTTAATCTTGGCCATATATTGTTTTTCCCTCGTAACAATAGGTACATCCGAGAAGTCCCAACACTTAGCCATTTTTCCATCTTTGTTGACTCGCGGACTCATAATCCTTCCTTTCATAAGTCTGTCCGAGAATTCCCAACACTTAGTCATTTATACCTCCCTGCTTCGATGTACCATACACCATGGAATTACATGTCACATGATTCCATGTCATCTAACATGTGTCTCCCCTCACGTCGTATTTTTCAGTGTATGGAAAAATGTCGAAGTTTTTCCTATTTCACCGATTTTCCAAAATTCCAAAAAAAAATTCAAATTCGCCCAAAAATGAAATTCCTTCTTGGGACATCATTAGAGCTATATGATTAATCTCAATACAACCATATCAATCCATGTACATAAATGTTTGTTTTATGTAGCGAGAGAGGTAGTGGAGGTCATTCAATGTAAGGTGGACTAGGTCCACTATATTATTAGATAAGGCCCATTATGGTAGTTAGATATAATAAATGTAAGAGGACTTCTTAGAATGTTCCTAGGAGATAGAGAGAGTTATATAAATAAGTGTAAGAAATGTAATGAAACATGGTGAAGAATATTGTATTTGTACAAGCAAGTCTTGCTTGAGGAGTGTTATCCTTCCACAAGGATTAATATATGGTGTTACCCTACCTCAATGGTTTTGTCTACATATTGTGTTCATGTTATGGTGAATGTTTTGGTTTATTCTTTTTGAGATTAAGGTTATTTATGAAGTATATTGGTAGATCTATTCAGGAACTTAACAATTGGAAACAAAGCATTCTAAATTTGGTCATTTTTCCGGGTTTTTCCTGAAAAAGACGTGTTTTTCTATCGTAAGCTATTTTTAAACCCTAGATTTTGTTGCAGATTTATTTCAAGAATGATGCATTTTACTGGCAGAGGTGATGGTCCTAGTATTGAATAATATATCAAAAATATAAAGTCATTATGTGGCTTCCTATGGAAAAATGGACTATGGATAAATTTAAGGGATGATGCTCATAACTGGTGGTTTGAAGTTAAACCTGAAGATATTTCTGCACTTTCAGATAAAGAATATGAAAAAATATTTTTAGACAAGTGGTCTTGTTCCAAGAGCAAGGATAAAGAATGCACCAAGGGTTTATTTTCAAGTAGCAAATTTATATTACAGGTTTATGGTTGTATTCAAATGGAGAAGGTTATTGTTTCTATTAACCCTAGTTGCATGCATAATTTTATCAATGTTTAGTTGGTTAATAGACTGCAAGTTCTTGCAAAGGATTTTCAAAGAACACAGTTTGAGGGTGAAAATGTTAAAATTTTTAAAGATTTGAAGCTCAGTATGGATAAATATGTGTTGCATTTATATTTGTATGCTATGGATATGGACGAAGTTGATATTGTTTTGGGATATCCTTGGATAGAATCTGTGGGTACCATTAATATTAATGTGCAAAATAAGTTTTTGAAGTTGTGGTACAAGAAAAAATAAATCACATTGCAGGATGTGTCTCCTAGCAAGACCAACGAACCCACTGCAACAAGCACAAAAGTTATTGCAGAGTCCAAAGTTGAATCATATATGGAGTCTACAGAAGGAGATGAAGAAAAACCACAGGAAGGACATAGTTAGGAATCTAAGGAGGTCATTGACTCAAAGGCACAATGTGTTGCAGATTTGAAGAAAAAATAAAATATTCCTACATTTTTTGTATATTGCCATCCACATCATATAGAGACACAACATTCATCCATGAAAGGGAATGAAAATAACCACATTTATGCACCAAGAAGGAACCATAAAGGAAACCAATCAAGATAAGGTGCATGGAGGACTCCTAGCACTATGGGAAGAGATCAGGCTAGAGAAACAATCCAATGGCAACCCCGACATGATGGAGAGAAAGATCAGGGTGGTAAGGGAGTAGATGGACATCATGTTTGACTTCCATTGGGATGGATGGATGGTCATACTTGGTACTAGTTGGATACATTACTTAGCCATTCATATTGTATGTTTTCTTCTCATGTTTCGAGGATGAAACATGTGAAGGGGGATGGAATGTAGTATACCTAGGGAGATAATATGGGGTAGCTAGGGAGGTACCCAATGCGAATGTGGTTATGTATTAGTGGAATTCATTTAATAAATGAGAATTTGGTCATTCAATGTAAGGTGGACTAGTTCCACTATATTAAATAAGGCCCAATATAGTATTTAGATATAATAAATGGGTAGTTAGATATAATAAATGTAAGAGGACTTCTTAGAAGGTTCTTCTTCTAGAAGATGCCTCCTCTAGAATGTTCTTAGGTGATGGAAGCACTAAATAAAGGGGTTAAAGAAATGTAATGGGATATGAAGAGAAGTATTGTATTTAGACTGGTAGCTGAATAGGAGGATGCCCCTTGAAAGATGAAAGTGAACAAGAGAGGATCTCTTCCATAATAGGATCCATTGTATGGTGTTTCCCTACCTCGAGGGTTTTGATATAATAAAGAGTGGTTCTTCTATATTGTTATTGTATATCTACTATGGTGATTTTTTATTCATTCTTTGGTACTTAACAAGTGCTTTCAAAGAAATTTCCTTGGCAATAAGTGTGGGAATTGTTTTATTTTTGAAGATTTTTTTTTTTGAGAAGAAAAAGAGGGTTGCGACAAATGTTAGGTAGCTAGAGAGGTAGTGGAGGCCATTCAATGTAAGGTGGAATAGGTCCACTATATTATTAAATAAGTCTTATTATGATAGTTAGATATAATAAATGGGTAGTTAGATATAATAAATGTAAGAGGACTTATTAGAAAGTTTTGCTTCTAGAAGATTCCTCCTCTAGAATGTTCTTAGGTAATGGTAGCACTATATAAAGGGGTTAAAGCAATGTAATGGGATATGAACATAATTATTTTAATTGGATATGAATATCATTAGGAGGAATTCCCCTCGAAGAGGAAAGTGAATAGTAGAGGATCCCTTCCATAATAGGATCCATTGTATGGTGTTTCCCTACCCCAAGGGTTTTGATATATTAAAGTGGTGGTTTTCTATATTGTTCCATATATCTTGTGTAGTGATTGTATTCAGATATATTTTGTACTATTGTAGTATTTTGTATTCATGTCGTTGGAACTTAACAAGTGGTATCAGAGCACTTTCCTTGGCAGGAAGTGTGGGAAAATATTTTTATTTTTTGCAGATTTATTTTTTCGGAGAAAAAAAAAAAGGGTTGCGACATTCCAGATAATTTATGTAAGTTTTGGTGAAAATTTTACAAAAAATGGTTGTATATCTGAGTTCCTCTCAGAAAAACACCCAAGTTAAAAAAAACATAGTTTTAAATAGAGTCTGGGAAGTCAAGTTATTTGCATTTTAAAATATGAATTTTTCAAGGTTTTTTCCGCGAACAACCACATGATTTTTCTAATTTTTGTAGCATATGGGGATGAATTTTTTTTTTTTTTTGTATATATGGGTTCCTCTCACAATTTCACCCAATTTAAATAAATAAATCGTCTGAATCAAAGTTATGGAAGTGAATATATCGTTGATTTAAAATCAACAATTTTTTTGGGTTTTTCGTGACGACGACATGACTGCAGAGTTCATAAATTTTCATAGGGTGCTCAGATTGCTACCAAATAAATTCCATTGGATATATAATTTTAAAAGATTTTTTTTTTTTATATTTTATGTGGTGTTTCCAATGGCTATTCCCTCTCAAACCCTCGAATAAATTATACAGATGACTGAAGCATTCAAAACCCAATTGTATGACACATTGCATGACCTTGCAGATAGACTCACACTGCATAACCTTTCATATGGCCTCAAGGATAGTTTTCGTTGTGTTCAATATTCATTTTATAGCATGCAGGAGATATATCTTATGGCAAACATCAGGGATGAATATAATCAATAAGTATATGTTTGGTATGATTTTGAGGCCGATTGTGATGATTGATATATGGATAGTTGTCATTTTTGGGATGAAAACCACTTTCATATTTTATTTGATGATTCTAATCCACATTCTGTAGATAACATCAATGTGAAAAATCAGGAGACAATGATTATTATTGGTGTCCATTCTACATATTATATAGTGGTATTATTCCTTCCATATTTTGCTACGACCCTTTTCCACTATGTGGATGGATCTTCTTATTTGGATCCACATGACAGGTGTAAGTCTTTGGAGCATAATTTTCATTTTGTTATTGGGTTCTGAAATCTTTTGCGAAAAGTTCACATGAGCACCTGGACATGGGAACCTAGTTTACAATGGTGATTGGACTACTTTGGCATGGTGGTTTTCCTTTCTACATGGGACCATGGTTCTCTAGTCTACTTCAACACTATGGTCCACACTTATCCATGGGACCCTGATATATGGTTGTAAACCCTCATAACAAGCATTGAAGACAACACTTTCATAATGAGGATGTAATTTTATGTAGCTAGAGATGTAGTTGAGGCCATTCAATGTAAGGTGGACTAGGTCCACTATATTATTAAATAAGGCCCATTATGGTAGTTAGATATAATAAATGTAAGAGAAATTTTTATAAGGTTCTGCTTCTAGAAAATTCCTCCTCTAGAATGTTCTTAGGTGATGGTAGCACTATATAAAGGGGTTAAATAAATGTAATGGGATATGAAAAGAAGTATTGTAATTGGAGTTGAAGCTCATTAGGAGGAAGCCCCCTCGAAGAGGAAAGTGAACAGGAGAGGATCCCTTCCATAATAAGATCCATTGTATGGTGTTTCCCTACCCCAAGGGTTTTGATATAATAAATTGGTGGTTTTCTATATTGTTCCATATATCTTGTGTGTGGTGATTGTATTCAAATATCTTTGGCACTATTGTAGTATTTTGTATTCAGGTCTTTGGAACTTAACAGTTTTTTCATTTTTTTCAAATTTGACTCTTTCACTTCGAATTTGCCATTATTTTTCTACAGAAAATGTTTAAATTTGGTAGCTTGGAGGTACTTTTTCATTGGCAGTGCTCAGCATGCGGAAGTGACCAAGAAAATGTTCTCCTAGTGACTGTATAATATGTTTTTATAAAGTAACTTTATAAAGTGATTTTATAAAGTTGCTTCTTTTAATTTTTTAATGTAAAAGTGACTTTATGATGTTATGGATCACTTTAATGACTTAAGTGACCTCAACAAATGATTAAGTCATGACCGTTGATATCATGAGGGAAAGATCTAATCTTGACCGTTAATCTCATTGGAATACCAAGGGTTAGGGAAGTTACATTTTAAATTTCATTAAAAGGAATCTCATGAGGAGAATGAGGGTGCACTTTTGAGGAGAGTAAGAAGGAAGTTGAAGGGGCATGAATCCCAAGGAAGAGTGTTTTCTTGGAGGAAGAGCTAAAAAAAATAGGGTTTGGCATGCATCCCAAGGAGAGGGATTGGCATGAAACCCATGAGCATTTGCAACCATTAATACATTCAGTAAAACACTAGCAGAAGAGGTCGTACAACTATGTAAGCTAGCCATACAATAAAGGAAGGGAACAAAAATCGATGTTGTAAGTTTACAACATGTTGCATGAGTTTCTATGCATGTTTTTTGAGTTTTAATTTTTTTTTCTATACATTTTTCTTTTGGCGTGATTTTCTACGCAACATGGTGACTGTTTGTGAAGAATTGTTGGTTGTCCTGGGTCATACAAGCCGTAAAGTCATGGAAATTTTCCTTAGATACAATCTGGGACTGTTTGTATAGAGTTGAATAATGCTAAATGAAGTGGAAGTCTGTGTTTTAAGCTGATTCTATTTGTTGTTGTAATAGTTCATAATTTCCTTGACTTGAATAAAACATTCTTTCTCCTCAAAACTATCCATATTTTCTGTGTATTTCTTCAAGTGTTTATGCATTGATTTTTTTGCCAAATGAGATTTAATGTCTATTGTTCAAAAATTATTTCCGCTGCAATTTACTTTGAGAACTTGATTAATAGTATTTCAGCTCATAAATAATAGTTGTATGGTTGTTGGATATTTATAGGAGGATGAAATCTATTTTTGTTTAAGTTTGATACTAAAATAAGATGTATTTTAATATGGTATCAGAGCAGGTTCTCTGAAGTTCAGTGGGAATCTTTGGCACTTGGGACAAAAAGTGATTTGATGAAGAATTATATTAAACAAAGGTAGAATAGGTCCTTTTTCAGGGCGACAAAGATGACTTCCAGCATCAAATATGAAGATAGGTTGGAGGGGATCTACGACTACCTGCAGTGGAAGGTTAGAATCAACAATGTTCTCAAGGAGAGCAAATTATGGTGATTTGTGAACACCATCGTTCCTGTACCTACTTTAGATCCCATAGATCTTTATGTTCATGAGATGAAGGAAACCAAGACTCAGAGAATCATCTTGGACGGAGTCAAATACCACCTTATTCCACACTTGGCTGAGAAGAATACAACAAAATAAATGTGGGATGCATTGAAAATTAGGTATGAGGAAAAGAATGAGAACCGGAAAATGGATCTTCGGGACAAGCTCCATAGTTATAGGATGGCCAAAGGAGAGAGTGTGGCCACCTACCTCACCCAAGTTGCACAGGTGAAGGACGAGTTGGCATTTGTTGGAGAAATCATTCTTGACTCAGAGTTGGTGTGGATAGCACTCAAAGGATTCACCAAGAAGTGGGGGGGTTTTGTGAAGTGTGTGGTAGGGAGAGAGAAGCTCCCTGACTAGAGAATATTGTGGGATGATTTTATGCAGGAATATGTATGGGAGGGGTATCAGGGAAAGGAATTGGATGATGAAGATGAAAATAAAATTTCTCTTGTGGTAAAGGGAAATGAGAATAAGACGGACATGAGCAAGGTGATATGATTTTCATGTCACAATACTAGCCACTACACTAGTCAATGTCCAAAAAAGAAGAAGAATAAGTTGGAACCAGAGGTATCAACTTCAGTAGAGGTTGTAGAGTTTGATGAGAGATATGAGAAGGAGTTCTCTCTCATGACTAGTCCCATGGGAAGTGGTTTCCTAGCGTTCAAGGGCATTGAGTCATGATTTGTGGAAAATGGAGCTTCTCGGCACATGACAGGGTTGAGGTCAGTTTTCCTCGATCTTACAACAATAGATTCAGACTACAGAGTGAATTGTGGATTTTCCCCACAACTTGCAGTAAAGGGGGTTGAAAGGGTTATATTCCAACTAGAGTCAAGAGGTTTTTTGGAGGTTGCTGAGGTATTATATATTCCAAAGTTGAATCTTAATTTTATCTCACTGTTAGATTTTGATGTCAGTGGATTTGGAGTTGTCTTCTACGATGGAACTGTTTTTTTATATCTTGTGGGAGAAACTACAAACACAACAGTGATGCCTGGTGTTAGGTATGAGGGCCTGTAAAGGTTGTTGGGTCTACCTGTGTTGGGGTCCAATGGATTTCTCGACTCAGATTTTGTTTCAGAGAGTGAGCAGGTAGCACGAGAGAGAGAGAGTTCATAACTAGGACTCAATCCTCTTCTGGGACACTTAGAGGACTCAGCAGGCATGAGTCAACACGTATAGATGCTCAAGAGAGTGTGTAGTCTCCTAAAAGAATGTCTTCAGTTCATGGTACAACAGAGGTAGCAACAGAGGCTTCTAGTGCAGTGGGAGTAGTGGCTTCCTATTAAGAGGGAGCAGAGACTTCTAGTACAGAGGGAGAAACTGTGGCAGGGGATGAGATGGAGGCAGATTATGATTGTGATACGAGAAGTACCTCTCTCGCTAAGAGGGAGTGTTGAAATTTGGTATCTTGGAGGTACTTCTAGATTGGTATCACTCAACATGCAGAAGTGACAAAGAAAATTTTCTCCTGTTGACTTTATAATACATTTTTATAAACTAACTTTATAAAGTGATTTTATAAATTTGGTTCTTTTAATTTTTTAATGTAAAAGTGACTTTATGATGTTATGGGTCACTTTAATGACTTAAGTGACATCAACGAATGATCAATTCATTATCGATGATCTCATGAGGGCAAGATCTAATCTTGACCTTCATTCTCATTGGAAGATCAAGGGTTAGGGCATTTAAATTTTAAATTTCATTAAAAGGAAACTCATGAGTAGAAGGAGGATGCAATTTTGAGGAGACTGAGAGGGAAGGTGAATGGGGCATGAATCCCAAGGAAGAGTGTTGGATTGGAGGAAGATATACAACAAAGAGGGTTTGGCATGCCTCCCAAGGAGAGATATTGGCACACAACCAAAGAGCATTTGCAACGATTAATGCAGTCCATACAACAACAACAAAAGAGGTTGTAGAACTATGTAAGATGGTCATACAGCAAAGGAAGGGCACACAAATCGATTTTGTAAGTTTATAGCATGTTGTCACGAGTTTTTATGCATTTTTCTAAGTTTTAATCTTTTGTTCCATACATTTTTATTTTTGCACGATTTTCTATGCAAAATGGTGATTGATTGTTGGTTGCTTTGGGTCGTATAGGCCATACAATCATGGCAATTTTCCCTATATACAATATGGGATTGTTTTTATAGAGATGGACAATGCTAAATGAAGTGGAATTCTACTTTTTAAGTTGAACGTATTTGTTTTTTTAATAGTTCATAATTTCCTTGAGCTGAACAAAACATTCTTTCTCCTCAAAACTATCCATATTTTTTGTGTATTTATTCAAGTGTTTATGCACAGTTTTTTGTGCCAAATGAAAATTAATGTTTGTTTTTCATAAATTATTCCTGCTGCAATTTTATTTCAGAACATGGTTAATAGTGTTTCATCTCATAAAGAATAATTGTATGGCTGTTGGATATTTATAGGAGGATGAAATCTAATTTAGTCTAAGTTTGATACTAAAATAAGATGTATTTCAATAGGAAATTGGGGATTTTTCCCAATTTCATCCTATTTCACCATGCTCACTCTGAAATCATTAAATTTATTCAATTTCACTCCACTAAACACAAACACATCATATGGATCCACCAATTACTTGTGTGCATAGTCAATTGACATTTCCAGTATGAAATTTTCTTCAATTCCTTCGCAAATTGGGAAATTTATTTAACCAATTTCACTCAGACAACCATAGCCTTATCTTGACTTAAATTTCCACCAAGGAAGAACTCATCCTTTGACCAAAATTTCCAAATTTCCCTGGGAATTTTTAGCAACAAAAAATGAGGCTTTGGCCCAATTTCACCTGGCTTCTCCCGATTTTCCACAGAAACACAGTAAACATTTGTCAAATAATTTTCAAATGAACTCTTCCTGACATTCTATCAAACGGTTCTCCTGCAAAATTTGTAATTCCACTTTTGCGCTCTGCTAAATGGCCCATGTCGGCTTAGAGTTGAAAGTTGGGCTCTGATAACAATTTGAAACATCCCCATTACGAGGGACTCAACAAAAATTATCTTGTAATGTTTCTATCCCCTAACTGGCCCATGCCATGAAGAATTATGAATTTTGATACCATCAAATTAAATAATAAATTATGCATCTAAACAAAGTTAAGAAGAAATAATAACAACATGCATGCAATAATAAAAATTCATATACATAATTTAACAACGGAGATTCCATGACAGAAACTCATAATTGCACACACATACAGTAATTGAAATAAGAACATGAATGACACTTATCTCAGGAAATAAACACTAATTGCATGCAGACCTTCCACGTTCCTCCCAGCCTTAGAACACACTTCTCATAAATCCTAGCAGTGGGTCACCCCTGAGCTGGGGATAAATTCCACTCGAGTAAAGGGATTCTAACTAGGATAAGGTCTCTTTAATAACATACAATCTCAAAAATATATTCCTACTCAAACTAACTTCCTAGAATCTCTCATTCATTACATGCATGTCCCATAATAGCAAGTGTTCCCCTTCTCTTCTCAACAATCCCTCGGGTGCCCTAGTTCCCTTCTAGGGCTTCAACAATAGGTTGGACAGGAAGTTTCAGAGCCCTATAGCTGCAGTTTGGCACCTTGGAAAATAAATTCCCAACAATTCTCTCACTTGGAGAGAATTCTCATGAGCCTTACAAATCGCTTCTTCAATCCTATGGGCCTGAAAACTCGCTTCTTTAATCCATCTCCCGAGCTAGCCAGTACAAGTACATGTTCCTCGTTCCATTCTAGTACTATAGGTTATGATTCAAAAGTACCTCTGTGAAGAAATCATCCTCCTCCCCCTGGAAATGGATTAATTCTAACCATATGTATGCATGTTCCCAACTTGACACTTGTCATGTTGGAGACTACCCTGAGCTCACTTAACTCCCACTTGTATCCCCTCCTTAAAACTTAGGATATATTCATATCCATTAATTTATGTTTAAGGAAGGATAATACAATATTACATTGGGATTAAGCCCCCTATCTTAGCTCCTTCCTAGACTCTTAGCCCTCCTTTCCCTTTCTAGTGGATTTTATTCCCCCTTACTCTTTTAAATGGTTGGTCTTCAACACTGGTGTGTTTTCATTGATAATATGAGTGTTTACATATTACAATAATATGTTCACTGTCCTTTATCATATAGGCCCTATGGCCTAATAATCACATAAGCCTTCTGGCCTATAACAACCTGGCTCATCAGCCTATAAAACATTTTTACATTTACAATTGGGAATCAACCTGGGGTATTACAACACATGCACTTCTGGACCAAAATATCTTGGCTCATAAGATTATGTGTTCACTTACATTTATATATACAGTTGGGTTTCAGCCTAGGGGTATTAAAAGGGAGACCCTGGTAAATGAATGGGACACTCGAGGGACTAATATCAATGAAGGGGTATATTCACTGGGTTGGTAAGGTCAAGAGGAAGAGCGCTGGTGGAAAATTTGGATAGCTATAGGAATATATCAGTGGGTTGTGAGTTTTGTGAGATGTTATCAGACTATAAGAGACCACCCTCTTTTTTGGATTACCAACCTCAACTCAAGGGTGACTAACTGATGATATTTGGAATAGTCAGTCTATGGTTGGGAGGAGCTTTCATCCCAAGCATCTGGTTGAAAAGATCTTGTTTAAAGATAATTGTTTTATCTTATTGTTGTGTTATTTACATGTGTTATTGTTGTGCATGAAATCTATGTAAATGAGAATGATTTATATACTGTTGTAATGACTTGTTTAGCTAAATTTCATGTTGATTATTAACATATTGAAGATGCTTCTATTTTATGGTTGTAGACAGTAGCTATATCTATTTTAATTCATAGTTGAAAGCTACAGGAAATTAGTTAACTGTAAATTAATTAATTTAGTTAGCATAAATTTCATTTTTATGAGTATTACACACTCTAATGTCTCTTGGATGGGTTCGGGGGTGTTACATTGACGCAGGCGCACCCTCACGGGCACATCCGCTCACAGGATCTTCTCTTCTCAATTGGCCCGAAGAACTCTTAACAACTCTTCTACTTCCCTATCGGGAAATCCATACCCACAACAAACTTTCCACGGGGTCTCCTCTTTACAACCAAGAGATCGGACTAAATCTCGCAATCTCGCAAGTTCGTGAATCAAAGCCTCTGACTCTTCCTTTCCAATCTTGCAACACCCGAACTGGCGATACAGGTATGTCTCCTTTCCTTGTTAGCACCCTCCCCACATGTAACCGTAGGCTAGGCTTAAACGTCAGCGCCTCTCGCAACTCGCACCTTCGAGAGTTTGTGAGTCGAACTCTTGTGCCCTCCTGTTGCGATCTCCCGAGATGCGATAGGTCAACGCTGAGTTGACTCCCCTTGGCGGTTCTTCGCGACTCGCAACCTCACCGATTGAATCGTCGAGCCTTCACACTCTATTCCCGCGAATCCCCAAGATGCGACAATTCAACAGAGTGTTGACTCCTATCTCCAGGCAACGCGTGTCCACCCGTCGACCACGCGGGTCCCACCTTATGGCTCTGCCATGTGTCCACATGAACCTCGGCTCTCGGCACTTCACGACTTTTGATGTCGAAAGTGACTCCACTCAACCTCCGAACCCCCAAGTGCACGACGAGAAATAGGGTTCCCGATCCAACGGTCCTCCTACGACCCAGATCCAATGGCTCTCCTTTCTTCCTCACTCCTCGCATCTTCGCGACTTGGAGTACCGAATGTTTGGGCTCTCACCCTGCGAACCTCCGAGTCTGCGAGATCTCTCGATCTCCTCCACCTATCCTCCTCAGATGGACGGGTCCTAGTCCTCTCGCCACTTCGCTTCTTCGTGACCTCGTGTCTCGCGACTTTTAACACCAAATACTTGGGCGTTCACCCTGCGAACTCCCGAGTTCGTGAGATATCTCGATCTCTGCCACATGTCCTCTCGCCACTTCGTCACTTCGTGTCCTCACGCCTTCGCGACCCTTGACACCAAATTTTCAGCTCTTCCACTTATGAGCTCCCGAGATGTGATGTGCCACCTGTCCACTCGCTAACCCCTGTGGACCCACACTATTCTCGGAGTAGTCGAGATATCGCTTATCGTAATATCACGACTTCTGCTACCAAACTTTGAACACTTTTTTCACGAGGTCCCGATAGGCGATCTCATGAATAATCCAACGGCCCTGACCGGCTTGGATCAACAGTGTTGCCCCTCCTGAGCTTTGAATCATTTCCTCACTTGCGTTGTAACCATGTGGCACCTCTGGAAGATCTAACGGCCCTCGGAGCTTCATGAAATATCCTCCAAAGATTTCGTACGTCTGCTCTCCCCTTGAGGACTCTGCGAAATGAATAAGTGCCTCTCTGCGAGGCTCCTTCACCGCTTCTCCAATCTGCGACACTTCTTGCAACTTCAAGTCACACTTATCTACGCTGATCTTCAGTGACTCAGAGGCCTATTCTTCTTGAGCTTTTCTAATTTACTTCAACCTCCACGAGGTTCTTTGCACGCACTCCTTGCGGCAAACCTGCAAACACTTCAACTATTCGAGCTTCCTTTGACTCTACGCATGCCCGTAGCATCAGTCCTCCAAAGCTTCTGCTCAGATTCACGACTGAGGCTCTCCTTAGACAGCGCACTCCTTGCACAACTCGTATAACCCAATATCACTCCTGGGTGTATGAGATCAAGAGCTAACTCTCTGAGCTTTCTGTCAACGCACTCCTTGCGGACGACTTCAACCACACTCCTTGCAGGAATCCTTGCTTAAGTAGAGAAACAATTGAAACTCATTCACTCTTCCTTTCAGACTTCTGTTTAAACCATGAAATCATATGAACAACATCTCAAAACAATACATAACAGAAAAAAAACGTTCATGAGCATATTATCAACACACACACACACACAGAGAACACAAAACCATGAGTCTGAATCAATTCCTTCTATTAATTCTAGATCTGTACATGGATGTCTTCTACAACCCTCTGCTATTCTCCTATTCTCTTCCTACTCTGAATTATGTTGGTTTGTGTTACAATGTGAAATGAGGGTGTCTATATCCGTTTTCCCTCCTGCGCTCTAAAACTGTCTAATCTAAGAATTCAATTCTATCTACCTGCATCTACTACTATAAATGCCTCTGTCTATCTCAGACGAGAGAATATGGCTCGAGGTCTGATTACATTTTACCAAGGCACCATATTTAAATGATCTCATTTATGTTTAGTGCGTCAACTTCAAGGGAAAATTTAAAAAAATTGGCGCTAGCGTGTGCCCAACTATCCTTCGTATTCTATGTTGGGTCGCTTGTCTCGGGAGATGCTCCTGCATCATACTCACTCACTTGAAAATTTGCATGGGCTCCTATCCATGAGATACTGCACGATATGTCCATGCTTCCATATCTCTGCTTCAGTCTCCCATCTGGCATCTTCAACTGGATGGCCCTTCCACTTGACCAAATATTCAAAATATTCTTTCCTTCTGGTTTTCTTACCCACTTGTTTATTCAGTATCTGTTCCATCTGTGGTTTCCCTGCAACTGGCATCTGCTTCTGCCACTAGATCTCTAGTTGATCATCACTTTCTTCTCCTGCTTCATCAGCTTTATATGGATATAAATCTGAAACATTAAATTTCAGAGATATTCCGATCCCATCTGGTAACTCAATTTCATAAGCATTATGTCCCATTTTCTTCAAGACCTTGCATGGACCAATTTTCTTCATTTTTAATTTATTATATGTTCCCCTCGAGAACCTTTCTTTCCTCAAATGCACCAGAACTAGATCACCAAATTCAAACTGAAGTTGTCTTCTATGTTGATCTGCTCTGCGCTTGTACTCTTGGCTTGATTTCAACAGTCGCTCCTTCACCCTGGTGTGAAGTTCTTTCATCGCTTCAGCGAATTCTTCTGCACTAGCGCTGCTAGTCGCAGTCTGTTCTGAATCCCTCAATTCAAAAACTCCTCTCGGCTGCATTCCATATACAATCTGAAATCGACTTCGGCCTGTGCTCCTGTTCACTGAATCATTGTATGCGAACTCTACTTGCGGCAATATATTGTCCCAACTGCTATGGTGCTTTGTCACCAAGCTCCTCAACAAGTCTCCCAGACTTCTGTTGACCACTTCTGTTTGTCCATCCGTCTGAGGATGATAAGAAGAACTAAACATCAAATTATTTCCTAGCTTCTTCCATAATGTCCTCCAGAAATTCCCTATGAATTTTGTGTCTCTGTCTGAAACTATGCTTTTCGGCAATCCATGAAGTTGAACGACCTCCTTGAAGAACAGATTTGCGATGTGAGTCGCATCACTGGTCTTCTGGCATGGGATAAAATGTTCCATCTTGGAAAACCTATCCACTACCACAAAGATGGAATCAACACCTCTTTGGGTCCTTGGCAATCCTAATATGAAATCCATGCTAATTTCATCCCACGGCTTGTCTGGTATGGGCAATGGCTGATAAAATCTAGCATTCTTCTTTCTTCCCTTTGAATGCTGGCAAATCCTGCACCTGTCTACAAACCTCTTGACCTTTGACCGCATCCCTGGCCAAAAGTATGACTCACTTAGCTTTGCAAATGTCTTATCATGGCCAAAGTGTCCAGCCAATCCTCCACTGTGTTTTTCTTTCAACAAGTTCTTCCTCATGGAGAAATTTGGAATACACAGTTGATTGCCTTTAAACAACAATCTGTCCTGGATTACGTACTCTATCCACTGACTTCTGTCTCTGAGAACTGGATTCCCAGCTGCTTCATAAGCTTCCTTAAAGTCTGATTCATCTGCATACATTTCCTTAAGATCATCAAAGCCTAACGTCGTGACTTTGAATTCCTGCATCAACAAACTTTTCCTGCTCAAAGCATCAACCACTTTGTTAGCAGTACCTGAAATATGTTTAATTACAAAAGTGAAATTTTGCATGTATTCTACCCATTTAACATGCCTCTGATTCAACTTTTCCTGTTGAGTCTGAAATTGTAATGCATGGTTATCACTATATAAAACAAATTCCTTTGGAATCAAATAGTGCCTCCATTTCTTCAATGCCTATATGATGGCATAAAATTATTTATCATACGCGGAGTACTTTTCTTTTGCCTCATTTAGCTTCTCTCTGAAATATGCAATCGACCCGTCTTCCTGGCTCAAGACCGCTCCTATGGAAAACCCGCTTGCATCACATTTCACCTGAAATGTCTTTTGAAAATCCGGCAACACCAGAATTGGTTGTTCTATAATCTTTCGTTTCAATAAATTGAAACTCTTCTCAGCCTCTTCCATCCATTAAAAATATTTATGTCTTTTCTTCACTGTGTCCATCATTTCTGCACTAATCCCACTGAAATTTCTAATGAATTTTTGGTAGAAACTAGCCAGTCCATGAAAACTCCTCACCTCAAATACGTTCCTCGGTGATGGCCAATTCTTGATTACCTCCACCTTATCTGGATCCATCCTCAATTCATTTGCAGATATAACAAACACCAAATAAATGAGTTCTGTCTTCATGAATGAGGACTTTTTCATGTTTATCAGCAGCTTCTCTTGCTGTAATCTCTTCATCACAATAGCCAAATGCTTCAAGTGTTCAGCCTTCATCTTGCTGAAAATCAATATGTCATCCAGATACATGATGACAAATTTACCGATGAACTCCTTCAGGACTTCATTCATCAACCTCATAAAGGTACTTGGTGCATTCGTCAAGCCAAACGGCATGACAAGCCATTCATACAAACCTTCGTTTGTCTTGAATGTTGTTTTCCATTCATCACCTTCTCTCATACGAATATGATGATATCCACTCTTCAAATCTATCTTTGAAAAACAATTTGCTCCACTTAAGCAGTCCATTAGATCATCCATCCTCGACAATGGGAATCTATACCTGATAGTTATCTTATTAATGGCTCTTAAATCAGTGCACATCCTCCAACCTTCGTCTTTCTTCGAACTGAGTACTGTCGGAACAACACATAGACTCAAACTTTCTCTGACCAATCCCTTGTCCAACAACTCTTGGACCTGCTTCTTGACCTCCTCATTCTCCTATGGTGTCAATCTGTACGCGGCTTTGTTTGGTAAACTAGCTCCTGGTATGAGATCAATGTGATGGCTCACACTTCTCATTGGTGGAAACGAACGAGGTAATTCGTCCACTACAATATCAATGAACTCTTCCAACAGTTCCTGAACTTCTTTTGGCAATTCATCCACCCTTGTACTAGTCAGAACAATTCTCGGTTTTCTGACAACAAAGAATTGTGGATCCTCCTTCTTCTTAACTTCTGTAAGAAGTTCCTTCCCACTCATGAGAAGTACTGTGTTTCTTGCCTCTGGTTTTGCCTCCTTATCCTCAATTGGATACAACATGTGAGTTCTCCCATTCCTCTCCAGGGTATATGTATTCATCCTCCCATCATGAATTACATTCCTATCATATTGCCATGGTCTACCCAACAATAAATGACAGACATCCATAGGAATAACATCACATAAAATCTTATCGTTATATCCTCCTATCTTAATTTCAACTAAGCACTGTTTAGTGACATTTACCTGATGTCCCTTCTGTAGCCATGAAACTTTGTATGGACTCGGGTGATCAACTGTCTCCAACTCCAACTTCTCTACCATCTCGGTTGAAATGAGATTATCGGTGCTTCCACTGTCCACGATGACCTTGCACACTCTATCCTTGTTCTTGCAAGGAGTCCTAAAAAGACTATTCCTCTGCACTGAATTATCCATCTCCTTCTCTGGCGTCAAAATGACCTTCCGCATCACCAACGATATTCTGCCCTCAACGTACTCTGCCTCAACATCTCGCCTCTGTGCCTCGGCGATGTGAGTCTCTCCAGTTTCTTTCTTTTTCTCTAGACACTCGAATGACTTGTGCCCATATTTTCCACATGTGAAGCATGTGATTACTCCACCTCTTCCTCTTCCTCTACCTATGGTGCAAGGAAACCTATTCTTATTAGCATATCCTCCTCTTTTCTCAGTATTTTGTTCTCTTTTCTCAGCATATCACCCTCGCTGTGAACTTCCACCTCTCTCTGTCTGAGTCTGAGGTTTCTTCCAGTCATCCTTGGGATTCTGGTATTTATCTTGGGTGATCGATTTGCCTTTAGGCTGACTCCTGCCTCTGCCTCACTGACCTTTCTTACGGCTCAGCTTCTCTTCAGCTTTCAAATCCATTTGATAGGAATCCTCCACCGTTCGGATGGTTTCCATATTTATTTCATCCTGAATTTCATACCTCAGGCCATTCATATACCTAGCCACCTTTTCGTCATTTCTTTCGCGATGACCTGCTCTGATATTCAACTTGTAAAATTCCTCAGTATACTCCTTCACTGTCATCAGCTTCTGTCTCAGGTTCTACATCCTTCTGAACAGAGAAATTTGATAATCCCTGGGAATGAATTTTGCCTTCATCTTTGCAATCATCCTGTCCCAACTCTTAATTTTCTGCTTGCCTGGGCAACGCTTGTCAGCTTGTAGTTCATCCCAGCACAAGGTTTCATGTCCTTTTAATATCGTGACGGAATGTCTGACCTTCTTATCCTCTTCGATATCTTCATAATCGAAGTAAGTGTCTAGAGCTCTTATCCAATCTAGCAGCTCTTCCGCATCCAGATTCCCTTCATAAGCTGGAATGTCCATTTTTACCTTTGTACTCATTCTTGCAACAGCTTTAAGTAAACGTTCACTCGCTGCATCTTCCGCTGGGATTTCCTCTTCTTCATGTCCAACATCACCTTCATCCTCGAATTCACTGATATCTCCTACATCAGCTTTGCGCCTTTGCGATGTCTCCATGTCCTCCATTCTGGCACGAAGATTTCGTATTTCTCTCTCCATGTCTGGATTCAGCACTTGCCTACCTCTTTCTCTGGACAATTCCCTTTCCTCCTCTGGATCGGATGATTTTCTACCCCTTCTCCTTGGCGGCATGGTGAATTTCTTCTTTTCTCTGCTACAGAAAGCAAAGAATCTTTTCTAAGCTTTGATACCACTTGACACAGGCGCACGCTCACGGGCACGTCCGCTCACAGGATCTTCTCTTCTCAACTGGACCGAAGAACTCTTAACAACTCTTCTACTTCCCTATCAGGAAATCCGTACCCACAACAAACTTTCCACGGGGTATCCTCTTTACAACCGGGAGATCGGACTAAATCTCACGATCTCGCGAGTTCGTGAATCAAAGCCTCTGACTCTTCCTTTCCAATCTTGCGACACCCAAAATGGCGATACGGGTATGGCTCCTTTCCTTGTTAGCGCCCTCCCCACATGTAACCGTAGGCTAGGATTAAACGTCAGTGCCTCTCGCAACTTGCACCTTCGAGAGTTTGTGAGTCGAACTCTTGTGCCCTCCTGTTGCGATCTCCCGAGATGCGATAGTTCAACGCTGAGTTGACTCCTCCCTTGGCAGTTCTTCGTGACTTGCAACCTCGCCGATTGAATCGTCGAGCCTTCACACTCTATTCCCGCGAATCCCCAAGATGCGATAATTCAACGGAGTGTTGACTCCTATCTCCAAGCAACGCGTTTCCACCCGTCGACCACGCGGGTCCCACCTTATGGCTCTGCCACGTGTCCACACGAACCCCAACTCTCGACACTTCACGACTTCTGATGTCTAAAGTGACTCCACTCAACCTCCGAACCCCCGAGTGCACGACAGACGATAGGGTTCCCGATTCAACGGTCCTCCTACGACCCAGATCCAACGACTCTCCTTTCTTCCTCGCTCCTCGCGTCTTCGCGACTTGGAGTACCGAATGTTTGGGCTCTCACCCTGCGAACCTCTGAGTCCGCGAGATCTCTCGATCTCCTCCACTCGTCCTCCTCAGATGGATGACTCCTAGTTCTCTCGCCACTTCGTTGCTTCGTCACCTCGTGTCTCGCGACTTTTAACACCAAATACTTGGGCGTTCACCCTATGAACTCCCGAGTTCGCGAGATCTCTCAATCTCTGCCACCTGTCCTCCCTCAGATGGACGACTCCTAGTCCTCTCGCCACTTCGCCGCTTCGTGTCCTCGCGCCTTCGCGACCCTTGACACCAAATTCTCAGCTCTTCCACTTACGAGCTCCCAAGATGCGATGTGCCACCTGTCCACTTGCCAACCCCTGTGGACCCACACTATTCTCGGAGTAGTCGAGAAATCGATTATCGTAATATCGCGACTTCCGTTACCAAACTTTGAACACTTTTCTCACGAGGTCCCGATAGGCGATCTCGTGAATAATCCAACGGCCCTGACTGGCTTGGATCAACGGTGTTGCCCCTCCTGAGCTTTGAATCCTTTCCACACTTGCGTTGTAACCACGTCGCACCTCTGGAAGATCTAACGACCCTTGGAACTTCTTGAAATCTCCTCCAAAGATTTTGTTCATCCGCTCTCCCCTTGAGGACTCTACAAAATGAATAAGTGCCTCTCCGCGAGACTCCTTCGCCGCTTCGCCAATCTGCGACGCTTCTTGCAACTTCAAGTCACACTTATCTACGCTGATCTTCAGCGATTCAGAGGCCTATCCTTCTTGAGCTTTTCTAATTTACTTCAACCTCCACGAGGTTCTTTGCACGCACTCCTTGCGGAAAACCTGCGAACACTTCAACTGTTCGAGCTCCCTTTGACTCTGCGCATGCTCGTAGTAGCAGTCCTCCAAAGCTTCTGCTCAGATTCACGACTGAGGCTCTCCTTAGCCAGCGCACTCCTTGCATGGCTCGTATAACCCAATCTCACTCCTGGGTGTATGAGAACAAGAGTTAACTCTCTGAGCTTTCTGTCAACGCACTCCTTGCGGACAACTTCAACTGCACTCCTTGCAGGAATCCTTTATCAAGTAGAGAAACAATTGAAACTCATTCACTCTTCCTTTCAGACTTCTGTTTAAACCATGAAATCATATGCACAACATCTCAAAACAATACATAACAAAAAACAAACGTTCATGAGCATATTATCAACACACACACACACAGAGAACACAAAACCATGAGTCTGAATCAATTCCTTCTATTAATTCCAGATCTGTACATGGATGTCTTCTACAACCCTCTGCTATTCTCCTATGCTCTTCCTACTCTAAATTATGTTGGCTTGTGTTACAATGTGAAATGAGGGTGTCTATATCCGTTTTACCTCCTGCGCTCTAAAACTGTCTAATCTAAGAATTCAATTCTATCTACCTGCATCTACTACTATAAATGCCTTTGTCTATCTCAGACGAGAGCATATGGCTCAAGGTCTGATTACATTTTACCAAGGCACCATAATTAAATGATCTCATTTATGTTTAGCGCGTCAACTTCAAGGGAAAATTTAAAAAATTTGGCGCTGGCGTGTGCCCAGCTATCCTTCGTCTTCTGTGTTGGCTCGCTTGTCTCGAGAGATGCTCCTGCATCATACATTCCTCATAAAAACTGTTGAGTAGAAATGTTTCCTAAGGGGTATGAAATTTAGTGTAGCTAAGGGGATAATATGGGGTACCAAGGGAGGTACACAAGGGGAATAATAGTAGAGAATTATTTTTATGTTTGGAGGCCACTTTTAGGAAATAAGTCCTACTGTGAACACAATAAACATAAGAGGCATTACTATAAAGTTCCATCTGCAAGAAGGGTTCCTCCTCTAGAATTTTAGTAGGTTGTAGGTTGTATTATATAAAGAGGTATGAAAAATCCAATGGGCATGGTGGATGAGTACTTTATTTGGAGTTTATCTCATTTGGAGGTTTCCCCTCTGAAGAGGTAAGTGAACAAGAGTGGATCTCTTCCTTAAAATGATCAATTGTAAGGTGTTTCCCTACCTAAATCATTTTATATATAATAAAGGATATTTTCTATATTCGTGTATGTATCTTGTGTGTGATTGTATTTGCAAAGACTTAACAAAAAATTACTATTTTTTTCTTCAAACTGTAAAAAAATAGATAAAAAAATAAACAGTGAAACTAAACTTTTATTAATGAATGAAATAGAAAACACAACAATATGCAAAGTAATACAAATTGGTTGTAATGGTATTAACTTATAATGTAATATATATGTGTGTTTTACATTCATTCAGAAGATGATCATAGCAAGAGGTTGGAATTTTCTTTTAAATTAAAGTATACAACTCTAAGAGACAAAATCCCTAAAGGTCAAAAACCCTAACACTAGGAGATGAGGTGGAAAATTGGATGTGAGCCTCAAGAAGCCTAGTTTATATGTCAACTTCATGGGGCCACAACTTTCACATTCAAAATCAATTTGTGATGTTTCTTGTAATGTTACAAAGGTTATTCTATGATCTATGTTTGGAAAACCCTTGAATCACTTTGTCAAATGCAAAATTCACATGGGGAATTCCAAAAAAAAATAATAAAAAGTTGAGTACCTACAAATCTATAGTAACACTATAATGGAAGATGTGGGTGACTACGAATATCCCCGTGGATAAATTTGTAAGAAGTGGAAAGGTTTAAAGAGATATATCAACTAGTTTAAGACGACTTGAAAACAATTGTGCATATCACAAATCAAATTATACTCCTCTTCACTAGAAGCACTAAAGGCTAATCACATAAAAATGTTTTCCCATGTCAGCTTTATGGCTTACAAATTTTGGGTAAAGGAAAATTTACAATCAACAAATTCTTGTATATGGTCACTGCAATGGTAATTATTTTAAAATATTTAATTTACTATGTTTTGGTGGTGTTTTTATGGTTTTGAGTTTTTTTTTGGGTAATGAACTATATAGTAAGTAATTTTAATGATTTTTTTAATGTCACTTTATGATGGTAAAGTGAAATTTAAGTTGGAATTTATTTTTTATTGGTTAGTTATTGATTAGGTTGATTTTATTTGTTAATTTATTAATTATTGATTAGATTGACTTTATTTAATTATTTTTTATTTTTTTGATTAAGTTGATTTTATTGGATGATTTCTTAATTACTCATTAATATTATTTTATTTGTTGATTTGTTAATTATTCATTAATTTGATTTTATTTTTTAATTTTTTTAATTATTGATTAGATTGACTTTATTTGTTAATTAGTTAGTAGGTTGATTTTATTTGTTGTTTTATTAAATATTGATTAGATTCACTTTATTCAGTGTGTTTTTTAAGGTTGAATTCATTTGTTGATTTGTTAATTATTCATTCAAGTAACTTTATTTGTTGATTTTTCATTAAGTTTATTTGTTAATTAGTTAGTAGGTTGATTTTATTTTTTGTTTTATTAAATATTGATTAGATTCACTTTAATCAATGAGTTTTTTTAGATTGACTTTATTTGTTGATTTATTAATTATTCATTTAAGTGACTTCATTTGCTGATTATTCATTAAGATGATTTCATTAGCCAATTTATTAATTATTCATTAAAATGACTTTATTTTCTATTTTCTATTTGTTAAGTATTCAATAAGGTGATTTCCTTTTTTAATTTGTTAATTATTTATTAAATTGATTTTTTAAATATTCATTAAGTTAATTTATTTACTAATTTATTAACTATTAATTAATGAATTAAAATTATAGTATAATTATGTACAAAAATTAATTATGTATTAAATCAAAATTAAAGTATGATAAAATTAGTTAGTAATATCTATATTATTAAGCTTACTACTTCTTTGAACGTTACCACTTTGTATGAGCATATTTCAACAAATTATGTTATTTTTATAGGAAATTGTATCATATAAAAAAGGGTATTTTCACTACTAATTATAATAATAAATATAATATAATTTAATATGATATATAAAGTAGCTCAAAGGAGTTGGATCCAATGGTGGAAAGCTAAGATATTTTCATGATTGGGCAAGGTTCAATTTTAGTGAGGGATTTATGTGGAGCCATAGGAACACTTTGAGGTAGTGTTTAAACATGTGGTTGCACCCATAGATACTATATTAAATGATATCGTGACCCGTAGATGGAGTGTGTTGTTAAGGAACTCGCTCTTAAGGCACTCTGTGATGTAGCACTCTCTCTTAAGACAATCGATGATGTTACTGGTTCGAAACCGATGAACATAGTGTGTTGTTAAGACACTCCCTCTTAAGGCACTCTGTGATATTGAGTCACCGGTTCGAAACCTGTGGAATCAAAAAATCCAGCAGTTTTTATATAATTTAATATATAAAAATATTAATATTTTTTGAGCTATTTTTATGGTTGAAAAACAAGAATAAAAATAGTAACCAACAAGTATCTTATGGTTATATTAAATTCTAAAAAAGTATTCAATAATTTCTATAAAAACTAAGGGGTTGGCTCAATTAGTTTTTCATGAAATACATATGTACATATAAAGTTTCATTTATGTGGTTATGTTGTATATGAAATAAAACATGTAAAGGAAAGTTAAAATTGTTATGAAAAATTTCAAATCTTTTAAAATCACATAATGTTCTAAATAATTGTTGTATTACTTGTATCAATGTATTTTATTTCCTTTTCAATTTTTAACTCTCTATGAGTGAAAATAAGATAGAATATGATACCTAATTAAAATAAGGTTTTGTGATCATATGTTTCATAATCATTTTCATAAAATAAATTTCTTACAAGGCCTATATAATTGCCAATTTATTGAGCTATTAGAAAATATGATGGTAAATATAAATGAAAAACAACATTATGATATATAAGTCTAGTGGTGAATGTCCATAGGTTTAAAATACATCAATCAATCATGTTAAGAAGTGTATTTTTCTCCAACATTGTTAGACATTTCCAACATCCTTCATCTACTTTGAAGATGAAAAGACTTAGTAAACCAAACATTATTATGCAAAGATGCATCCTTTATTTTGAGAAACAATATTGTATATAATGATTTAAAGTACCCCTACTCTAAAAAAAATCATACACCGTCTCCTTTTACCACATATCTTTAAGAAGATAAATGAGTGTATTGTGGTAGGATGATATTAACTATACAATTTACTACTCTAAGCAATTATTGGAAATATAAAATTAACAAAAATTATAAAACCCACTAACCATTACACTGATGATAGTGAATACATGATGCACTTCATATCAATAGATCTAGTTAATCTGAAGCATTGTTCTCCAACCAATCATATAAAGTTGAATACATGATACACTTCATATCAATATAGATCTAGTTAATCTAAAGCATTGTTCTCCAACCAATCATATAAAGTTGAATACATGATGCACTTCATATCAATAGATCTAGTTAATCTAAAACATTGATCTCCAACCAATCATATAAAGTTTGAGTGCCAAAATTTAATGATCAATTTCCACAATAACATTTCAATTTTTTATTTCTCCTATTCTTTAAGTATACATTATAATTCAAACTAAGTGGTTCCTATGTTAAAAATCACAAGAATAAAAAAGAACAAAGTGAACTAACAATAAGTAAAGTGATCCCCCGGATGGGGTGACACGTTGCTACAGGGAGACAGGTGGATCCGCACCCAGCCCTGGCATAAATGTCGATGGCCGCCACCCACGCGCATGACATAACAATGGGGGACGACCATCACTGCAGTTTAAGGGTGGAGGGACCTTTCCCTCGCGCGACAAGGTACGAGTTTAATGGTTTAGTAATGACGATGGTTAATAGCGAGAGGATGGCCTCGGCTCCGGTTCATTCCGTTTACAACTTGCTCGGTAAGCGCAGGCTTGCACCTGCCAAGGTCTTGTTCATAGCCTGAGGGCTCTGGTGTTTAGCATTGTCCGCGCATTTGGCATTATGGGCCCGATTGCTCTGGTGTTTGCATTTCTTGCTGCATCCAACGCGTCTGGGCTTGATTGCACACAATTCATCCCTGCAACCGTTCTTCTTCTCTCACCAGCAATTGCCTCGAGCCCTCTCCATGGCTCGAAAAAGAGGTACGCCCCGACGTGGCTCGGCCTGGGAGGCGCATAAGGCGCAACGGCTTCGTAAGGAACAACTTGAAAGGGCCCTGGCTCTTGCTACATCAATTCTCCGGAAGAACGCC